>JAPFBL010000390.1:70000-197500 GCA_026182355.1 Hermatobates lingyangjiaoensis | reverse complement strand
CAAAGTTTCTAAATATTTTTTCATTGTTAATCTTCCCTACTCTAAATATACTTGATATATATATAAAGATATAAATATATCTTATATATGTATATAGTTCAATATAGACAAAGAAACATAGAGAAATCAAAAGAACACACTTACAGTCTCAGTTTCTCTATATTTATTTGTCTATATTGAACTATATTTGTCCGTTTTGGATCGTATTTCCAACGAAAAAGTATATATATATATTTATATATATATGAGATTAAATTTTCTGCCTACTTTTGTCTTGATCAGTTTTTTGGATTTCTTTTCCAAATCTCGTATTAGTCCTTTAAATTCTTCAGAAACTAGGTATATTAACTCACTATATTTATAATTTAAAATACTAATACGAGATTTGGAAAAGAAATCCAAAAAAACTGATCAAGACAAAGGTAGGTACAAAATTTTATCTCATATATATATATATATATATATATGTTATTAAAATAAGCAGCAGCTTCTGCATTGACCAGTTTCTTGTTGACACTCTCTAGTTTTCGTATCACTCTGCGGTGAGACTCTGGTAGCTTCCAAAGAAGGTTAGCAAAAGACATTAACACACACATTAAACATAGGTCAAACACGAAAAACTAAATTTAATCACTGTTTTAATCACTAAATTAACAAACTAAATAAAATTACGTACAAGCTTTCGGCTCTCATTCGCCATCTTCAGGTATAAACTAAAATTAATTAAGTCTAATAAACTATAGTTAAAATAAAATAAAATAAAATACTTGAACAATGTCTACAAAATTACTGTACTTTAGGAAGTGAATCTAAGGTGGGAGTGAGGGGAGGGGGAGGTATGCATGGCGACAGGGTCGGCCAAAAACTACCTGCGGTCCGTTCACCTCGCCGTCTCCCTTACAAGCTTGAAAGTATTGTCAAAATTCTTAAGACTAGGCACAGAGTTGAAATCATTACTACTTTCAAGCTTGTAAGGGAGACGGCGAGGTGAACGGACCGCAGGTAGTTTTTGGCCGACCCTGTCGCCATGCATACCTCCCCCTCCCCTCAATCCCACCTTAGATTCACTTCCTAAAGTACAGTAATTTTGTAGACATTGTTCAAGTATTTTATTTTATTTTATTTTAACTATAGTTTATTAGACTTAATTAATTTTAGTTTATACCTGAAGATGGCGAATGAGAGCCGAAAGCTTGTACGTAATTTTATTTAGTTTGTTAATTTAGTGATTAAAACAGTGATTAAATTTAGTTTTTCGTGTTTGACCTATGTTTAATGCGTGTGTTAATGTCTTTTGCTAACCTTCTTTGGAAGCTACCAGAGTCTCACCGCAGAGTGATACGAAAACTAGAGAGTGTCAACAAGAAACTGGTCAATGCAGAAGCTGCTGCTTATTTTAATAACATATGCTTAAGGGAAGACCTGCTGCCTTTGTACACAAAATATATATATATATATATATATATATATATATATATATAAACATTATTAAATTTCTTCCCAACTTCTTTATGTATTATTTTTCGATACAGTTTTTCAAGATTTCGTATCTCACATTTCCATGTATCGAAAAATAATACATAGAGAAGTTGGGAAGAAATTTAATAATGTTTGTATAAACGAAGGTCTGCTACCTAGTTACACTAATATATATATATAAATTCAAATGTGTTACTAGCTGTTGTGTCTACAACGTGCTTGGTCTCCCTTTCTCTTTTCTCTTGAAGACAAAATGCCCTAATATTTGAGTTCGTAAGTGTGTTTATTTACTTTGTGCGCTACCTATCTTCAATTTTGAACTGTTTTATATATATATATATAATAGAAATGACTTCATAGTAATATATTTTCTTTTGTATGATTTTTTAATTATATTACACCATTATTTTTTTTACTTCATTATGTGATTCAGTATTTTAATATGATTTCTTTATGAAATCATTTCCATTAGCTTTAGTAAGATGTTGCATTTTTTTTTTTGTTTTCATAATGGAAATAATAAACATTTTGGCAGTGACACTTGACTGTTGAGTGCCTCGTTTAGTATGCATTAAAACAGCCCGATGGCTTGCAAATAGACCATGTCGCGCCTTCTTTCAGTATTCCAATAGCGAACAGAGGTGAATTTTTCAAGCTTCTTTTTTTTTTTTTTTTGTTCCCTATATCTTCTGTTCGTTCTTTTCCCCTCTTTCTATATGCAACATCATTTAATCCCCTCGCGCAAGCCTGTCTAACTGACACTTTAATAATTCAAAACCTGTTTTGTAGGCCTTGTCATAGGTGAGTACTGTCACAGGGCATATAACAGACAAGGATAAATTGCATATGATTATATAACACCTACGAAGTTCTTCTTAATCTAAAAATGGCACTAGAATTGGTTCGTTCAAGCGGAGGAGGAAAAATTTACAGCTTTCAAAATTTCATAGAACGATCAAATATTATTTTCTTCTTATTTACACAACAGACGGAATACTGAGAGAGTACTACCTTCAGTATAAGTCATTATACTTAAGGGAATATAACTAAGAGTTATTTTTCAAAGAAACACTTTTACACTTACTCTTACACTTTTACATTAAAGTTGATTAAAGCCCATACTTAATAATAGACTTTCAATACTGTATATTTGTATACTAGAACCACTTCTTTGAGTACTATAGGTTTGTATACTAGGACTAATTCTTTCGGAATATCGTACTTTTTCCTACTACAAATGACATACTCAAAGTACCTAAAGACATGCAGTTTAGGTCATTGGAGACAATACTGTCTCCAAACAAATTTCCTAAAAGAAATGACATAAGGAACATTTGGAAAGCACTAGGACCAAATAATTTAAATCATATTTAAATTATGCAAAAAATATATTGAATAGTTAATGATAACAAACCCAATGCACTGCTTAGTAAATGAAACATAATAAAATATATTGTTAAGTAGAAATAGTGTTTTAGTGTAACGGACGTTGAATTGAAGATTGATAACTGTGTAAATCGGAGACGAGAAAAGAGGTCTTATCACAAAAAATAATACAAATTCAAACATATAATAACATTCAATGATTTGGATTTTTGACTCTGACGAAGACCGCTTGTTACGGTTGAAAGATCTTAGTCTTGTTTTCCCATTTCTTTTTGTGGTTTGATCATTGATTGTTGTTTCACGTGTTTATGTGAAATCTTTTTATATAATAACATGTGCTAGGTAAGGTTACATTAGTTAGCAGTGGCAGTCCTACAAGGGGAGACACATAAGCCCAACATTGGCCACTTTGTGATGCAACACAATGGAGATTCATTCTACATTGGGAGTTATAAACGTTGTATAACTCAAGGGTATTTAGAGTCATTATCTTTAACGAGTACCTGACATCATACAGGCTTGGGACCGACGGTATTACGTCCTCTCTGAGGGACGATGTGTTCAGAGTTATTTACCACCCACGTGAATATGTCGAAGGCCAGTTGGGTATTGAACCCTGGCCCTATCAGTTCAGAGGCGAGTACGTTAACCACTGAGCTAACCTCAGTTTATGCCACCTAATAGGGTCATAAACAAGTATTACTCAACTAACAAACAAAATCTAACGTAGAGCGAGACAAGATCTCCTCTCACGAAGTCCATACTTACCAGGTGGCGTTGGCCAACAAGGGATTTTAATCCCTTATTTTAACCTCATTAATTCAGGATCACCCACAATGGAGCCCAGAGGGGTCAAATCATTGCAACCCCTGATCCCGGGGTAACGGGTACTTTCCCTCTTGTAGGGGGTCGACCGAATCCTCAAGGATCCAGTGGTAGACCTAAAACTGTAGATCTTTGTAGGGGGTCGGCCATTCAACTAACAAACAAATATTATATTATTAATACGGAAAACCGTCATACCTCGTACGATGATCTTGGAGTCGTTAGAGCGCTTTTGGACGTTGTCCACCTTCAATTGCAACTAAAGCCTCTAACCACCTCTAACCACCTCAGTGGTAATAATAATATTACCATTAACATAATAATATTATGTATTTAAACAAATATTAATTTCAGCACCATTGCTCATAGCAGTACATTAGTAAATTGGAGTAAAATGTGGATGCTTCCTAATGAAAACGAGGAATAGGCAGATGCGCATTTCTCAACTTCTCGTAGTCTACGAGATTGCGATGTGTTTGTATTTTGAATTTTGAGGTCCTATATCCAGTAAAATTTTTTTGGGAATTTTACTTGGTGATTCAATATGATATGTCAATTGAATCATATATCTAGGTATAAACTGTAAAGATACATCTAAAATTCTTTAAAAGTTTCAAAAAGAGATGACCACGATGGAACACTTATAGGCAAAATATTTGCCCTTTGTAATACCAGACAATTAACATTCTACTACATTGGGAGTCTAAATCTACTACAATGGGATTTTTTAGGAGTACCTGACATCATTCAGTCTCTTGAGCAAAGTCTTACACTTCTTCTCTATCAGATTGTTTTTCATTTTTCGTGTGAATAACTAGAAGGTCAGGATTTCGAACCCAGGATCTACCAGTTCAAATGTAAGCCTTTGAGCTAACTTATTCCTCCCTAGTTGTGCTGTCTGACCGATTTCATGTTTTAGTACCACATTTTTAGTACTACTTCAGCTGACAACATGTTTTAGTACTACTTTGGTATTCAAAATGAAACACTACTTTCTGGATTGGGGTAATAAAAAGCGTTGCGTTGTCATACATGTAACATACTTAAACATACCAACAGTATAAACCGAAAATAAATTGCGTTATAGTAACAAAGAATAACATGTTATACATTAATACTCATTTCACATAAAATTAAAAGTTAAAATTTTTAATAATTTATTTTTAATAAATTATTAAGTTTTAATAATTTTATGAAAAAAAGGTTCCTTTTGTTTTAAGTAGGTCTCTCCGTCAGCCAACAGACACATAGAATTGAACTCTGTAACTGACAGGCAGACAGATAACACAGATAAATTATGTGTACATATTACAATGCTTTCGAATTATGATTGCATTAAACGGATACAGAATAGTATATATTTATTAATTTTAAAAACATGAACATCAATACATAAGCAATCCTAAATATGAATATATCCCAATTTTTTCACTAAAATAAATACAGTTGAACCTCGCAATACGAATTGGATTTGTTCCCGGATTGAGCTCGTATTGCGATTTACTCGTATCACGAAGTCATTTTTCTCATTAAAAATAATATAAAAATAGGTAATCTGTTCTATCTTCAATTAACGTATTTTAAGTTTATTTTTAAAGAGAAGAGTTGCAATTCAAAAAAATAACCAATATTGTATATGTAATATGAATAATACAGCTTGAACAGAAAATGCATGCAAGAAATAATCATGTTTCATTAATCGACTAAACTTAAAACGGAGACCATCTAGACGTGAAGAAGACAGTCGCTCGTACTACGAATTTTTATTCATCGTACGAGTAAGGATTCTTACGAATTTCTGCTCGTAAAGTGAATTGTAAATACAAGGAGACACTCGTATCACGAGGTTCTACTGTAATTAGTTTTCAGTAAGATATAAGCCTTATCCTGATTATAAGAGAGTTAATAATCTGTTGTTTTGTTATTAACTCTGAATTAATACAGTTAGTTATGAAATTTAAAAAGCAATCAGCTACCACAATTATAAATTTGTCATTATGTGATCTGTAGAGTAAGGATATAATACTGAAGGCTTCTAGACTGGTAGAATTGGGGTTCAATACCCACTCTGTCCCTCAATTTATTCACCTTGACGGTGAAAACAATTTTTTAGCAGGTCGACCGTCTGAGAGGATGTTAAGCTGTCGGTAACGAGACTGTATTTTGTCAGGTACTCGTTATACACTTGAGTTAGGCACAAATTAGAACTCCTAGTGTAGTATGTTCATTGTGTGATATCACAAAGGGCCAATTTTTGGTCTATGTTTGTTCCATCGTAGGGCGGACACTGCAACCTAACGTAACATAATACTACAGATAAACACCATCTGTAGTAATATTTTATCTACAGATAAAATTAAATCTAATACACAAATGTTAATTTTAACAATTAACATTTGTTAAAAATAACTTTTTACATTGTAGTATATCAATGATCAAACCACAATAAGAAATGGGAAAACAAGACTAAGATCTTTCAACCGTAACAAGCGGTCTTCGTCAGAGTCAAAAACCCAACTGAACACTAGATGCAGAAAACATCTGGTGAGGAGTTGAGAAGAGTGGTAGGGAAGAGTGGTATTTTAAAAGGGTGAAAGCGCAGGAAAGGACTAATGTCCAGAAAGGGATGTTTGGGGAAACAAAGGAGTACAGTAGTTGAAAGATCTTAGTCTTGTTTTCCCATTTCTTATTGTGGTTTGATCATTGATTGTTATTTCATGTGTTTATGTGAAATCTTTTTATTTTAGTATATATGTAATATATATATACTACAATAATACTACTGCATGCTCAATGCCACCGTGTAGCAGCCCATTTCTATATATGTAATTAATTTTAATGTTTATATATCCTCCTCTTTTGAATGCCATCATATAAGGCATTCAAAGTTATCTATGTTATTACATAACATACATTTTTATGTAGTTTAATAAATAATGGACATCGGCTCAGAATTGTGAAATTTGGAAAAGTGCAGCCAGAAAGTTCTCTTAATATCGTATAAGTCATCTTGAATAGAGTATATCTCATATATAAAAGGTTATGAAGCGTGTATAAAGATTAAAAAATACCTGCTGTTGAAAGGTTTGACTACAAAGAGGATTTGGCACTGAATGCTGACAACATGGAATTAGGACATATGCAAGCTAATCCCACATTAATGAATCTATGGCGCCGGTGAGGAGGAAGCGAAATATCGCATATGCTAAGTAAAAGCAGACCAAATGGCGTTTTCTAGGCAACAAAACTTTCATATTCATGGCATATCATCTTTTCGGCTTCATTAATCGATGAATTTTCAATTACTAGAAAACTGGTAGACTAACAAGAATAAGTTCGGAAATATTCATGTCATTATAAAATAGGCGAGAATCGTGATAGTATTTTTGAGGTATGATTACTGATGGTACCAAAATTTACTACCAATAGTTAAATTTTGTTAGCAAACTTTACCACATTTACTATTTTATTGAATACGGTACTATTTAATATGTCGGAAATAATCTCCGACATTAATTAATTTTCAAAACTCTTGAAAATTTATTAAAATTTTGTTAAAATCAGCTACAATTATCAGTCTGAAGTGATTTGATCAGATGATTACGTCAGCTCTCTCTCTCTCTCTCTCTCCCCCCTCTCTCCCTCCCTCCCTCTCTCTCTCCCTCTCCCTCCCTCTCTCTCTCCCTCTCCCTCTCCCCCTCCCTCTCCCTCTCCCCTCCCCCTCCCTTCCCTCTCTGCCTCTCCCTCTCCCCCCTCCCTCTCCCTCTCCCTTTCCCCCCCCTCTCTCTCCCTCTCTCTCTCTCCCTCTCCCTCTCCCTCTCTCTCTCTCTCTCTCTCTCTCTCTCTCTCTTCTCTCTCTCTCTCTCTCTCTCTCTCTCTCTCTCTTCTCTTTCTCTCTCTCTCTCTCTCATCTCAAGTGCACTGATACAATATCTCCGTATTATAATTCCTTTTATCCTCTTTTAAATAATTATGAGATTTGAATTCTTTAATTAACTTCGAAATAGTTCTTAGTAAGGTTTATCTCAAGTCAATTGTTTTTAAGTAGAATTTGCAAAAAGTCTTTAAACGCTTGAACAAGATGGCATACCATTTACATAAAATAGATTAATAGTTTTCTGTTTCTTCCAGATGGAGTCTACATTTCTTGTACGCAAGTTAACTGCAGTTTTTATAAGCTGCAGTTAAGAAGACAATGCTTGGTTAGTTCTTTTGGATTAGAAAGTTTATTTATTATTTCTTTACCAATTTCAGTTCTATTTGAATGAGCTTTTTTTAGACCAAATTGTACAGGGTTGTTTTAACCACCTTGTGTCTACCTTCTTCTTTATTCATTTAGCAATTACATCCTTGAGAAAGCTAGGGAATTGCACAAAAGTGCTCCAAGCCACATAGGGTTTTTTTTTCGTTCTAAACTTTTTCCAACCTGATTACAACCTTATTTCTCTGTGTTCCCTTGTGTATAGATGTCTATATGAATGTTCAGTTACTTTTCTTGGATTTATTCTTATTAGTTTTTAACCTAATTGGTATAAGTATACGAAAGGGTTGAAAACTTATAGAGCTTTGTATAAAAATCAGGAAGCTTACACATCACATAATCATTTGTCATCCACTATAAAATATTGTATTGGTATTCAAAAATTACATCTCCACAAAACGCGTTTCGAACACTTAGTGTTCTTCTTCAGATATACATCTAAAAAAAAATATACTTATATCTGTTAGCTTAAATAGCATCAGAGCAAATTATTTGAAATTGAGTACAATACATATGAATATTGAGGGAAGCATTAAGTCATCACGCAAAAAAGTTTATTATAAAAAACTAAAAACGCGTTTCGAACACATGATTTTCTTCTTCAGGTTACATCTGCTTGGGGTGGTTAGAGATGAGTGATAATAAGCAAGGCTCACGCATGCAAGTCCTTGCTTCGTCTCACCCACCGAATAACCATACTAGCAGAGCCGATGTAACCTGAAGAACAACATCATGGTTCGAAACACGTGTTTAGTTTTTTTATAATAAATCTTTTTTTGTGATGACTTAATACTTTCCCCAATATTAGTAAATTCCACACTATAACAGATTGCACAGTTAATGAATACAATATATGAATGTTGAATTACACTGTTGAGGTTTTTAATAAAAGGAAATTAATATGAGAAATGACTTAATTAATCTCAACTTTAATAAAACATGACAACTACAGAAGTATAAAACTTTTTTTGTGTGAAGAAGTAATTTTTGAAGTCCCTTAATATGAGTAAATACCACACTATTGGAGATTGCACACGTAATGAAGTAAAATATTGCATTATATCTGCCAACATATAACTTAACTATTTCGTACAATTAAATTATTAAAAATATTACCTACCATTGAGTTATTTTTCCCTTAATGACTGTGTGAATTAAACAGAACTACAGTCTCTTACATCAGATAATTGCCTTTGTGACATTGGCTAATGTCTCTGTTGCATGACTTTGGACTTTAATCTTTTATCTGAAGACACCCATACGTGTTTCCATTCCTCTCATAGTTCTAGTTTCGTAATTTGAATGGTGACGTCTTTGAGATCTACTTTCGTTCTTCTTTAAAGTTCATAAGGACCGTTTTAACTGTATTTGAATGCACATCTTTTTTCAGTCATTCAACATTTGGAGATCATGCTGCATACTCCCAAACGAAGACCCAAGAAGCAGTTATACTCTTACAATAACACATTATTCACGTATCTTTGGTTCAGTGTAGATTAAGAAACAAAGAAACATTAATAACACACACTTCAAGAAACTAATTTTCAGTTTGAACCGTCTTCAGGAGAGATAAGAGAAACCAAGCACACTGGTACAGAGACGGTTGGATACCTATAATGTTACCGCATATGAGCCCAGTAACACAAAATAAGGTAAACAATAATCAATTTAAAATTGAACAAATGAAAATTATTTGTTGGATAGAGAATATGAAAAAATAATAAATAAAAAGAATGAACGTAGGAAAAATACATAAATAAAAATTAAAGATTAAGCATTAATAAAGCATAACTTAAAATAATATTCAGATACAGATAACAATATTAATAAAATATAAAAAATAAGTAAATAATAAAAGCTGTATATATATATATATATAGTTCACACAGGAAAGAGAAAACACAAATAAAAGACACACACAAAAGACTCACAACGATATTTCGACAGTCGTCGTCATCGGGTAGAAGTAGTCCCTTTGAGTAGCTGAAGCTAACTGAGTGGTAGGCCAAATGCAACGAACACGCGCGCACTCTGCCTGCCGCCCTAGGTAAGCTACTAACTACAGAGAGAATAATAACTAAAAAGAACAAATAAAAGCAAATAAAAATAACAGAAGGAGAAGACTAGTAAATGAAGCAATAAACAATTAAAAAATTAAAAAATAAAAATAAATAAAAAAATAAAAATTAAAATTAAAAAATAATAAATAAATAAATTCTTAAAAAAAAAAAAAAAAATAAATAATAAATAAATACTTAAATTAACGGTACAAGTTAAGGCCAGGAGGAGAGCGAGCTTTGAGAAGACAGATAATTGCCTCCTCTGAAGCTCTTAAAGTAACCCGAGAAGACTGAACAGGGATATGATTAAGGACTTGGACCCGGAAGCAGTGATTAAAATCCAGTCCATGGGAATTAGAGTGGATAGCAATAGGAAGGTTTTTGCGTTGACCAACGGAAGCCCTGTGACCATTCATACGTAAGTTGAGCTGCGTAGAGGCCATACCAACGTAGAATGCATCACACTGGGTGCAGTCCAAACGGTAAACGCAATTAACCGAGGTGCATGAGGTGTGGGGAGGACAAGGGTAGTTAATATTGCTATGGGGGGAAGTAAAAAAGGGATTAGGGTTTATGATAAGACAGGTTTGGCATCTGCTCCGTCCGCACTCCACCATTCCCCTCCCAAGTGCAGGGTTCAAGGGAGAGTGATGGGAGAAAATGCCTCTGAGGTTCGGTGGTTTGCGATATGATAAGGAGGGGGCTTCAGGAAAAATAGATGAGGTAGAAGGAGAAGAGGAGAGCAATGGGAAAAACTCCTTAATAACCGAGCCAATCCTATGAGCGCCAGGGAAAAAGTGGATATCAGGAAAACACTATCAGTGTGGTCTTTTCTGGGTACGTGCCGGTGAACTATTTCAGCCGGCACGACACGACTATCAATGACATTGGAAGGGTAGCCACGATCAATTAATTTTTCTTTCAAACAGTTAATGTGGGAACTACGGTTTTTCAAATTATTACAAATCCTGTGGATGCGGATGGAAAGGGATCTGGGGATTGCTTTTTTGATGTGGGTGGGATGGCAACTACTGTAGTGGAGGTACTGCTGTGCATTAGTAGGTTTTATATGTACAGAGGTGGAGAAACTGCTATTGTTGAGGGTGACATCAACATCAAGGAAAGTAATTTTATTGCTGGACACTTGGTGGGTGAAGGAGATGGAGGACGAAAAGTTTTGGAAGGAAAGTAGGAAGAGGTTTAACTCATGGGTACCATGTGGCCAAATGAAGAAGATATCGTCAATGTAGCGAGTATAAAGAAGGGGAAGGAATTGACGATCAGACAGAAAGAACAGTATATATATATATATATATATATATATATATATATATATATATATATATCATGATTTCACATAAACACGTGAAATAACAATCAATGATCAAACCACAATATGAAATGGGAAAAAAAGACTAAGATCTTTGAGTGCTTGTTACGGTTGAAAGATCTTAGTCTTTTTTCCTCATATCATATTGCGTTTTGATAATATATATTGATAATATATATAATTAAATGAAACGATTTCACGAACGCACGGTGCGTGCGTGGGTGGGTGGGTGCGTGTGTTAGCATTGCTTGTTACCACGCTACGGTCCAGAATCTTTGATGGATTAAGTTGATATTTTACACAAAAATGGGCCCCATAAAGACGAAGATCCCTATTGTTTGGGAAGAATTATGCATGATGGGAAAGTCACTTTTTTGCCAAAAACCGTTTTTTTTAAAACATTTATTTCTCATAAACTGATAACCCTAGAGTTTTGAAATTTTGACATTATCTTTGAGGTTACAAATGGAACAAACGAAAAATATATTCAGAATTTTAAAACAACGGGAAATATTTTTTTTTCAATAAAATGTACAGATTTTGACTTATAATTCAATTTCAAACCTTGTGAGAGCGATACAAGCCATACTGTTTGACGGACAAGAATGAAACTATGCCTATAAATAGAACATTATGTGTAGAATGAGTTGAGATATTTTTTTTTAAAATTACATTCGCTATTGGGGCGTTACAGTACGATTATGTTTTCAGAAAATGTTTTTTTGACGCTAAACGGCTGATTAAAAAATAATGAAAATTTGACCAAAAATGGAACAAAAATTAGCAATTTATAAAAAAAAAATCATGAAGTTTCAATTACGGGAAAGAGCAATAACGATATAAAAACTCTTTGTTTACCCTAGACTAAGAGATCACCTGCTATACTTGTCGAATTTTTTGTATTTTTTTACATTGTTTACATTGACTTAGAAATTTTATGAGCGAATCCCCTGAGATAAAATGGATTTTATAAAGGATCAGTTTAAATTGTTTATTGAATTATATGAGATGTAAGAGGAATAATATTGTGCAGGAAAATGATAACACTCACTCAGAAAAAATTCGCATATATGTTATTTGACAAAGGGGAAGGAAAATGATCTTATTAAATACTAAGAAGCTTATTATTATTATTATTTTAAAGATTAAAATTCCCAGTATGATAATTCTATAAAAGACCAAAAATGTAAATGATAATTCATAATCTGAATCTTTCGTTTAGAGATTAATAAATGTAATTATCGTACATCTTTAATTAACAAATCACCTTAAAACAACATTTTCTTCGGAGTTAAAGATGTTTTTCAGAGAAAAAAAGGGTATTTTCCTGTTTTCAATTTAAAAATTTTACTTTAATATTCAATGTAGAAGGATGTCTTCTTGTACAAACATCTAAATTGAATAGAACATTTCCAATGGTTCCATTGTGGAACTGCAAGATTTAAAGACAATGGAACCATTGGAAATGTTCTATTCAATTTAGATGTTCGTACAAGAAGATTATTCAGATCCCTTGAGAAATACACAAGGAAACTAGTCAACCGTAAATATGGCGTATTATTTAATCAAACCTGTATAAATGAAGGACTGCTTCCTAAATATACTAATATATATATATGTATATATACATATATATATAGGCGTGCTCTATAATCGGGATTCGGTCAATTTTCTAGCATAAAAAATCAAACTCTCGGTGCCAACGTTTCGGTTTTATTTAAAACTTTTTTCATAGACAGATGTAAGAATTTTTTAACTAAGAAAATTTTGCTAGTTAAAAAATTCTTACTTCTGCCTATAAATATGCTATTTGGCTTATTTATTATTGTAAATACAGCTTTATTAACCAATAAATAGATGAGTTTCCATTGTTTGCAAATAAAGACTTGCATTTTATAAGTAAAAAAATGCTATCAGCTCTTTGTTTTCATTCTTAAAACCATAGCAGTTGTGAAGTCTACAAAGGAAGATGTTAAAATCAGGCCTCATTATGGAATCAATTTACTTTGAGAGGACTTGATACTTGAATCTTATATAGAATCAATGTCTTTTCTGTTAGTCCGCGAGAATCACAAAAGAGCTGCTTTACTGGGATTATGACATTTTTCATTTATGTTCTTTATTTTCTTAGTTTTTTTGTATTAAATGATATGTTTAAGCATAGGACTCATTTGAATTAAGTAAATTAACTTTCCTCCATGGCTTAAGCTTGGGAATATGGTTAGAATATCATCTGATTTGAATCTGTCGAAGGATTTCATTGATGTTTGTGACCTGATGTACAAAGCCTGGCGCACTTGCAGTGGGGAGGGCATTTAAAAGGGTAAAGATTAGAAAAAATTAAAAGAACAAAAAAGTGAGATATTATACCAAATTAGTTTTTAAGGTCTAATAGTTTTTATATTTTATATATAAAGTACGGTTTTTAAGGTGTTTTCGAACTGTAATATTTAAATATTAAAAAATAAATTTATTTCATATTTGTTAAACTAGTTTATTAAAAGAGTTTATTTGTTTTGTGTAGCCAATGAATTAAATTTAACAGTTTTTTCAATATTTTAGTTATGCAATCTTGTTTTAGAAAACTCTTTGGTTTTCTTTGATGTCGACTCTATATGTTGTATACGAGTACTATAATAAGATATAAAACTGGGACCAATCATAGCAGTATAAAATTATTTACTTCATTGTATTTCCATGAAAATAAATATTTTGAGGACTTTCTGCAATTATCAAGGTTATCACCCGTGGGTGGTGTGGTGGAGAGGGGGGGGGGGGGGTTTATGATAACACCGTGCAGCAAAAAATAGTTGCTTACTCTCTTTTTTCTAATATACTAGTCCTACTCCACTACTCTAATTTCAAAAACGTTTGTTCTTGTGTTGGTAAACTCGTCACGTTCTTACGTTTTTATAATAATGTTTGAGTATGAAATTATATTAAGTGTTCAAAAAATCATAAAATGCGGACATATGGTTATGGTGAGTCATCTTGGGCAAAAAACAAATGTTATACACGGTATAAGTTAAGTTATTTTTAATCGCTAAACACACAAAAACCAGTCTAAGTTTTATAGGTTTCATATAAAAACAACACATGAATGGTTCGCCCTCTGTACTTAGTTTCCCTTTATATTTTCTCCTCAAGACGGATTTTCTAAAAATTTGAATTAGTAAGAAGGTTTCTTTACTTTGTGTGCAACTGTTATTCAATTTTGACTTATATGTATAAAAAAAACTCAAATAGATCACACATGGAGAATACTAAACATGTTTAGAAGACTAAACAAACTCACTATGATATTTCGACAAATCATCATCATTAAAAGAGGTGATGTGACCACTTGAGGAGCGAAACCACACAGAGAATGCTATTGTGTCACGGTAAAAGTGGTGCCAACATACACACACAGGGTAAGCAACATACTGAGAAACTAATGGTAACGCTAAAAATACGAGTATAAGTAGAGCAAATAAGAAATTTATAGCAAATAAAACGAGTGAGAGAAAAAAAATAAGTATAAGAAATAGAATAAAAAATAAATATAAAATCTTAAGTAACATAAGTAAAAAACTATTAAAAAAAGTTAAGAATAACAAAAATGATCATATATATATATATATATAATGAATTCAAAACGAAGGAAACACACAGAAAGACACAGACATAACTCACATCAATATTTCGACCATCGTCGTCATCAGGAGGTGTGAAGAGCGAAGTGTCCCGCAGGAAGGCAGGGCGGTGACTCTTCGTCACCGAGTCACTCTTCGAGTCACCGCCCTGCCTTCCTGCGGGACTCTTCGCTCTTCACACCTCCTGATGACGACAATGGTCGAAATATCGATGTGAATTATGTCTGTGTGTTTCCTTTGTTTTGAATTTATTTTATTTAAAAAAGTCCGCTGGACCGTTTCTTTTAATTGTGGTATATATATAAAACCCAATATATCGGTTGGATTTTTGACTCTGACGAAGACCGCTTGTTGCGGTTGAAAGATCTTAGTCTTTTTTTTCCTATTTTCTTATTGAGGTTTGATCATTGATATATATATATTATATATATATATAAACGCTATAGGAACGGAAAGACGATCCAAACTGGACACAATACGAAAGCAAAATAGAAGTGTAACACACAGAGCAAAGAAACACTCTTACTAACTCACATTTTTGGGCAATCCGTTTTCACGAGAAAACAGAGAGGGTAACGAAGCTCATTGTAAACGCAAAAGCAAATAATCTAAGAGTTTGTAAGTGTGTTTATTTACTCTGTGTTACTCTTTTTCGATTTTGAACTTTGTGTATATATTACAAATAATAAAGTAAATGCACTATATAGTAAGGAAAGTTACTGATTAAGAAAACATATCACACATATCTAGTTTACCAGTTCTTTGCTGCACTAGCCGTAGGATGTAAAATATAAATTTACAGTTAGTTTACTAATGCACTAATATCACTAAATATTAACTGCAATAATTACTAACCACTAATTATTAATAGCCACTAATGAAACTTTTTCAGACTGTTGAATATTGGGTAGGCCATTATCTATAAGAGATATCACTAATAATTAAACTTATGGTATTGGTGTTTCAGTTGTCAACTATATTAAACAACCAATAGACCATTTCGTGTCACAATATTTTTTTTGTATCACAGGCAAAAGAAGAAATAATTAGATCCTCAGGATATAAGTTCATTTCCCTTCTTGCAGCCTAATAAATTGACTCTTTTTTTTGCCTTTCAGCAGCAGAAGCGTTACTTCACGCTAATTTAGGACATTTTCTGATATGTTCCTCGGTCATAGCTTCCTCAAGTCAACACTGTAGGCAGGAGGGTTAGTTTTGACTTTATTAAAAATATCGCTTTACTCATCCACTCTACTTCGTCATTGTTTGAGTTAGTCACACAACTGAGCACTTGGGATTGATAACTTACAATTTTTGAATATAATCACTCAGCTTCAATAACGCTCAATCATCATTGGTATTCAGTTCTTATTACTTTAAAAACTTGACTGATTATTTGAAAACGATATTGTATAATGTAATGATTTAAAAGGGATTTTAGAATAAAACTCTAAATTCTTTAGTTTATGTCTAGTTTTACTGACGAGAATTATTGTCGGTGGCACTAATTATGTTTATTTAGATCAGTGTTTCCCAAACTTTTTCGAGTGACCGCCCCCTTGGATCCATAAACCTATAACTCAACACCCTTGAATAATAATCATATTCCTAGATTTAATAACCAAATGAGTAACATTTTAATAATTAAATTAAAATAATTACTAATCAAATATTTATTTAGAATCCAATAGATGTATTGTTTCATAGCATATTTATGCAAAATAATTAATACACAATAAAAGGAAACTTAAGTGAGAAAACAACTAATTTTAAGAAACTGTTTTCTAGAAGTTTACATGTCGTGTTTTCACTTAAATTTAGAAATTACGAGTATATTGCATGAACAATTTCAATTTATGGAAATAGAATCACCGCTCTTTTTTTGCATTACCGCCCCCCCGATATCAAATCACCACCCCCAGGGGGGCGGTACGGCCCACTTTGGGAAACACTGATTTAGACCATTGTGAACCTGCCCCCCTCCCCACCAATACGTAAAAAACAAAATTATGCGAATATTCAAATTCAAATTAAATATTTGTCCTTAAACAAACACGGAGCCTAACTATGAATAATTTCATGATATCTATAACGTGATGTCGATATACAAAAATATTTTTCAAATAATAACAAAATATTTCTCTAATTTAAAATATTAAGCAGTCCGTTAAGACAACAGATCAGCTGATTACAAGAAAAGAACACGTAGAAACAATACACAACTCACCTCAACATTTCGGCCTTGTCGTCATCAGCAGAAGGAGATGAAAAGAGTTCTACTTGGCTGCTAAACAGCTGTTACTGCTTCTTTTCTTGTCATTACTTAAAATATGTCTTTATTGACATTTTAAAAGTATGCTGAAAAAAATTTGAAACAATCAGTTTTGAATTTAAAATAAACAAAGTTGTAATAGAACTTTTTAAAACATTGGAACATTATAACAAACTGACTAGAATATTGGGTTTGATATTTGTTTTAATTATTATGTTTTTAAATATTATAACGGCCAGCTTGCTATGCTTTGATATATTAAAAAGTTCAGTATAGATAAAGAACATATACAAATTAAAAACACACACTTACAGTATCTACTTTCTGGTTTAAATCATCTTCAGGATAGAAAAGAGAGGGAAACCAAGCTCAATGGCACAGAAACTGTCTCTGTACCAGTGCTACCTAGAGAATTCTTAGAGAATTAGAGACTGTAATTGTGGTTTTTAATTTCTGTATATTTCTTCATCTATATTGAACTTTATTCATCGGATAAATGTTATTTATTGTATCGAAAAAGTGTTGATTTATTTTTATTTATACTATGCTTATCTATTTAACATGGGACGTTAACTACGTGCAATGCATTCACAAAATAATAATTTTCCTCGTGTATCGCCCAGTGTGGGACTGCTTAGATTCCATGTGAGCAAAGTTAAAAACCTCTTCTTTCGATGTATATAATTTCATAGCATTCAAACAGAAAATAAGTTAGAGCACTGAATATTATTATCACTGTATATTTATAACAGTGGTAAGTCAATTCCCTTCTAACTACCGTGACAGTACATTAATTGTCAGCCCAACGTGTCTGTTCAATTTGAAATGATTGCATCACAAAAAGACTGTGATTTTGGAGTCATGAACTCCAAAATGAGTCTTTTGTTTAAAATATAAAGATATAAGTATCCGTCCATTCCAAATTCCTTAAGAAGCTTTCCGATAAGTCGAGAGCTATTTTCTAAATTCATCTTACTATCCTCTTCTTTGAAGTCGATTTAATATTCCTGGTCTTACTTCCCCTGGAATCTATATGACAATCTATTCAAGTATAGAATATATAGATCATTAAACAATTAAACTGATTGCCCTTATCTCATTTCTAAACTACATTTTCATACTCCACCGTATACTTTGAAAACGCCCAAATTATTCTATGTTCCATGTCATAAAAGTAATTATTTGCTTCATTCCCTACTGTCTCATATGTTTAAGTGTAAAAGTCTGTACTGAGGTGTAGGTTTTTTTAATTATGATAATAAACAAATTTAAAAAAATAATAATCATCTATTATAGCTCTCCATCATTACAATACAGTTTATTTAACTGCCAATGACTCAGTCTTGTTTGATTAGGGGATTTCAAATATTACGTCTGCACATAAAACTTTTGAGGTTTCTGAAATCTATCAATATGAGTTAAAACCACCCAATAACAAATTGCACAAGTAATAAATCTTATTTGATTTAATAACCATTATCATATAGTAAGTTTATTTACGAGGACTTACAGTTAAAATAATCATTTTAGCCAACGTTTCGATGTATTTTCACATCGTACTCAGGACTACAAAAACGAGATTAGGCTAAAATATTTTCAAAATCAATATACAATTTCAGTTTGGACAGCAAATATTGTACCATTATTTTGTTTTTCTAGCCGTGAAGATGATAAAATTTCAATTTCAAATATTTCAATTTAAAAACTATGGCCCCGAAAACAAATTTAGTAAATAATGTGCTAAACCTAGAGGTCAAGAACTCTCGAGATTATCACTATTATGTGTAATTGGTGTTTGTTAGTTTACTATATGTTAATTAATGTCAACATAAAAATGGGCCTTATACTATGAAAGGATTGATTTGTATGCAAATAAATAAAATATTAACTGATAAATACATGCATATTGTTAATACCACTGCGGTTAATATGATTTATATTAGAAATAGGTAAAACCGTCAAACCTCGTAAGATGATCATTACGAGGTATAACGGTTTTACCTATTTCTAATATAAATCATATTAACTGATATTTCTGTTAATATAAGATGTCATCAAATTGACATTTGACTGTAGAATTTTGGAGTTTCTTGTAACGTTTTTCAAAAGGTTACTCATGTTTGCTCTATCCTTAGTTTTGATGTGTTTACACTGTTTTTTGGATTCACCATTTATTGATGACAAAGCATTTTCTTTGCTTGGTAATATCAAGGAGTGATGTCATTTTCCTAAATAAAATTAATCATTGTCAAATGTATTATACATACCTATAGTTTCGCACAGTTCACTTCCATGTTGTTACTTGAATAAAACGTTTCACCTGAAAACACAAGTTGTATTTTCACTTAAATATATTTAAGACTAGTAGAAGTGCCCACCTTTGACGGGTATTTTACAAAACTCCAGAGATGATACTATAATTATAAATATTATTAGAAACTATAGAATAATAGAAAATAACATTATTAGTACAGTCAATAACTGTCATTAGTTCTGGAGTTTCTTTTACGTTTTGTAACTTTAGATACTGAGCTCAAATTTGATTTTATTCTAGGCATACTTCTTATTTTGTTCGTGAGTAGGTAGAACTCACTATTTTAAAGCGAGCAAATTATGATAATCGCAAACGAAATTAAAATCAACTAACAATACCTACTTTCTACAGTTATATTTTAGCTATATACTATACCTGTGTAGATAGGCAAACACAACTTAGAAGTCAATAACTTTGCTTCTAGGTTAAAATCCCAAACCATTCAAATCCTAGCTATTAAGTTAGACATTCACAAATCTACTGCCAAAGTTTGCTTATGACAAATAGTTTTGGACAAACAAACAGATAACAATTATGATAAGAGGGAAATTGGTTTCTCAAAGGTATAAAACGTAATGATAACTTGAAATAAATCAGTTCTAGACAAACTACAAACAACATTTTCCTTTATTTTTATAGATTATATCTTTTTTTTCACAGTTTTGTCACTAAATAAACAATCTATTTGTATATCTGATAATTTGTTTAAGGCGGAAGACTACAGTAACGTCCAGGTGGCCAGACTATAGTCATAAGTGTCCTTAGCGAGTTTTTGCCTGTACTGGCTCTAGTGGGACCTGTTAATGGAAAGACGTTCAGAGAACATTCCTTTTTAGGATCTGAAGGATTTATATAAGGAGACAAGAAAGATTGTCGAATACATGTATTAATGCAATTATTAGCAGGTCATTGAACAAAACATGCATTTATGAAGAGTTTCTCTCCTTTACTTTAGACTTTTATACATACAAGAAGATTTCACAATAAACACGTGAAATAACAATCAACGTTCAAACTACAATAAGAAATGAAAATAAAAGACTAAGATCTTTCAACCGTAACAAGCGGTCTTCGTCAAATTTCAATCCATCGTCGACAGTTGAGATTTCACTCTGTCAAGACCGCTTGTTACGGTTGAAAGATCTTGGGCTTTTATTCACATTTCTTATTGTAGTTTAAACATATATATATATATATATATATATTTTATATATAAATAATTAAAAGAAACGGTCCAGCGGACTTTTTTAAAATACCGCTTTTAATAATATATATATAAAAAGATTTCACATAAACATAATACATATATATATTTATATATATATATTTTAATAATATATATATATATATATATATGTGTGTGTGTGTGTGTGTGTGTGTGTGTGTGTGAGTGTGTAACAAAAATAAAAGAAATTTGTTCCAAAAGGATTAATAACACTAAAAATAAACCGTGACACATAGAAATAAACGTAACAAAGGACTGACTTTTCAATATTTTGACCGTTATGGCGGTTGAAATATTGAAAACTGAGCCCTTTGTTCCGTTTCTTTCTATGTGTCACAGTTTATTTTAAGTATATACATATATATATTGGTGTATACCGGTAGCAAATCTTCTTTTAAACAAATGTTAATGAAAAACACAGCGGCTTCGGCATTAATTATCTTCTTAGAAAGATGTTCTTTTT
The DNA here is from genome assembly GCA_026182355.1 of Hermatobates lingyangjiaoensis. NCBI lineage: Eukaryota > Metazoa > Arthropoda > Insecta > Hemiptera > Hermatobatidae > Hermatobates > Hermatobates lingyangjiaoensis. The sequence goes on along the minus strand of JAPFBL010000390.1, from coordinate 176,250 downwards.
GCCTTATAATTTTCTTGTAGCCCACTAGTAGCTCATAAATTAATCTTCGTAATGTCATAACGAGAATAGGAAAAACAACCTTAAAGAAAACTATTGAAACAAACTATATTAGACACTACAGGAACACAAACTGAGTTAAAAACCAAAGAGATACAACCTTTCTACCACATTGGCCATCATCAGGTAAACGGTAAACAATTAAAGGAAACAATTAAAACATAAACAGAAAATAAACAATATATATTTGCACAGTTCAAATAATGGCGGCGTTAACTGTCAAAGTAGTGCTACATGCGCGCACCCACGCGTTATATAGTTGAATCACCCCAGCACTTCACGGCCCCGACAGGTCACAACAGAGGAGCGCTCCGAAAAAAATGTATTCTAGGTTCGAAGGTCCTAGAACTCCATGTCACTGATTTGAGAGTTCAGTGCGGGGCACAAGTCTTGATGAATAAAGCCTCTAGTATTTGCAGCCTGCCTAGATCACTACCAAAACTGAGGTGCTCTCTACTAGCATATTTCTAGTAAGGGTACCCCCGGGTTCTTTCTTAACATGATTTTAGGGACTCCTGTGGAGAGATAGAGGGTTAGACGCCTTGACAGCTTCGTCATACCGATGTAGGTAGAAGGAAGGAGGTTGGGCGTTACTTCTCTATTGCAATTTCTTATGGGTAGATTGCTAGTTTTCTTGGTCATATATAAGATGGTAAGACAAATTATATATATATATATATATATATAATATATATATATATATATATAAAGATTTCACATAAACACGTAAAATAACAATCAATAATTAAACCACAATAAGAAAATGGGAAAACAAGACTAAGATCTTTCAACCGTAACAAGCGGTCTTCGTCAGAGTCAAAAACAACTGAAGTTTTGGGTTTTTTGACTCTGAAGTTGGGTTTTTGACTCTGACGAAGACCGCTTGTTACGGTTGAAAGATCCTAGTCTTGTTTTCCCATTTTCTTATTGTGGTTTGATCATTTATATATATATATATATAAATCCTGATTGTTTTCTTGACCCAATATTTATAAGATGTAACTTTTTTTTTTTTTGAGGTTTGAGGTCCAATGATTTAAACTAGTCTTTTTGCCGACGTTTCGACATATATTTATGTCATCTTCAGGGCTTGGAAATCTGTTTATGTTGCAGCATTCTTATTTAACACTGTTTCATGATGGTTACTATTTGTTTTCTGTAACCATCATGAAAACTGCAGAAAACAAATAGTAACCATCATGAAACAGTGTTACATAAGAATGCTGCAACATAAACAGATTTCCAAGCCCTGAAGATGACATAAATATATGTCGAAACGTCGGCAAAAGGACTAGTTTAATCATTGGACCTCAAACCTCAAAAAAAAAAAAAGTTACATCTTATATATATAAATATATATATATATATTTGTAAAAGTTGGGAGCAGTCCTTCTTCAATGCATGCTTTTAAAAACTGGATATCTGTTTCTTTGTTAACCTGTTAATTTATTGCTTAATATTGCAATGTGATTTTAAGTATTAGATTAATTTGTTAAGAGTAGATTTAATTGTGTTTTTTTGCTAAAGATGGTGGATGTGACACTGAAACATGTCCAATAATAAATTAAAAAAATTATGGTGATTTAATTTTTAAGTTGAGCTCTGAGTTAAAGAAAAAATTTCGTAATTTGGAAAAATATAAGACGAAATCGAACCAAGTGGAAACAGACATCCAGTTTTTAAAAGCATATATATATACTTTAACACATAGAAAAGAACACAGAAAGACACTACAGAACTCACTTCGATATTTCGACATCCGTCGTCATCGGGAAGAAGTGCGAAGTACTCGCGTTGAGAAGCAAACTGCTACTGGCCACCAGAGTAACTCGTGGAACCACCGCAATGCTGCTCCCCAGCGGAGGAGAGGAAAAATAGAAATCCCTCCAATATTTATTTGGAAAACAAGATAAAATATATATAAAAAAAAAATATATATATATAAAATACGAAATAATAATAATAAAAAATAAATAATAATAGTAATAATAAAATAATAATAATAATAAAATAAAAAATAATTAACGGTACAGGTTGAGACCAGGAGGAGAACGAGCCCCAAGGAGGCTTATGAATGCCTCTTCGGAAGCTCTATATATATATATATATATATTCAAAGAGAATGCTAGAGAGAGAGAGAGAGAGAGAGAGAGAGAGAGAGAGAGAGAGAGAGAGAGAGAGAGTGAGAGAGAGAGAGAGAGAGTGAGAGAGAGATGCTGTCTCTAATCTTATACTTTATAAGATTACATAGTTATGTAATGAAATTTAGAGTTTTAAATTCAAGAGAAAATAAATAAAGATTATATCAATATAATTAATAAAGTTAACGGAAAGTATATAAATGCTTATTCAAAATCCTTCGCATTTTCAAGATGTTCTAAAAATTTTTAGATGTCATAAATAAAACAGTCAGGGTTACCTTAATAAGCAACCATGTCAGTTATATTTGAGTGAATTTGTGGTGAAAATGAAAACAACCATTGAATGCGTTTCAGGAATACCTTTTCTTTTTATTCTGAAAAAAAGATTTCTAAAACAGATTGGAAGAAAAACTTGTTTGAATTCAAGCAACCAAAACAACTCATCTTTGGCTGGACTATCAGGCTGTTTTTTATTCTGCATTCAATCCAACTGAACTAGTCCATTCAACGATAACAAACTCAACCCCCATAAATCCTCAAACTCAGTACAATAGGTGTGTATTGTTGAACAAGGAAGCCAAGGAAACTATTTTATAATACAGAAAAAAAAAACAATAAATTTTACTCTTGCCAAAAACTGCTTCACTTCAATCAGATGTTTCTTATTTAAAAATCAAGAATCATACGTATTCATAGATCTACACATATAACGAAGGAGAAATAATTATTGTCTTTAAAAAAAAAATTAGTTAAAAAACAAAGTTTAATCCTCAGATTATAAAGTTACTACCCATACCATCACTAAGATGTGATTAGTGATATCTAATTAATACTTATATCTTAGTGATATAAGCAGTGATAACGTATTACTTATTATACTCATATGAATTTGATTTCAGGGATGTTTCTTTTGAACTGGTAGATCCGGAGTTCAATACCGACTCCAGCCCTCGATTTATTCACTCGGGAGATGAACAAATCTGAACACGTCTTCACTCAGAGAGGACTTTAAGCATTTAATTATTTTAAAAAAAAAAATCATTTTTGTGAAAAGCTGTAGACACATAACTGATCGCAATTTTTTAAGTTCTACAATTTTTATTCCATCCATTTCCTCGTAACGTCATCTGAAATATTCATCTTAAAATACCTGTAAATACTTTGAAAAGTGCAGGTTTTTTTTTTCATTCATTTGAACCTTCATAGTGACGCAGATACCTTACTGATTATTGGAATTAGTAGTAATACTTTCCGTCATACCTTGTAAAGTCTCAGAAAAGCTCGACCGATTTCGGGTCTGGTCTAACTAACGAGTTAGTTGCTCTTGAAGATGGGATCCGGACGGACCCGAAACCGGTCGAGCTTTTCTCACACTTTACGAGGTATGACGAACAGTATTACTACTAAGTCCAATATTACTAAACTCAGTGGAACTAACTCATTAACTATACCTTACCGATTAGTTTTATTTTAATTTTTGCTCAATATAAAAAAATTGTACTTTTTTCCTAATAGTAAAATATATAACATTAAGTTTTCATCGTTAAAAATTATTTATCTTAAATCTATGAGTATTAACATGAATTCAATATAAGTTTGTTGAGGATTAGGTCCAATGATTAACTGATTATAAGATGATATTTCACTATATAATGTTCGACATACTCAAGGCTAAAAACAATTTATGGAGAAAGTAAGTACTATTATAAACAAATTTCTGGAAACAAATACATCCACAAATTATCAGCTAAGAGAAATCAAAAAACACAATCAGTAACAGGAAAAAAAAGTAAAAGAAAACGAAATATAGAAAGTGATATTGTTTTTATACAACATATGTGTTTCAAACATAATTACTGTTATTAATTATTAAGACTAAAACAACTTAAAAGTTAGTATTGCTGCAATATTACTCTGCGCTGGATACCTCAACAGAACATTCAGGAAAACAGAAAACAAAAATAACACAAAGCAAATATTCCACAATACAAATAAGCAAATTCGGGAAAAATACAAAATCTAAAAAGTTATTCCTGATATTTTGTGAAAGACAAAGTATTTTTTCCCTTCATAAAAAAAGGTAATAACTTTGTACATTTTTTATTTCTTTTGAATTTGCTTATATTTTGTTTATTTTTATTGTTTAAATGTTTGCATATTGTGTTTTTTGTTTTCTGTTAGTTGATATTGTGTGGATGTATAATAGTAATTATTTTCTCAATAAATTCTTTTTAGTCTTGAGAATGTCGAACATTATTTGGCGAAACGTCGGTTTATAATCAGGAGTAGTTAATCTTTGGATCTAAACCTCAAGAAATCTATTTTGAATATTAAGCATTAGTGGTCGAGAAGCAGTATCAATATTACCATAAAATCATAGAAAAAAACCTATCTCTTTGGACGAATTTATATACTTAATATTATAATTTTATTTAATTTTAAATGACATCAAGTTTAGCGCACATATTGTGCAATATAGTAGTGTGATTTAGATACAACATATAAAATGATTTATGTGTTGTATGATAACATGAGTTTATCATGGTAAAATCCCGGCATGTTACATCTCTTCATTTTGATATTGGTTGATGACATTGTACTTTTGACATGACCCTTACGCGAAAAGTATATAAAAAGTAGTTAGTTGCTGCTTCTTGGAGCTTTGCAACATGTAACAGTTAAATAAACTTTTTGCTTGTAGGAGGTGCTCGACATTTGTACCTTTCTCTTACTGAAAGGGCTGCACTTCATTCAATATATATATCGTGATAATGCTCAAACATTTCCCTTCTGCAGGTGTAATGTTCACTTTTACTTCCTGTTCATTCATTATTCCTCTAATCACCCACCTTGCCTGCTTTCTGTGTCTCCTAACGTTAAGAGATAGCTAAACGAAAATGTTTAATTTTAAACAAATTTATTACTATTTTAAAATAATATTATTTTATCTCTAGAAGGGACGAAAAGAAACTTTTTTCGTCTAGGTTTCAGGTAATAATGTACAGAATTTAGTCCCCGTACTTACAAACGGGGAAATAATGAAAACAGGCAGGAGAATAATGAAAAAATATTGCGGAATAATGAAAAAACACAGATGTAATCCAGGTTGTCCAACCTAATTATTTTAATGATATCGGTTTTTAGATATCAAGTGATATGACATTGAGAAGAGTTAGGGTGGCAAGCTTGATTTTTAAATCCCAGATGTATTACTAATTATTCTACTCTGTTTGTTTTCACACTTTTATTTAATTTTAAGTTATTTTTAATTTATTTATATTCATTAATACTTAATAAATTATTATAAATTTCTTTCTGGAGGCATCGATAATATTCTATCGGCATCGAAAATAATCGTTATTTTCTCTCCTAGCTGTCTCCATCGGCTTCGCCTCAGGATTTATTTGCCTTCATTTCTTTGGAGTTACCTCAGTAATCAAATAAAACACTCAGGAAACAATAGAGAATAACGTCATTATTCTCTAGCTGCATAAATGTCTATTAACATTATATTGACTTGGTTAAATCAAACAGAAAGTAAATAATCGAAACAACCAATTTTAATTAAATTCTCTCTGAATTTAAATAATACATCATATATAATTATCGATAAAAATGCTATGAGTTTTTGAATATTTGCTTGATTAATTCCTTCAATTGGTCCAATTATTGTTCTAAGATTTGCAATTATAAGAATGGTGTTTTTCTTCTGAAATTATTACCATAATAGGTAAGGGTGCAATTTGTTGTCAAGTTATTAAAATTGTTTAGTTTATTCAGAATATTTTTTTAATAATTTCTGTAAATCATATGTGAAACGGTGCTGCTCCTACTTTTATTGCAATTCTTGATAATATAATTATTAATATTATGGTAGTTTTTAAGTATAATATTCTTCGATTTATTTTAATAGTTATAAGAAATACAGTTCTTTAAGAAATTACAGTTCTTATTCTTTAAATAAAAAAATATACTATCTTTGATTCGGGTCTTACTTTATTATTACTTTTTTTTTATTATTGGGATAAATATTATGATATTAATTCCTTAGATTTAAAGATATTAATCTTTGACGATCGATTACTGCTTTCATATAACCTGAAATACAGTAACACTGTGTTTTCTCTTGACAATGGAAGAGTTTCGAAACGATCGAAATGTTAGGAAAATCTCGTTACCAGAAAAAAACCATAAATTAGTAAATGAAAAACTATTTGATTCTTTTGATTTTTGAACAAATTTAATGACAAGCAATTTTATTTCCCATTAGTGCAGATATATATAGGTTTAATTTAAGGTTAAGTGGATATGAACGTGGTGTTCTTTTTTTTTCTATTTTATAGAGTAATAGAGTAATCAAAAATAAATTGATGAAATTGTTAAGGGTGGGCTACAAATTTTATTGGGAAAGTTTTTAAGTAGTGAAAGCTCTACGAGGCTGAGATAATAGGGGTCGAAGGCGGAAGGAGACATATCTGGAAAGTTAGAGATGCAATAATTTGAGAGCGTTTGAGGCATAAAGCCAGCAAGCACCATTATCAGGGATATCGAAATGGATAAATTTCTGAGGGGGGGCCCTTCAGGGAAGCCCTTTAAGGGCTCCTCTGCTCCCGCTTTTATAATTAGAAGGGAAACAAGAGCCGTTTTTGTTAGCTGTGTAGGGGGGGGGGGGGGGGTTCCTACTCTCGGCCACGGGCTATTAATTTCTCTAAAGGGTTTTAGAGAACAAAAAAAAAAAAAAAAAATACAGTGGCAACCCTTTTCTGAAACTTTTGCCGTAACTAATCTGCCCTCTTTTCGTATTCCTGATACTATTTTAAAGTTTCTAAATGAGCCAAAGGTCGTTTAGTGTCGTAGGTGGAAAGAAGAGACTGATAGAAGGGGAAAATAAATAATTACTGATTAAAAAAAAAAAGATTTCCAAACAAAACAAGAATTTAAAGTGAAATGTTACAGTACAAGAAAACAACAGAGATTCAAACCTGATATCCCTTATTGTTCAATTTGCCTTTAACGTTGAATAACTGGTCAAACATTCCTTTTTCTTATTTTTTTCCTTTTTTTTTTTTATAGTACATAAGACGCTCAGAATAAAACAACTCCTCTTCTGAATAAATCTTTCCCTCTATTTATAATTCTATATTCTCTCCTTACATACCCACTACTTCACCCCACTTTTTCAGAATTTTCCAGTTTTTCCATTCACTTTTTGTGCATTTCATACTCTTTAATTTTTCTGGCAACACTTTATTTTTTTAACTAGATTATCTTCTCTTTTTCACTCTCGCTGTATTTCTCTCTCATCTCTCTCTCTCTCTCTCTCTCTCTCTCTTAATATATTTCATTCCGTATTCATAAACACTGTAACAATATTTAAGGGTTAGAATTAGTAATAATAGAATCCGTCATACCTCGTAAAGTCTCAGAAAAGCTCGACATGTTTCGGGTCCGTCTGGATCGCATCTTCAAGAGCACCTTTAAATAAAAGGAAAAAACATAGCAATTAAAGAAATATGCAAAAAAAAATTAACTACACAGACAACACTGATTTCACAATGTAGATGACATATATAGGTAGGTTATAGGAAAATAACATTCACAGTCAGTTAGGTGCTCTTGAAGATGGGATCCAGACGGACCCGAAACCGGTTGAGCTTTTCTGAGACTTTACGAGGTATGACGGATTGTATTATTACTAATTCTAATATTACTAACCTCAGTGGATCTAACCCATTAACTATATTTAATATGTAAGGGTGCTGGATGTCTTTCTCTCTGTTATTAATTAAGAACATTAGCCGCATTATATTTTATATTTATACATATTAGAGGCCATTTTTCCTTTAAGGTTAACAGGAGACGGGCTAAGACCAATTTGATTGGACAGCCTTGTAACGAAAATTACAACTTTACATCTCCAAAAATAATGAATGAAGTAATCATCTAAAAACAGCATTTTTTGGTCTTGTTATGGATGTTGTATTTTACACATTCTTTACCTATTGTTGTTAACGTCTCTAAAACAACAGTATAGGAATTCAACAAAATGTATTATTTACAGCTAAAATTCAAAAAAGAAATATTAAATGAAGTTTTCAAGAAAAATGTAATTAGATTTTCTTAAAAAAAAAAACAGCGAATCGCCTTAGGCAATCTTTGCCCAGATAGGGCATGTTTAACTTTGTTAACAATATTAAATCTAATGAATATTTATTTCGTGGCTAATTTTAGACAAACCAAATTTTTAAGTGTAATGAATATTTAGTAACTCAGTTATAATAACATAAAGGATGGTATTTAAAAGTGCTTTTAATAGAGGATTTTTCGTGGAACAGAAAAAGCCAAGAGAATAATTAATATTTTTTCTTTTTGTAATTACCAGCAAGATGCCTTGGCTGGGTACTCGTAAAGCGTTTTGTTATTTCAGAATATTTGGTATAAATTTCTAATAAACAAGAATTCGTTACAACTATACCATTAAATAAAAATGAAATAATTAATCCCATTAAATCATCTTTAATCATCAGTTTATGCTTATATGCATAAATTAAGAAAAGAATGAAATTAACAATATTATGAATTAAATACAGTTATTAATAATACTTATGAAATTAAAGTACAAATAAATTAAACAATAATTTTTTTTATTGATTTAATTAAAAATAAACTACTTTTCAAGATCATTTGGTAGAAAAATCAATTAAATATATTAAACTATATTTAATAAATTTCCAACCAGTAGATGCGCCCCTCTTAGACAGATATTTTAGAAATGATACGTGGGATTTCACAATATTATTAGAAATTATAGAATAGTAGATAAATATCATTATTTGTACAGTCAATAACTGTTATTAGATCTGGAGTGCTTATATGATTTGCAGCTTCAGATACTGAGCTCAAAATTGACTTAATTTTAGGCATACTTCTTATTTAGTATGCGGGTAGGTAGAACTCACTTTTTCAATGCGAGCAAATTATGATAAACTACAAGTGAAATTAAAATCAAACTAACAATCAGCTATTGTGTATTCATATTTAGCTATATATCTGTATAAAAAGATTTCACATAAACACGTGAAACAACAATCAATGATTAAACCACAATATGAATGGGAAAACAAGACTAAGATCTTTCAACCGTAACAAGCGGTCTTCGTCAGAGTCAAAAACCCAACTGAACACTAGATGCAGAAACAGAAAACATCTGGTGAGGAGTTGAGAAGAGTTGGAGGGAAGAGTGGTATTTTAAAAGGGTGAAAGCACAGGAAAGGACTAATGTCCAGAAAGGGATGTTTGGGGAAACAAAGGAGTACAGTAAGAAAAAGTAAAAAACTATCCGCTAGCTGTCAACCCTCTTTGAAGAGGCTATTTCCCTCGTGACGAAAGTATCAAGTTTGTATCTGTATCCCCATGTAGTTAGCCTAACACAGCTTAAAAGTCCATAATTTTATATTTACGTTTAATTTCTAATACGTTCAAAAGTCTTAGCTTTTAAGTTAGACATACTCAAATCTACTGCCAATGTATGAGCTTGCTATGACATAAGGGGACTGAGTTTGCTTGTCACAAGATTTATGGACAAGATTTTGCTTGTCCATAAGATTTATGGACAAACCAAGAGACAGACAATTTTTCAAACGTAGATTCGGTTTCTCTAATACAAAAAAATCTCAAGATAACTTCAAGTGAGTCAGTTTTAAGCAATATGCAGTCAAAACTTTTCTTTTATTTATATAGATATATTTTATAGATATATAAAATTAACTATAAAATAAATTCAAATGAAGGAAACACAGAGAAAGACACAGACATAACTCACATCGATATTTCAACCATCGTCGTCATCAGGAGGTGTGAAGAGCGAAGATTCCCGCAGGAAGGCAGGGCGGTGACTCGAAGAGTGACTCGGTGACGAAGAGTCACCGCCCTGCCTTCCTGCGGAACTCTTCGCTCTTCACACCTCCTGATGACAACGATGGTCGAAATATCGATGTGAGTTATGTCTGGGTCTTCTGTGTGTTTCCTTCGTTTTGAATTTATTTTATTTAAAAAAGTCTGCTGGACCGTTTCTTTTAATTGTAAAATTGACTATATGAATAAACATTAATATTTCCTTAAACATTTTTTTTATTTAAAAAAAAAGATACAAAAAATAGCGTAATGAATTGGCTTATTAATCCGATAATATTTTTTTTTTAATTACAAGTAGTAATTATTAACGTTATGTTTCACATTTCTCAGGCTATACCAGTCTCCTCCTACAGTGTTAGGTTATTAGCATAGTTTTCCTAACTTCCTAGTTTTATGTAATACTACAAAGATTTTATTTATTTACGTGACGTAGTCAAGCTGAAATAAAATAAATAATTTTTGAGTTCATTATGAGTAATGATGTAATTTTTCTATGAGAAGTTATCTTGTGTTTATTACAAAATTCTTTGTAAGTTTTAGCAAATATATCCTTCAGCTCCTCTTCCCTATCTACACCATATCACACACGCGCACAAAAATGTTTATATAATTTAGGTAAATAAATAAATAAGTTATTAAATATAAGTTAGGTTAAATATATGAATAAATATCAATATATAGTTAAAGAAAAACAATTATGTAAATATTTCGTTAAACAAAATTAAAAAATATAATTTTAATAAAATAACAAAACGTTATGTGATTACATAACAAGTTGTTATAAAGTTGGCAAAAATAAATATAATATAAGGTGTATATAGCTTTATGTGGAGCACACTGGTGAAATAAATTCCTATGCTTGTGCTATCTGTTATAGTGTGGTATTTACTCATGATGGGGATTTTAAAAAAAAAATACGTCCCCACAGAAAAGAGCTCTGTGTCAAAACTAACAACGTGTTTCGAACACTTCGTGTTCTTCTTCAGGTTTAGCGTAAAGAAACATACATATCTATGAGCTTTAACAACATAAGATTGCATTATTTGAAATTGAATACAATATATGATATCTTCAAGAGTGCAAGTATTTAGAAAAAAAAAGTCTAAAACTTATAAATTGGTTCATGTTTCATGATATTATCATGATTTATTAAGGTTCAGGTTTAAGACAATTATCATATTATATTCCTTGTTAAAAACTTCAACAGTGCAATTAAACATTCATGCATTGTATTCTGTAAGAAATAATTCATTCTCATGTTCTTCAAACTCGCAGATATGTATGTTTTTTAGATGTAAACATGAAAAAACAGTAAGTGTTTTAAATGCGTTGTTAATTTTGAAATAAATTTCTATTGTGTGGGGGGACGTAATTTTTGAAATTCCCAATCAATAAATAAATTCCATTATTTCTTGAAGAAATCACACACACTAACTATTCATAAACTTTAAAAATGAGTTCCAGGGCCTTGGAAACATGTAATAATCAATGAATGAATAAACATGAATAACTCGAAATTGAATTCCTTCCATGATTACATTGGAATTTCTTTCAATGCCTAAATCTAGCTGGCAATGTATGAAACAATTTATAATTCGCAAATTTCTTAGGCATTCTATAGAATTCCAAATGAGAAACCGGTCAATTATAAAATACATCCCCGATTCGTTTCGAATATCACGTGGTAAGGCGTAATGTACTGCCAACTGTAATGAGCGTAACAGAGGATGGTTTTCTATCGACTTTGAACTTTTGAAGGAATTTTAAAACAAGTATATGCAAGATCACAATTCACAATATACCCTAAGAACTTGCTTAGAATTTAAGATATTCCTGACTATGAAGTTCTTCTGTAGTCAGTTGTAATTGCTTAGTCCAGTGACAGCGAGCAAGAATTCGTTAAAGGTATGTGTAAAACAAAGTGCCAAAAATGACATGTCATTCAAGACTGCTCTTTTGCAGCAAGTAGGCTAATTGCTATTTCTTTATATGAAGATTACTGAAGGTTAAAACAGTTAATTAAATAGTCTCCACATTTAAAATTTAATAATATAAACAACGCGTTTCCGACCCATAATGTTCTTCTTCAGGCATTAACTAAAAAATAGAATGGTATCACAGAGTTATTTATAGATAACTATTTTATTTTGTATCATTTACATTGTACTATAGATAACTCTCTGGTGTCATTGTCTTTTAGTTAATACCTCAATAAGAACACTACGTGTCAGAAACGCTTTGTTTACATTATTAAATTTCTATATTCGGAGACTATTTCAAAAACTTTTAACCTACAATTAGTAAATAACACATAATAACTTATTGCACTACCTTAGAATATGTTATTTTATGTTACTCTTAATAAGAATGGCATACATTCTGTATTGTACTTAAATTTTTCTCTCATTATTTAAGTTGAAAAAAAATTTTATTTTTGAGAAATACACATCATTTACATAACAACCTCATAAAGACGTTTTTCTCATAATTTGCCTAAATAGCATTTGTCATTCTATAGAATGGCTAGGTATTATATAAAATACTTAGAGAATACATGTAATACTTCTCATATTCCATACCTTGTCGAAAGACAATTTCATACTTTGCCGGTAGCATACATAGTTTATCACGGATTTCAACTTTATGCAAATTGGCGAAGTTTTAGCCAAATAGATGTTTTAAATGTATTGCTTATTTCATTACTTTGTTCCCAAACTAAAGTCCTATATAATTACAAATACATAAATTTGTATTATCTTGTGTTGTACGAGCTTAAAATGTATGAGATTTAGCTGCAACATGAGTTAGTGACTTCATGGTCCAATTTATAGTACCATGGTCTGAAAATGACCAACTAATCTTTAATGGATTATCCTTTAAGCTTTATAATTATATTTGAACTTATTCATGGCTGCTAAAGTGTATATTCTGACACATATGATGTAATAGTTCATTATCAATTCTATCTTATGCTGTCTTTTAGTTTCTAAATGCTATTTTTATGACAAAAGTAATAAAAATGCAAAACTAATTTCTAAAGTTGAGGAAATACAGTCATAAAATGTTTATGGTTTCGTGAGTTTTACTATGTATTTAACTTCAGTAATATTCAGAAGGACACATTACAACTGAATTACACTTCCGTACAGAGTGGAATTATATTATTGTGTTTTCTCCGCAAACATTCAAAACTTAGGTCACTATAGAAGTCTCTTTGAAATAAGGAATAATACATGGATAAAATATAACATAATACATAGGACAAAATAAAGGATGGAAAAATTACATGCCATAATTCATGCAAAACTGTATGCGAAAATAATAACTCAAAGGGTTAATGTTTATAGTTCGGTCGAAAAAATCAACTGTCTTTGGGAAAGTTTCATGATAGTATATATATATCAGTGATGTCAAAAATTACTTACTGATCTTCACTCAGTTGAACAGAAATCTTTATTCTGCTTCCAAACACTGTGCTTCAGAAACCTGGACTTCAGAACACTGTGGCTAACTGAAAAAAATATATTAATTTGACATTAGCTATATTTAGCAGTTGGATAGCAAAATAAATGATTATAAAAGTTTAAACATTGCTATAAAAAAGTTAATTGTATCTAAATAATTAAATTACACATAGCTGGTTTGGCAAGCAGAACTTTTCTGAGTCTTCACTTGTCGACGATAAAGTTATCATATTCAAGTGAGTTTTTTGTTGTTTTCTCACGTTCTTTTCTTTATATATATATATATATATATATATATATGATCAAACCACAAATGAAATGGGAAAAAAGACTAAGATCTTTCAACCGTAACAAGGGGTCTTCGTCAGAGTCAAAAACCCAACTGAACTGAACTGCTTGTTACGGTTGAAAGATCTTAGTCTTGTTTTCCCATTTCATATTGTAGTTTGATCAGTGATTGTTATGTCGCGTGTTTATGTGAAATCTTTATATATATATACATATACTAAAAATAAGAAACGGTCCACACGGACAATAAAACTTTAAATTACACAAAGCACGACACAGAAAAAAGAATAAAAAGAACATTTACAGAATTCAATATTTCGAACTGTTGTTTGGAGTAGACTAGAAGAGAGGACGAAGTGAGAGAGATCTCCCCGCGTCGAAGAACGTATATATATCAATGATCAAACCACAATAAGAAATGGGAAAACAAGACTAAGATCTTTTCAATCATAACAAGCGGTCTTCGTCACAGTCAAAAACCCATTTCATATTGTGGTTTGATCATTGATTGTTATTTCACGTGTTTATTTGAAATCTTAATATATATATATTAATTCTTTATTAAAATAAGACACGGACTAAAAATAAGGACTCTTTATTACTTCATTCGCGCTCCGTTCTTCGACGTGGGGAGATCTCTCTCACTTCGTCCTCTCTTCTAGTCTACTCTCCTGATGACGAACAACAGTTGGAAATATTGAATTCTGTAAGTGTTCTTTTTATTCTTTTTTCTGTGTCGTGCTTTGTGTAATTTAAAGTTTTATAGTCCTTGTGGACCGTTTCTTATATTTAGTACATATGAATATATATATATATATATATATATATATATATATTCATATGTACTTTGAAATACTTATATGTATATACTTTACGTTGAAAAAACGATCCGAAATGAAAAAATAATGTTCAGTAAAAATAAAGAAACAATAATAAAAAAGAAATACGCAACTACAGTCCAAGATAAACAAAATAGTCTTTAGGATAAACGAAATTGCAAGAGAAGTTTTACCATTATAGCAAACTGACTAGAATATTGGGTCTTATATTTGTTTTAATCATTATGTTTTTAAACATTATAGCGGTTAACATGCTATGCTTTGATATATTTTTAAAGTTCAAAAAAAAAAAGAAAAATCCAGCTTGAGTCAAGCCTTTTCTTTTTGTTTATTTATCTATTTAAAAACAAAATATTAAATAGCTGTTAGAATAAAAAAGTTGATCAAAGTGCACAAAAGTCATTGTAAAAACTTGATATGTGGGACGTACTTTAGTCTTAAGATGTGTGATAGCGCAATCAAAACATGCTCTCGGAATATACCTCATTAAAATTTCAGTATAACGATATACTAAACATGTAATATTTTTAGGAATAAACTCAATCTAGAACAAACAAATAAGAAAAATAAACAAAAACTGACTGATCTCTAAGCCAGAAGCAGTAATGGAAGAGTAAACATGTTCAACCGGCACTCAAACCGAACAAAAACAATGATAGACTTGAAACGTCTTGATACGGAGAGACTAAAGCCGATGGGTAAACTTTGTGTTTATTGGGTTAGCGAGAACTCTCACTTCACTTTGGTAATATAATAGCAGCTTTCCTGTTTCCATGATTTGCTCAACAGGACTGAGAATACAGGGCCAGAAGCAGTTCTTTTAACAACAGAATGGGCATACTCTAAAACACCATTAAATCGGACCATAAACCATATACATTCCTGCACACTGAGGACCAAGACAGTTGTCAATATCTGTACTCAGTAGGAATAAAAAACTTCATCAAGCCAATTTAAAAGAATACTGCAAAACCAGAATTCAGAGACGTTAACAAGCTGCTCTGTGTGTACATACCAAAACTGGAATTAAGAGACCATACCAAGTTATTTTGTATGAATTCTGCAAAACTATACTTGAGGTTCCGTAATAAACCAATTTGTACGAACACTCCAAAAACGGAATTAATAGACTGAAAAAAATTAATTTGTATTAACATTCAAAAACTAGAATTAACGATCTAAACTAAGTTACTCTGCATGAACACATCACAACTGGAATTAATAACCATACGAATATAGTTTCAGAATATAAGCAAAACCAGAATTCAGAGACGTTAACAAGCTGCTCTCTGTGTACATACCAAAACTGGAACTCAGAGACCATAACAACAACTTATTTTGTATGAACTCTGCAAAACTATACTTGAGGTTCCGTAATAAACTAATCTGTACGAACATTCCACAAACGGAATTAATAGACTGAAAAAAATTAATTTGTATTAACTCTGAAAAACTGGAATTAACGAGCTATACTAAGTTACTCTGCATGAACACAGCACAACTTCAATTAATAAGTATACCAATATAGTTCGTATTGACACTACAATACCAGAATTAAGAGACTATACCAAGCTATATTCTGCATGAACTGTGCAAAACTATACTTAACATTCTGTACTAAGCTACTCTGTATGAACCTGTTTTAGGTTATGACGTATTCCTTGGCCTATCGGCTATAAAACGTATAAAAACAAAATCAGACCGATGGCTTTTTTATGTGAAAGCTCTTTGTTGCATCCCAGCGGCACATTATCCCAAGCCACTGGGATGCGCCCAGTGTTCATTACTCTGTATGAACATTACACAAGAAGAATTGAGAGGCTATACCAAGTTACTCTGCATGAACACAGCACAACTTCAATTAATAAGCATACCAATATAGTTCGTATTGACACTACAATACCAGAATTAAGAGACTATACCAAGCTATTCTACATGTACTCTGCAAAACTATACTTAACACTCTGTACTAAGCTACTCTGTATGAACCTCTTTTAGTTTATGACGTATTCCTTGGCCTATCGGCTATAATACGTATAAAAACAAGCCAGACCGATGGCTTTTTTATGTGAGAGCTCTTTATTGCATCCCAGCGGCACATTATCCCAAGCCCAGGATTGGGATCCAAGCCACTGGGATGCGCCCAGTGTTCATTACTCTGTATGAACACTACACAAATAGAATTGAGAGGCTATACCAAGTTATTTTCATTGAACTCTTTAAAACTAGAGTTGATAGAACGTACTAAACTACTTTGTATGCAAATTGCAGACGTAATTAAAGGCCAAACTTATCTACGCTGTATCGACAGTGCATGTCATAAATCAGTAATAACACTACTCTTCTGTATTAACTGACAGGTAATCCTAACACCATATTTCTATCGTTCATAATTTATTTTCGGGTCATCCAACTTATGCACTTTATAATAATATGGTATATATCAGAATACTAATGGTTTTAACAATGATATGAATGCATGAAATTAATCTTATTTTAAAAAAAACAAGTATCAAGTTTTATATAAAAATGTAATAATGTTTCCTCTATTTGTTTAACCGCTTTATAATAATGAAAAATTAGATTTTGATTTTAGTTTAATATAATAGCAACACAGTGAAATTTAACAGCGCATTGATATTTCAAATTCGATGAAAATTTATACAAACAAAGATTTCGACTAACCGTAGGCAGTTAAAGATTAGTGAATTAAATATATAAGAAAGATGATATTGACCTTCCTATATTAAGAAGAAATTAACTAGTGCGACAGCTCTTGCATCTCATAAAATAATCAAGTAGCGTGAATTTGATTTGTATAAGACGATTATTGTAGATAAATATATAAATGTACTAAGAAGAGCACTGAAATTGTGTATTAAAAAATACTTATATCAAGGGGCCAGGCTAGCTCAGTGGTTACGTGCTCACCTCTGAACTAATAGGACCGGGGTTCAATCCTCACCTGGCCCTCGATTTATTCACGCGGGAGGTAAATAAATCTGAGCACGTCGTCCCTCGGAGAAGGACGTTAAACCGTCGGTCCCGAGCCTGTACGAAGTCAGGTACTCCTTAAAGATCCCTACTCTAAATACATTTGAGTTAGGCAAAATTTAGGACTCCCACTGTAGAATCAATCTTCATTGTGTGGTATCACAAAGGGCCAATGCTTGGCCTACGTGTGTTCCCTTGTGGGACTGCCACTGCAACCTAACCTAAATACTTATATCAATTATTTACAAAAGGATATATAAAATATGAAAAATATTTAATCAAGTGTATTATGCTTACATTGCAATAAATTCTTGAAATATACTTGTTTGTAATATATATGTAATTTTTAAGTTTGAGTAGTTTTTTTCTATGTTTGCTTGTTAATGTTATAAGATTGCGTTAGTGTTAGCCATGATAATGATGGTTATATTAACATCAGTCCGTGAGAAGTTACTGCAATATTAATTTAGCTAGTCTACCAATAATGTCATAGTTTATATTTCGTAAGAATTCATGCTTCTCAAAGTTTTTACATTAGGGCCAGGGTAGTTAAATGGTTAAAGTGCTCCTCTCCGAACTGCTACATTCAGGGTTCGATACCCACTCTGACCCTCGATTTATAACAGTTTTAGTACGTCGTCCTCCGTAGAAGTCGTTAAGGCATCAGTGCTTAGCCTGTTCGATGCCAAGTACTCTTTAAAAATCCTTACATGAGTTAGGCAAATTATAGGACTCACTATGTATAATATTCATTTTGTGCTATGACTAAGAGTTAATGTCCAGTCTATGTATGTTATTTCGTGGCACTGTCCCAGCTACTTAACCTAAGTCATTACATTCTTAATAAATTATGTTTACTTGTATAACTCTACACATACAATAATCCATTTTTGTTTAGACATGTTTTAATTTTAAGTATGATTTTTGTTTCCTCATATTTTGATAGCTCGTGAAAAAGATGTTAAACAAAAAACGTAACTTTCATATTTGAGGGTTTGATTTGAATCTAGACAACTGACTGAGCCTCAATTTTAATTGTATACTTTGTATTTATATCGCTAAATCTAACGCAAAATCTACTTTTCTCATTATGACAGTCAGTTTTTCATAATTTGATATTCATCTATTTGGTAAGTCTCAACAATAATAGTTGTACAACATACCTGTACGTCAGACATATTCAAACAATATTAAAGGTAGAATCATGGTTTCGGACTCGTCTAGTTGCTTACAACAAAAGCCGTCTGTCGTTAGTTAGTGAGTTTGCCAACAGGGGAAGTCATGTCAGTGAGTTAGAGGACAGTCTTAATTAGTTACAATGGTTGTTACCTCCTTTTTCAATGCTATTGTCTGCGTTGTCTAGCAGAATAACTAACAAGTTGCAAACCTTTTCTTCCACTGGTCATTTGTATACTCATTATAAATTCTTTACTAATTATTAAAAAGATTCCTACTTGTTAAATTACCTGGTAGTCCTACCCTCTTCTTAATATCTTTCGATTAAAATTTAAGTATATATCTTTGACTATTAATTTTAAGTAACTTACAAAAAATCCCATAGAGTCACAAAACAAGTCTTATAATTATTATTTTGAGCCAATATATGAGGGAATATTGTAAATAAAAGAACCATGAGATATGTGTCAAATGTGCCAAAATTTCTCAAATCATTTGAAATGGATCATTATTTTCTCTGATAACAAACAAGAATGCTTACGTACAGTTATTGTATTATAATATTTTCTACAAACATATTTACGTATTTTAATATCATATATATATATTGATATAGTTTCTCGACCACTGATATTTCAAATTCACGTAAGGGGTTATTGAGGATTTTGGTCATAAAACATACAACTCCTGATCATCAGCCGACGTTTCGCCAAAAGTTGTTTGGCATTTTCAAGGCTTGATTTATAAGAAACACTAATTTACTGGTCCATGCTTATATCTGGCTACATCATAACAAATACACATATGCAGGAAGGTTACATAACCCTACATAATGTAGGTTTATGTAACCTTCCTGCAGGAGTTGTATGTTTTATGACCAAAATCCTCAATAACCCCTTATGTGAATTTATCAAACTACAATAAGAAATGAGAAAACAGACTAAGATGTTTCAACTGTAACAAACGGTCTTCGTCACAATTGAGTTGGGTTTTAACTATGACAAAAGCCGCTTGTTACGGCTGAAAGATTTCTTTTTTCACATTTCTTATTGTGGTTTGATCATTCATTGTTATTTTACGTGTTTTTTTTGTGAATATTGTGAAATTTTTATACATATTTCAAGTATATCATATATATAAATATATATATATATGAAAACAAACCACAAGGAAAAAAAAAAAGAAAACAGATGGAAAAAATGCTCTGAGGCCTTTCAATTTATGTCATCAGAGAGCAAACAAGGTAAGAACTAGAAAGTAACATAAAAGGTATGTACAAGGAAGGTAACTAAACAGCTGGGAAAACAAGAGTCGAAAAGGCATAATAAGAGAAAAACAAAAAATACCCAATACAATTAAACAATGCAAAATGAACAATAAGAAAATTAATTAAAATAAAAATATAAAAATATAAATAGAATAAGAAACAAGTGTTATATATAATTCCTAACTATAAACAATATATAATAAATATAAACAAATAGATACAAATTAAATTAATGCAATATCAAAAAATAAACAATATTAAATTATTAACAAAACAAGAATACATGAGAAAGTAATAAGTCAAATAAAAATTATGTTCTATTATTAGAATCCACAATCTGGTCAGAGTTCATGTTCAACGTTGCAAGTACATTCAATAAAATCAATACATTCAAGCAAGTACATTCAAGATCATTCAATAAAATGGGAAGATTCCAAAGAATTGATATTTCTCTCATCTGATGTGGAAAGGAACTTAGTAGAAAGTGCCCTAATTAAGTATAATTTTGATAAACTAATAAATATAAGTCATGGGCTTTTTAGATTGGATGAAATTTTAATTGAAGGTATAGTTAGGCAAATTGGTCCTGTGGGTGACCTTCAAAATGTACTTGCAACGTTGAACATGAACTCTGACCAGATTGTGGATTCTAATAATAGAACATAATTTTTATTTGACTTATTACTTTCTCATGTATTCTTGTTTTGTTAATAATTTAATATTGTTTATTTTTTGATATTGCATTAATTTAATTTGTATCTATTTGTTTATATTTATTATATATTGTTTATAGTTAGGAATTATATATAACACTTGTTTCTTATTCTATTTATATTTTTATATTTTTATTTTAATTAATTTTCTTATTGTTCATTTTGCATTGTTTAATTGTATTGGGTATTTTTTGTTTTTCTCTTATTATGCCTTTTCGACTCTTGTTTTCCCAGCTGTTTAGTTACCTTCCTTGTACATACCTTTTATGTTACTTTCTAGTTCTTACCTTGTTTGCTCTCTGATGACATAAATTGAAAGGCCTCAGAGCATTTTTTCCATCTGTTTTCTTTTTTTTTTCCTTGTGGTTTGTTTTCATTGATTGCATCACGTGTTTATTGTGATTTATCTGCATATATATATATATATATATATATATCAAGTAAAAGAAAATTAATATCCATACCAGACAATAGAAAAAAACAACACCCAACCTCCAAAAAAATCAGAAATAAAATGGGAACAGGAGTTCACTGCAAAGTGAGGCTCTTGTTTTCTGTCAATATTCTTATATCACAGAGGGACTCTATACCCATTGGCGGAATAACGGAGACTTTGCTGGGCAGCGAGTAACTAGGTATATCTAAGAACCGCACTCATAGACCTACAAATAAGGTTGGAGAATAAGGTCTCCAACCGTCTCTGACCCAATGCGCTTGGTTTCCCTCTCTTATCTCTCCTGAAGACGGTTCAAACCGAAAATTAGAGACTGTAAGTGTGTTCTTTTGATTTCTCTATGTTTCTATTTCTATATTGAGCTATATATATATATTCATTTATATATATATATATATATATATATATGGAGTTTACATTGTAATATGAAATTACAAAAATTTCACACTGGAGTTTACATCGGCCAGTGGACGCATTTACGTCTCCGTTCCTTCATTCTTTCTCCTTTTATTTTATTTTCTTTCTTTCTACTCTCCTGAAGACGGCAAGACGCCGAAATAATCGAGATTCGTGAGTGTTCGTCCTTTTTCTTGTGTTCTCTAGCTGTAACTTTAATTATATATATACCAATTAAATGAAATTAAATGAAACGATTTCACGAACTAAATAAACTACATTGACAAAAAAACACAGAAATGAAACTGAAACTCACTACTATGTTTCGATGGCCTCGTCATCAAGAAGAATCAAACGAGTCAACCCGCAGGCAGACAACGACTGCGGAGCGAAAAAACCATTTTGAGCATAACAAAACAATTACTAGGATCAATATTTTGAACTGCTTTACCTCGTACCTCTATTTGTACCTATTCTTCTTTGAAAAATAACACCAAACTGTGCTGATACCTGTTTCTTAACAAGCTCTTAATTTTTCTAAATAACATTCTTGTTATTTCGTCTAAACAATAACGTTTTTTCCTATAGCCTACATGTTTCCAATGATCAACATTCATCTCCTGTACTTTATTGTATAGACTAAATAACGAGAGTGTTATTTAAAGAAATTAAGAAGCTTAGTATGAAACATGTGTCAGCAAAGTTTGGTGTCATTTTCAATAATATATATATATATATATATATATATTATTGAATTTGATGGCAGATTCTGCGTTCACGACTAAAAGAGGACTTGCGTTATGCTTGAAAGAGGACTTGCTGCCGAAATACACTAATATATATATATTTATATATATATATATATATGACAGTCTATCTGAAAGCTTTGGCCAATAAATTTACTTCCTTAATTTAATAAGTTGAAGTGACTTGATGCATTATAATTAGTTAATAAGGAAGGTGACATCAAAGACAAATACTTAGCACAGGAGGTGCTTTCAGTGGCCGAACGTTACTTCAGCAAAGACTTATAAGCCCTTAGTAGGTCACCATCAATTCAACCTTATGATATGACGTTGAATTTATCGTCTCAACGTTAATGAAAAGCTTAATGATTGGATTTATCTTTTATTTATTTTTTTTTTTTTTTTTTTTGGTAGAGGAAGTCGAACGGTTTAAATATGCATGGTTATTTGTCGCTATATCTCAGTTGTAAATTACAGGGAATAGTACAGACTTTGAAGATCTATGGAGATCCTGAATACGCGCCATCGTTCTGCAAAAAAATACTAAAGGTACGTTAAATAACATTTTTTTTTTTGCTAAAACTCGCTTTCACAAGGTTTAAGGCTTTTATACAGTATCCTGTTTGTTTTCAACGCAGACATTGATGCCTCGATTTAACGGATTTCAGAAGTAAAGGAAAAAATCTGCTGCTTTGTTTACATCTGTGCCGGTACTCGTGTACCTGTTTGGTCCTTGTTATTTCGTTCATTTTCTTTGATTTATGAAATATTCGACATTTTTTTTTAAAACCATATAAACCTGCAAACCTTCTAGAAAAACGGAAAAGAATCAATTTAACAGTATCACTTGAGTTGGTTAAAAAGTTGAAATAGAGTTTGTGTAGGAAACTTGAGACGATCGGGAATATCGGACTAGTGTTCCCTCACTTTATTCCGTTAAATCGGGGCATGAGTATATTCACCCACATTCAAAGATCTCTCAATGGTGCTTAATGTGGTTCATTACTTTACGGGCCTCCAGTTTAAGATTCCCTTCCAATCCTCTACAATAACAGCTACTTGTTTAAAATTAGGTCTCCAATAAAATTGTGTTAAGCAAAATTGAAGCATAAATTCAAGATTCAAAAAATCTATTTATAATATTCCATAAATAAAAAAAAAGTCCAACAATAAACAAGCGACATTTTTCAACTCTAGAAAAGAATATAAATATTGGAAAACTTTAATTATTTAGAGGAAGAAATAAGTGGTTTTTTTTTTACATTTTTCAATTTATTAAGAAATGTTAGACTCAAGAACAGAAGTGAATAATTTGTTTCAATTCTTATTCTAACTAATTTACTTCACTGAGTTTTCGACCTCAATCATTTTGGGGAAATAACAACGATTAATTTGTCTCTAGTAATTTCCTGGGATTGGTTGGCCAAAAGGGAAATTTTGTCTGTACGGTTGAGTGAACTGATATGGAAGGTAGATTTGTTAGGGTTATTTAAAGGGCTAAATAGTCCGGGGTAACACTGCGGAAGGGTCTCTGTGCTGTCTGTAAGGGAAGCCTTTGACGGCCGCTCAAGTAGAACCAAAGCGACTTGCTTGTGTTGTGCAAGCCTTATCATACCCTCCAACCCTACAAACTCTCCTTCAATACTCAGACAAAATTGAGAGGTAGCAAATTGAGTAATGATCAAAAATAGTGAAAATATTCTTCTTCTCTCTATTATACAAACAATAAATAATAGAATTTCATTTATCTTAAAATATGAAAAAAAATATGGAGCGGCCTACACTCATCATCAATATAAGTGAACATAATACCAGTTTAGTTGTACTTCTATTTTAATAGGGATACCATAGAATCGTAACAGGGATATCAAACACTCTGACAAAATATTATGAAACCAATTGATAATCAATTTCATGATACTTATGTTTTAATATATCCATTTTATCAGTTGTAACACAAACGAAATCCTTTTTCTCAAATACGCTGATTTGTTACTGCCAATAAAACTTAAGTTCTGTCAGTTTCAGTTTGATATTACTCTCTCAATATTGCAAATCAATGAAATTTGCATAGTAAGACAATACTTAAGTGAAATCTGCTTAGTAAGCTAATAACTAATATGGAATTTGCATAGTCAGATAATACCTAAGTGAAATCTGCATAGTAAGGTAATAATCAATATGAAATTTGCATAGTCAGATAATTCCTAAGTGAAATCTGCATAGTAAGGTAATAACTAATTATGAAATTTGCATTGTCAGATAATACCTAAGTGAAATCTGCTTAGTAAGGTAATAAGTAATATGAAATTTGCATAGTCAGATAATACCTAAGTGAAACCTCCATGGTAAGGTAATAACTAATATGGAATTTGCATAGTCAGATAATACCTAAGTGAAATCTGCTTAGTAAGGTAATAACTAATATTAAATTTGCATAGTCAGATAATACCTAAGTGAAATCTGCTTAGTAAGGTAATAACTAATATGAAATTTGCATAGTCAGATAATACCTAAGTGAAACCTCCATGGTAAGGTAATAACTAATATGGAATTTGCATAGTCAGATAATACCTAAGTGAAATCTGCTTAGTAAGGTAATAGCCAATATGAAGTTTGCATAGTCAGATAATAGCTATGTGAAATCTGCTTAGTAAAGTAATAACTAATATGGAATTTACATAGGAATACAATACGTAATATGAAATTTTCCACATAAGACAATACCTAATATGACATTTTATGCTACTTGATTCTTCGGTGAATTAGCTTAAAATAAAATTTGCGAAAAGTTAGTTTTCCGTTGATTTACTGTTATCCAAGTTGCGACCATGTTGATTCAATGTTGCGAGAAGTAAATTTTTACAATACTCTTGTTGAATAACATTTACCATACTCTGGAAATATAAAATATATGGTAGATTTGAGTTTAGTTTTATTGTTTTAAAATTTTTATTATTTACATAATATTAATAAGATAAATAAAATCAATATACCTATATAGTGTATCAGTGTGACCTACTTAACCTTTGACCTGACTATTTAACATATTTAGTAGTAAATATGTACTCCTATACTCCTAACATATTTCTTACTGTACTCCTTTGTTTCCCCAAACATCCCTTTCTGGACATTAGTCCTTTCCTGCGCTTTCACCCTTTTAAAATACCACTCTTCCCTCCCACTCTTCTCAACCCCTCACCAGATGTTCTCTGCATCTAGTGTTTCAGTTGGGTTTTTGACTCTGACAAAGACCGCTTGTTACGGTTGAAAGTATCTTAGTCTTGTTTTCCCATTTCTTATTGTGGTTTGATCATTGATATTTAGTAGTATGTAACGCAAAGATTTTATGGAACCTACCTGGCTGAAATGTTAAACAATTTCTGCCAGCACCTCTTGGAATCACTGAGGAATGCCTCTAGTGATAATAAACTGGTGACGTCTAACCCTCCTGAGGTCACCATCCCAAAAATATGACTTATCTGACTTCCAGTCTGTTTCCATTGAGTTCAAGTAAGAAGCTTTCTTCATCTATGAAGGCGTAAACATTGAAGCTGATTCCAGAATATTATTTTTGTTAGTAACTAACAAACTAACACCCATGCAGTAATGCAGTAAGTTTACTCTAGAATTAATGTAAGTAAGTTTAAAAATGCCTAACTCTAAAAAAAATATTGAAAATGAAATATTGCTACAATAAAAAAAAGAAAAGAAACATACACTTAATTATATTAAAAACTTAGTACGTTTTCAAAATTTATATTAATTGCATTACTTCTTTTAAGGTAGTGCAATCAGTTATTTTGTGCTATTTACTCATTGAAGAGTAAAAAAAGTTAAAGAAATAGTCTCCACGTATAAAAATTTAATAATATAAACAATGCGTTTCGAACACGTAGTGTATTTACTAAAAAAAATACAATGTCATCAGAGAGTAATGTATAGTATAATGTAAATTGTACATAATACAATAAATACTGAATCCGATTTCAGGCTGTACGTTTCGTTTGTTTTATTATATTTTGTGTCATTTACTATATGTTAGAAACGCATTATTTATAACTAAAAATTTAATAGAAATTAATAAATTTGTATGTGTGAAGAAGGCTTCATTTACTTTTTTTGATTACTTATCTGTGATTCATTAAATGAAATAATATATTGATGTCGGAAAAACATGTCTATCTATCATTAAACAATCCAAAGCAGACTGCGTTCAGAAGGTCAGAAGTTGAAAAGGCAACTTCATTTCTTGTAAAATGGCTGAACTAAGAGGAAAATCCGTTCAAAATTAATTTAATATCTTCCATAATAGTGGATTAGACGAGGCTTAGCGCCCCAGTTAACAGAGCTTTTCAAATGAATATTAAAATTACCCAACGACCAGTTTTATACTGGCGTGCACCTTCACATATGCCTTGGGAGAATTGAAATTATAGGGTAAAAAAGAAAAAAATATAACTACGAAAAAGGTTAAGCCGCTTAGCTGTAACTGGCAAAGGGAAAGCAGTTTTAGAAATTATTGAACGGTGGCTTCTTGACCGATGAAATCAAAACGTTAATAACCAAAGAGGAAAATTACTACCAAGTCAGTATGATCACTAGACTTTGTTAATATTGGTATATATATATATATATATATATAATATATATATATATATTAGCTTCAGCTACTCAAAGGGACTACTTCTACCCGATGACGACGACTGTCGAAATATCGTTGTGAGTCTTTTGTGTGTGTCTTTTATTTGTGTTTTCTCTTTCCTGTGTGAACTATATATATATATATATATATATATATAAAGATTCCACATAAACACGTGAAATAACAATTAATAGTTCAGAAGTAAGAATTTTTGTAATAAGAAAATTAAATTTACATTATTTAAACGATCTAACAACATTTACTAGTCAAAACTTCAGAAAAAAAAAACTTATATCTACCTATGACATAATTTTTTAATAAAACCGAAATGTCGGTAACGAGCTTTGATTTCCGACACTAGAAAATTATACGAATCTTGATTAACTAATGCATCTATATATTGAAATACATTAACAAATATTGAAATATATAAATATAGTCTTCAACTGTCGCTTCATAAGTGCGCTTGGTATTATATTTCTTGTCTCTTGATGACAGTTAAAACCGAAAATTAGAGGTGTGTTTTTCTATTTACTGTTTGATTATAGTTACTCTGAAACGTTAATATAAACGTAATAAGTTATATATATATATAATATTATATATATATTTATATATATATATAAATATAATATAATATATAATTATTATTATATTAAAATAAGCAGCAGCTTCTGCATTGACCAGTTTCTTGTTGACACTCTCTAGTTTTCGTATCACTTTGCGGTGAGACTCTGGTAGCTTCCAAAGAAGGTTAGCAAAAGACATTAACACACACAATAAACATAGGTCAAACACGAAAAACTAAATTTTAATCACTGTTTTAATCACTAAATTAACAAACTAAATAAACTTGTTAATTTAGTGATTAAAACAGTGATTAAAATTTAGTTTTTTATGTTTGACCTATGTTTATTGGGTGTGTTAATGTCTTTTGCTAACCTTCTTTGAAAGCTACCAGAGTCTCACCGCAAAGTGATACGAAAACTAGAGAGTGTCAACAAGAAACTGGTAAATGCAGAAGCTGCTGTTTATTTTAATAACATATGCTTAAGGGAAGACCTGCTGCCTTTGTACACAAATATATATATATATATAAATATTTTAAATAAGCATGTGAAATAGCAACATTTAAGCTAGAATAAGAAATCAAAGGAAATTCAATGGTATTTTAACCGTAACAAGCGGTCATCGTCAAAGTCAATATTCTAGTTGGATTTTGCTGATGATTCAACCAAAAATTCGAGGCTGTCAGTGTGTATATCTATCATTGTGCATGCTATCATAAGATGTTTCCTGACAAACCATTTACCCTAGCATATGATGCTTTCTAACACATGGTGTTCTTGGTATTTAATATGTTATAATAATTAATATTTTTAATTGATATTAATAATAATTATAATTAATGTTAATTTATAATTAATAATTATAAAGTATAATATTTCTTTACAGTTCATTGTCTTTAGCAAGTGATGCTTCCTCACACATCGTGTACCGTAGCATAACATGGATCCTAACATATGATACCTCTGAACCGTGATTCTTTTAAAACATAAGTTTCCTTTAGCATAACCCAACACATGTATGTACTCTAACGTGTAGTGCCTCTGACTTAACGTACGAGGCACTTGAATTCGTCTGCGTCATAGAGACTCTCATCAAATTGTGAACTCCAGCACTGCACTATAGCTCCCATGGTGCATGGCGTCAAAAGTAACTTCAAATTTGAGCCCTAGAAAGCTGATAAACTCACTTGGTTTTAACAATCATTCAAACTATGCTGTGACCTCTATCTTAGAACAATAAAATAGAGCATATATTGGAAAATATATTTGATGACAATTCAAAGATTGCCAATTTTCTTAAGGTATTTTAGTATCTTTATTGTATTTGATGTATTCTTTGCAAAAAGAAACATATTATCAAGTTTGGTGACAAAACCTACTTAATCACTTTGATTTCTCTTAATATAATTTAGAAATGGATCAAATTTGGTTAAAAAAAATGTTTAAGAGGTAAACTAGTCGATTATTCTAAAAATAAGACCTAAGAAGCTGACTGTTTTCTTTGTATTTTAAATAAAATAATACACTCATATCGACTTGATCTTTTCATTAATGGCCGTTGACGAGAATAATAAATGAAAACGACCACGCGAAGTTTCGTTGAATGACCAGAGGTACTGATAACATCTCATTCTGATGGATGGGTTCATTTCTTTATACTTTCACTAAACTAACACGTACAAAACAACTCCGTAAAGGAGTCGTGCAAAGCGCTCGGTTGTAAACAGTTGTAATTTTACAAAATACTCTTTAAAAAAATATATTTATTCGATTAAATTTTTATACTTGTTTTTAGAATATATAATAACTTTTGAACTTAAAAACATCAAGTTATATTTTAGAAAACTAAATGTTGTTGCATAAATGAATGTTAAAAGATAGGAGTTAGCACACATACAAATAAATACCTGTCGTACAATGCTATAAAATATCTGAGTTACATGCATGCAGTACTTTATTAGCTTCAAAATATCTTCTCGATATGCTACCAACAAATTCACATTTTAGCACAGAATGTGCTAAAGAGGAAACCTACACTAATAAAGAACTCTCTTTTAGACGAAAGTGCAAGCCAGTGACGAAGCAACTATTCTTGTCGCTCTGGGTGACCCTAAGATCCCCTTCGCCCTCCAAAGATCCGTTCGCCTTCAAAATTCCAGAAAGTCCGAAAAATATTTATTTTCATAGAATTACAATCAAAGATATAATTTTTGACTGCTGTCATTCGTCCCAGACATATATCTTGTTACACTACTCGTATACATATACAGTCGTCATCAAAGAAAAGCACACATTTTTCAAAAACAAAAACGAATAATTCAAAAAATGATAAAGAAATTGTCAAATTAAATTAACTGGCTACGCTGAAAAATATAATAAACTTTCCTCTTTTCAAAAAAACTAGTTTTGACAAATTTACAATAAATGTAATTTTTATTTGCGAATATTACCGCTGAAAATCCGTTTAAAAACAATATAATACGCATAAAATCTAAAAACAATTACGATCATAGAAACTCATTTTAGTATAATAAATGTTCAGATTTTTTCAGAGCCTCTTTTTTTTATGGGAGTCGTGTTCGGACTGTGATTGGAGAAGGTTGTGTGCTGTGCTTTTGAGTATCTCGGTTTTTTGGTGACTTTTATTACCCGAGGTACCCCTCGAGGTACTGCATTCTTGGACTTCAAGAAGCTCACAGGTATATTGTGTTTGCTGTAAGGGACGAAGGTTCAAGGGATTTATGAGGGTGCCTATAGTTGACTGACACTCAATCCCGGGGGGTCAGAACAATTCTACCTGCTTTCCTTGTCAACATGTAAATTTTACCAAGACCCAGACATCTTAAATTTAATTATAATGGGCAGGAAGCCCCGCTCCCAGCTAATCCATGCCGCAAAGAAAAAGAAGAGCACCCGCGCTCATCGGACCAAGTAGACGATGTGTGTGTGTGTGTGTGTGTGTGTGTGTGTGTGTGTGTGTGTGTGTGTGTGTGTGTGTGTGTGTGTTGTGTGTGTATCTGTGTTTGTGTATATGACAGACAGAGAGAGAACGTGAGAGAGAGAGAGAGAGAGAGTCAGGAGAGTGTGGGAGGAGGGTCAATGAGAATAAGGTAGTAATAATCAAGAGGTATATTATAATTAGTTTGCCTAATATAATTTATATCATTATTAGTTTATTATTAGAAGTATAACGAAATATTACCAAAATCAATACCAACGTTAAACATTTTTTATGAGGTACTAACCCACTCCTTCTCAAAAATAAACCTTATTTTTATGATTTGGCAAATCCGTCCTTACGATGTTTATAAAAACCTGTAAAATTGTTTCAATTCTAGTTCGACTGTATATGCACAGATGGAATCATTTCAGAAGAACCTCTCTGTAGAAAATACAACATGATAGAGGAAACAGTATATCATTTGTTATAGGAATGTGAAGCCTTGGCTTACAACAAGATCTCAAGTTTTGGACTAAGACCTGAAATAGAGAAAATATGCAAAGAACCTTTCGGGTTACTATTGAGCTTGTTAAGAGATTCGGAATTCATCTGAAAGTGATTAATCGAAATAATGGGAGGTGAAATATTCCCTCGAGAAATCAGCATCGGAGATCAAACTTTGTCAGTCCCTCTGCCCTCTCGAAACAAAAAATATCACGATGGTAATAAACATAGACATTGTCTTGCTGGGTCAAACATACGGATGATATTTTGTAAAATGTGGTTAAAAGAATTTTTAAGGAGATATGATAAATCTTTATGAAGTTTTATATTAATACAAACGTATGGGATATTTTATGAATATCACGTACTATATATTTGATCTTAATTGGTTAAGCAAATTAACAGGATTCAAAGGGCACTAGCTTTATGGTAAACTATCTGACCCGGGGAACATGGTATCACCCAACAGACAAAGGATGTCGTGAGAACTGAATGTAGTGTTTAACTATGAACATATTATCTGACTCGTCAGACTTCGTCTTCTCTTACATATAAATACTCAATTCGAACAAAAATAAAATTTAAAGTAAAAAAAATACTTTAAAAAGATAATGTTTTATATCATATAAAATAAAATTTTACTATTATAATATATATATATATATATATATAATAGAAATATACAATGAATCATCTTATAACAATATGAAATCTATTTCGACAAGTAAAGGTATTGTATCTGATCCAGACTTTTTAATTCGTCATTCAGTGATACTGAGAATATAAGTGTTGCCATAATAACGTATTCATTGCAGAGTGAATTATAATGCTGTCTAATTATGATGACTTTGATTTGTAGCTATAATAACACCAATTAGGTATGCCCAATTATCTAGAATGCAACATTTAGACTTCAATCTACGTATAATAGATCTAATATCTAATCTATATATCTAAGTGTAAACATCGCACGTGCAAAAAGACATCATGAAATATATATAGTAAATAGCAAGGTGATAGAATAACATGAGTTGAATCCGATGATAATTGATTTAATTTCTTTTAACAAAAGTCATAATTTTCACGAAACATTTGTTAGTCTTGATAGTCATTATTTTAATTTATGATTTATGATAAAGATGACATGTTAGAATTAATTTATTATATATGTAATTACAATGAATTACTTTGTGAAATCTCTATATTTGTATGGAGTTTGTGAAAGCCGTACGGTGTTCCAAGTCAGATTATTTAAATTTATTTAGTATTATAGGATATATGTAGGCTTCAAATGAACTAATAATGAAGTATGAAGTGTTGTGGTGTATTATTTTTGATATGATAAATTGTTATAAGTAGTTGTAGTTTATGATAGGAGTAGAAAAGAGGATATAACGTTTGATATAAGTGAAGAGATTGGAGAGTGGGGAAGGTTCTCAGGCAGGTTATTATTCGCCAGCACAAACCACTATCATCTGCCAGTAATTAAACAGGCCCTGACAAGAGTAGCATATTTCTCCATTCCCAGACCTGCATCATAGTCTTGACTTATAATTAAATCCCCTTACTCGAATGAGTTCATTTTAACCTCCCCGGCACTCTCTCCTCCTCTGTAAGATTAAATCATTCCCGCCTCATATCCTAGAGACAAATTAAAACACATTTCTATCTAAAATATAGCTCACCCAACCATTTTTCAACTTACTCATTTCCATAAAATACTTAAATAATATGAAATGGGTCGCTGGGGAAATGCAAAAGAAAAGCATATATTACCCTTGAAAATATGAAAAGGCTTTTGTTCTTTATATCAAAAAAGTACCCGAGAGAAAAGTCTTCATATTAATAAAAAAAGCCTACACAATCATGCGAATAAAAGTTTAGAGGAAAATTTGTTTTTCTTTAATACAGCCTAGGGGAGTTATTACGCAGTTGTCAGTAAACGTATTTAGTGTGCTTTATGCTCCAAAGTTCATGGACACGTTAATCGCTTCATCGTTGTTAAGCAATATGGCACTTGGTACTACTTTGAAGGAAAACATGTGCCATTGGAGCCGCTAGCATGGTTTTATGTTCTATTGGTATCATGAATAATTGGTATTAAATCATGGACGAGTGACAAACATGGTCATATTTAAAAAAAAAACCTGTCATTGAAAAACAGTCACAGTATAAGTATAAATTAAGCAGTGAATATATTAATGCTTTGATAATACTTCTTTCCGAAACTTTTTAGACGTAGAAGAAATTATACATTTCTTTAAATGTTTTACAATATTGATCTCAATATATATATATTGATAAAAGTATCGACCGTGGAATAGAAAAAAACTAAAGTATATCGGGACTCGGTCAGTTCTTCAGGTTCAAATCAAACTCTCATTGCCAACGTTTCGGTCTTTATTTAAAACCTTTTTCATAGGCAGAAGTATAAATTTTGAAACAGAAAAACTAAGTACTACATTACAAATTATTTTACAAAGGAAAAATAGTATGTGAATTTTAACAACAGCTGTAGTCTGAACGAACACGTGACACTGTGTCATTCACAGTGTCACTGAACAGTTCAGTGTCATTTGAACCTGAAGAACTGACCGAGTTCCGATAAACTTTAGCTTTGTAAATATATATATATATATATCTTAGTCTTGTTTTCCCATTTTCTTATTGTGTGATTTGATATCATATATTATATATATATATATATATATATTATCAATGATCAAACCACAATAAGAAATGGGAAAACAAGACTAAGATCTTTCAACGGTAAAGCGGTCTTCGTCAGAGTCAAAAACCCAACTGAACACTAGATGCAGAAAACATCTGGTGAGGAGTTGAGAAGAGTGGGAGGGAAGAGTGGTATTTTAAAAAGGTGAAAGTGCAGGAAAGGACTAATGTCCAGAAAGGGATGTTTGGGGAAACAAAGGAGTACAGTAAGAAAAAAGTAAAAAACTATCCGCTAGCTGTCAACCCTCTTTGAAGAGGCTATTGCCCTCGTGACGAAAGTATCAAGTAAGATCTTAGTCTTGTTTTCCCATTTCTTATTGTGGTTTGATCATTGATTGTTGTTTCACGTGTTTATATATATATATATATATATATATATATATATATATATATATAGTAGGTGTGTTCTCTAATCGGGGTTCGGTTAGAGAACACACATATTCTATCAAACGGTCGATATATTATTGAATCTGTTATATATATATATATATATATATATACTGATTTGTACAGCATCAATATGGATGAAGGCTTGATTAAAGCGCTACATAAAGAAATTAATTATTAAGAGGTCTGAGTTGAAAGCCGGCAGGGCACTCATGAAAATTCACTTTGCACTGGTGGATCCACTCTAAATGCTCTCTTTTCCAGCTCCGCCCCGGCTAGATGTAAATATCTCATTTTCCTGGCATTACCGATTTATTCTTACAGATTGATTCCTTCCATTTTCTCTCCATTTTCCTTTCTCTTACAAACCCCTTCTCCTTCTCTTATCATACTTCTACTTAAGTTGATTCTATTGTGTTTTTTTTTATATTTCATCTACTTATTAATGATTTATTACTATTTATTTAATAATAAGAGATTTTTAGGAATATATATATATATACACTTTTTTGATGAAAATACGATCCGAAATGGACAAATACAGTTCAATGTACATAAAGAAACGTAGAGAAATTAAAAACACACACTTAAGTCTTATTCTCTATTTTTTATTAAAGCTTAGTCCATAAATTTTAATTTTTATTTATGTATCATTTCTTCTGTTCATCCCTCAGTTTTTATTATTTTATTTGTTTTTGTGTTTATTATTATTTTTCATATTCCTACTTTAATTTAATCTTAAATTGATTCTTGTCTACCTTATTCTCTGTGACCGGGCGCGTATGTGGCAACATTGTTCGTCTCCAACCGTCTCTGTACCAGTGCGCTTGGTTTCCCTTTCTTATTTCTCCTGAAGACGGTTCAACCGAAAATTAGAGACTGTAAGTGTTTGTTTTTAATTTCTCTACGTTTCTTTATGTACATTGAACTATATATATATATTGGTATGCTTTGGGAGCAGTTCTTTTAAACATATATCATTAAATAACTTGCCAACTTTAAGTCTAGTATGTTTCTTACATACCTTCTCGAGTTTTCTTATATCATTTCTCCATCTTTCCGGTACCATATAAATCAACTCACCGAATGATTTGTTTATACTTCTATTTTCCATATTTACATACAATACCTAAAATAATACCTATAGAACACACAATGATAAAACATAAAAGTAGGCTAAATAGAAAAACACTGGAATACAACATTGAAGTATTATATCTAGATAATAACAATACAAGGCTGCATATAATTGAATCGTTGTATAAAGGAAAAGAAGCCGAACCTTAACGATCAAGCCAATTGTTTTTGCAGAATTTTACAGTTACATACTTCAAAAATACATAATAACTATTAGTGAATTAAGTAATGCTGTGTAAAATTCATGTAGGGTATTTAGAAACAAACCTGTTAACAGAAGTTTATGTTTAGGTTTATAAGGTAGATTGTAAATTGGAAAAGTGTATTTTATTAGTTATCTTTGAATGAAGCAAAGTGACTATTAATGTAAATAAGTATTTTATTATCAATTGTAAAAATATTGTAAAAAGATTTTCTTGATAATGGTCAATGTAGACCGAAACGTCGGCCCTGTGTAAATATGGAAAATAAAAATATAAACAAATCATTCGGTGAGTTGGTTTATATGGTACCGGAAAGATGGAGGAATAATATAAGAAAACTCGAGAAGGTATGTAAGACTTACTTAACATACTAGACTTAAAGTTGGCAAGTTATGTAATGATATATATATATATATATATAATTAAAGTTGACAGCAGCTTCTGCGTTGACCAATTTCTTACTGATGTTCTCTAGTTTCCTAACTAGTTTTCGGTAACTTTCGGGTATTTTCCAAAGGAGTTCTGGTAACGACATGAAAGGAAAGAAGTTGAACACTAAACACTTTAACACTTTCAACTAAAACTATAATTTGAAACTTAATCTAAAACACAAGCTTTCGGCTCACATTAGCCATCATCAGGTAAAAACGAAAATATTAAACAAGGCAAAAAGGTACAGTACAAAGGGCAGTTAACAACTAACTATTATAGAAAAGCAAGGAATGCAGAAGTGAGGGAGTTGTGAGTGGGAGGGCATGCAGGGCAGGGCACTGCACCCCAACTACCTGTCTGTCCCCTCAGCTAGATCTCTTACTATCTTAAAAGTATTATCAAAATTATTTATTTTTTTACACACACACATATATATATATATATATATAATATATATACGAGTATATATACTTTTTTGAGGTTGAGGCCTTATGATTGAAATTACATCTATCGCCGACGTTTGGACATATATTTATATCTTCAGGGTTACAACACCTTTTTATATATTAGCCCTACTACTACTACAATTTTGGTTATTGTTTACATTTTAAATTTTTACAACATTTATTAAACAGGTAGTGATTTATAAGTCTGGTGCTACACCACCGAATTTCGCATTGTTATATGGATATTTTGTTTATTACTTTTCTTTTTTGCATTATTTCAGAAGTACAATGATCATTAGTTGGTTACATGGAAAATCTGTTCTTTTTTTAACATTCCTTTATTCCATTACATGGTTTATAAATCTGGTTATGGATAAAAGGAAGAAATGTTGAAAAAAGAACTGATATGTGATGTAAGCAAATGCTGATCTCTATATCTCTGAAATAATGTACAAACAATAAGAAATAAAAGTAATTAAAAATAATATCCATCTATCAATGATTAATTCAATTCTGTACTACCATATTTATCAATCACTAGCTCTTTATTACCCTTTATGTAAAAGTTTAAAATATAAACAATAAGAAAATTCACAGTAGTAATAGGACTAATGTAAAAAAATGTTGTAGCCTTGAAGATAACATAAATATACGAGTATGTCGAAACGTCGGCGAGAAAAGTAGTTTCAATCATACGACCTCAACTCTCAAAACAATTATATCATATGAATAATGTTAAATTAACCCGAGAGATGCTTGTTACAAATACTAAAATTATAAAAAAGAAAGTAACCACCATAAACTAAAAATTTTAGAGGCTATATTAATTCAAAAACTGAAGCCACTTCTAAATATTCAGGTCGAAGACAGTAGCCGTATTTTGAAGCTTTTTAGTTCACATCCAGAAACCCTTGCTGGTAGCGACTCAGGCCGAGAGGACACTCACCCCATAGGATTAACACCATTTCTTAAACTTTATGGAAAACAACCCCTTCTACCTTCTCCATGTATATATAAACCAGATATTTCACCTTAGATCTTATTCACGTCCTGATGATGAATGTTGATCATTCGAAACATGTCGACCATAGGAGATGTACTTTATTGTGTAGACGAAATAACGAGAGTGTTATTTAGGAAAATTGAGAAACTTTTTAAGAAACAAGTATCAGCTAAATTTGGTGTCATTTTCAATAATATATATATAAAGATTTCACATAAACACGTGAAATAACAATCAATGATCAAACCACAATAAGAAATGGGTAAACAAAACTGACTAAGATCTTTCAACCGTAACAAGCAATCTTCGACAGAGTCAAAAACCCAACTGATGTAGGTTTCATATTGTGGACTGATCATTGCTTGCTATTTCACGTGTTTATGTGAAATCTTTATATATTATATATATATTGTAAACAGGAAAGCGTTCCAAAAAGACAACAAACGTTTCACGACGAATCACAAACACAGAACTAAGGATCAAACACACTTACTGTCTCTAATTTTCTGTTGAACCGTCATCAGGAGAGTTGAGAATGGGACAACAAGCGCACTTGTGAAGCGACTGTTGGAGACCAGTGAATATATATATAGGTGTGTTCTCTAATCGGGGTTCAGTCAATTTTCCAGGATAAAAAATTAAACTTCGTTGCCAACGTTTTGGTTTTATGTAAAACCTTTTTCATAGGCAGAAGTAAGAATTTTTTAACTAAGAAAATGAAATTTACATTGTTGTTCCTTTAAATAATGTAAATTTCATTTTCTTAGTTAAAAAATTCTTACTTCTGCCTATGAAAAAGGTTTTAAATAAAACCAAAACGTTGGCAACGAAGTTTAATTTTTTATCCTGGAAAATTGTCCGAACCCCGATTAGAGAACACACCTTTCTATCAAACTGTCGATATATTATTGAAATCTGTTATATATATATATTATATATATATATATATTTATATATATATATATATATATACAATTAAAAGAAACGGTCCAGCGACTTTTCTTGAAAAATAAATAAATTCAAAACGAAGGAAACACAGAGAAAGACACAGACATAACTCACATCGATATTTCGACCATCGTCGTCATCAGGAGGTGCGAAGAGCGAAGACTCCCGCAGGAAGACCTGTCTTTCTGCGGGAGTCTTCGCTCTTCGCACCTCCTGATGACGACGATGGTCGAAATATCAATGTATGAGTTCTTGTCTGTTCTTTCTGTGTGTTTCTTTGGTTTGATTTATTTTAATTATATATATAATATATATATATATATATATATATATATATTTTATACACGTTTTATTAAAAGTAATGCCAATTTTAACTTTTACACTTTTTTCTTATCCGTTTTTCAAGTGTTCTCATACTTGACTTCCATGGTTCTGGAACTAAAAACATAAGTTCACCAAAATTTTTATTACTATTACACCGACATGTTTCGGTCATCGTTGACCATTTTCAAGGTAAAGAATATATAAAATTATTAATGATCGAAAAGTGAATAACAATTAAAATAAACTAAAATAAACATAACGAGTCCATAACACATATTCACAACTAGGGAGGTTATCAAAGGTAAAGTTATGTTGAGGTTTCACCAGGCTCTTGGTTACCTTCCATCCGTCATTTGTATCTGGGAAGGTAATCGATTAACTTCTATACCTCTCCCAGACTGGTTCGCCTTCTGACTGCCTTCATATAATTTTAGAATTCTTGAAAATCCTCCTCCTTGGCTGTTAATACTAGGTTGCTTTTCGAGGATCAAGATAGCTTCCAAAATTTGCAATCTGGTGTGGTCATGTTCTTGTTGTAATATTACAGTATTGTCTGTTAACATTTCCCTGGTTAATTGCACTCCATGTGTTAACCTAACGTGCTCTTTGGGTCCTCCGGATGCCAGATGCATGGTGAGCCTTCGTGAAAGCGTGGTTGTGGTGGAACCAACGTATTTCGAGCGTAGGGACTCGCAGTTCCCTAATTTGCAGTTAAACTCATATACAACATTAGTTTTCTGAAGGGTTGCTTTCTTTTGTGGGTTGTTCGTAATTACCATTCTTGAAGTGGCAGAGTTGGCATAGTAAATTCGTAATTCTAATCTGTCATCTGGCTTGAGGCATGATGTATTATTCTTAATAATTCCTTTTAGTATACGTTCATCCGTTTTATAAGCTTCCGAAAACTGGTTTTTATAATATACTAAATGTGTTGCGCCTTTGTTTTCGGGATTCTGTTGAATATCACTACCATGAAGTTTGTTCAGGCAACCTTTCAAGATGGAATCGAATTGTCGATTGTATCGATTGTATCGATTATATGTGCAACCTAGAGAATTCGATTATCGCTAGAAATCCAACCTGGAAGCCTCATATATATTGTAGGTACGTTGATGACTGCTTTGTGATGATGGATAAGCCGGAATATATAGATGAGATTAAATCTGCTTTTGAAGCTGTTCGGTTTTGAAGTTTACATATGAGATGGAAACCAACAGTAGCTTAGACTTTCTTGAGGTTAAAATAAAGAGTAATGGAGAAAACCAGACTTTTGTCACTTCAGTGTTTGTAAAGTCTACGAATAGTGGAATACTTTTTAAACGCTAAAGTGAATGCCCTGACAGATATAAGGACGGCATGATTAAAACCCTCATTCGAAGAGCGTATAAGACGTCATCTAGTTGGGAATTATTCAAACAAGAAGCAGATAGGCTCAAAGAAGTCCTTATTAACAACGGATATAGTAATCGACAATTCGATTCCATCTTGAAAGGTTGCCTGAACAAACTTCATGGTAGTGATATTCAACAGAATCCCGAAAACAAAGGCGCAACACATTTAGTATATTATAAAAACCAGTTTTCGGAAGCTTATAAAACGGATGAACGTATACTAAAAGGAATTATTAAGAATAATACATCATGCCTCAAGCCAGATGACAGATTAGAATTACGAATTTACTATGCCAACTCTGCCACTTCAAGAATGGTAATTACGAACAACCCACAAAAGAAAGCAACCCTTCAGAGAACTAATGTTGTATATGAGTTTAACTGCAAATTAGGGAACTGCGAGTCCCTACGCTCGAAATACGTTGGTTCCACCACAACCACGCTTTCACGAAGGCTCACCATGCATCTGGCATCCGGAGGACCCAAAGAGCACGTTAGGTTAACACATGGAGTGCAATTAACCAGGGAAATGTTAACAGACAATACTGTAATATTACAACAAGAACATGACCACACCAGATTGCAAATTTTGGAAGCTATCTTGATCCTCGAAAAGCAACCTAGTATTAACAGCCAAGGAGGAGGATTTTCAAGAATTCTAAAATTATATGAAGGCAGTCAGAAGGCGAACCAGTCTGGGAGAGGTATAGAAGTTAATCGATTACCTTCCCAGATACAAATGACGGATGGAAGGTAACCAAGAGCCTGGTGAAACCTCAACATACCTTTACCTTTGATAACCTCCCTAGTTGTGAATATGTGTTATGGACTCGTTATGTTTATTTTAGTTTATTTTAATTGTTATTCACTTTTCGATCATTAATAATTTTATATATTCTTTAACCTTGAAAATGGTCAACGATGACCGAAACATGTCGGTGTATAGTAATAAAAATTTTGGTGAACTTATGTTTTTAGTTCCAGAACCATGGAAGTCAAGTATGAGAACACTTGAAAAACGGATAAGAAAAAGTGTAAAAGTTAAATTGGGCATTACTTTTAATAAAACGTGTATAAATGAAGGCCTGCTCCCCAAATATATATATATATATATATAAAGATGTCACATAAACACGTGAAATAACAATCAACGATCAAACCACAATAAGAAAATGGGAAAGAAAGACTAAGATCTTTCAACCGTAACAAGCAGTCTTCGTCAGAGTCAAAAACCCAACTC
The DNA here is from genome assembly GCA_026182355.1 of Hermatobates lingyangjiaoensis. Classification (NCBI taxonomy): domain Eukaryota; kingdom Metazoa; phylum Arthropoda; class Insecta; order Hemiptera; family Hermatobatidae; genus Hermatobates; species Hermatobates lingyangjiaoensis. Next base: position 134,901 of record JAPFBL010000390.1, on the reverse strand, counting down.
TATTGAAAGATCTTAGTCTTGCTTTCCCATTTTTTTATTGTGGTTTGATCATATATATATATTTACTCCATAAACAAAAATACGGTCTAAACTGGACACAATACCAGTTAAAAATTGAAGAAGAGTAATACACAGAATAAAGAAGTACATTTATAAACTCAAATTTTTTGACAATACGTCTTCAGGAGAAAAGAGAAAGGTAGACCAAGCACATTGTAGACGCAACGGCAAGTAAACTACCGGGCAACCGCCAAGGACGACATGTCCAGATTTATTAAACACTCGAGTGAATAAATCGAGGGCCAGAGTGCATATTGAATCTTGGACTTCGCAGTTGTGAGGCGAGGGTATTACAATTGGGCTACCGTAGCTCTCAGATTAATCAAATTTTAACATTGATTTAAATTAATAAAGGACAGATATGGCTTCTGCGCCGCCAAGCTGATAATAGTCTAAGCCTTAGTTTAATAATAATATTTCACATTGTTTCAGATCAATGATTGCAAGTTGTCATAATTGTTGAAATGGGTTCGACAGTTATAACAAACAAAGGAATTTATCAAATTGATTATCTATGATGTTTATAATACTCATTAACACAGTTTAAGTTTACTGGGACACGATGGCCGCATTAAATATAAGTTAAAACCTAAAGTATTTTCAACTAGACTGATATCACGTTTGACTTAGACTAAAGTTGTATGTGGGTCAATTCAGATGTTTTTTTTTAACTATATGTCAAATAGAAATAAATATTTAGATTATCTATTCTTTTTTTTAGTGAAAATTGTTATAAAGGACGAATGAAATGCACTATCAGGTTATAAAAAATCAAGAGAGGGAGGGAGCGAGAGAGAAGAGAGAGAGAGAGAGAGAGAGAGAGTGATAGAGAGATTGTTGACTGACCAGACAGTGAAATACGTGTATTTCCCCCGCCGTGCCGCTTTCGTTCAATGACACATTGATTTGTAAAAGTCACTCTCACGACGTGAAGTTAAATACAAAACCTGTCAACACCAAAATTATATTAAACTATTAAAACACATTATAAACAATCAATTTTTTTTAAAAAATTATTAATACGTTTCCTTTGATACTTTCAAAAAAAAATCATTGAATTTTGATTATCATTTAACAGGTTAAAGTTGTCTAAAGTGAACATTACAATAAATAAAATATTTAATAGCTTTTATTATATTTGTTGTAGGCAGATGTTTTAATTGCAGTCTGTCTCTAATAATGCTGTAATTAAATGTTTTATTTTGGTTTTTGTTTTGGAATACCTAACATTTGTTTCTAAACTGACCCATGCGCCTTCATTTAAAGAATCATTAAAGAAGTTAAACATATTTTTTTTTATTTTGCAGTAGTGAACACCAGGTTATTACTTTTTCAAACACTTTTTTTATAAATGTATCTCAAACGATTTTTTTTGTGAAAAATTTACAGAAATAATTAACATTCCGCCGAAAGTGTCAAACACACGAAACATGCATAAATGCCTAAGCCAAAGTAAGAAATCAGAAAATCAACCAAGATCTTTCAACCGAAACAAGCGGTCTTCGTCAGAGTCTCACTAATAATAACTGAGATAGAGGATCAGCGGACTCTGACGAAGACCGCTTGCTTCCGCTGAAAGACCTTAGTCAAGTTTCCAATTCCTTATTGTGGTGAGATATTGATTTTTATTTCATGTGTTTATTATGGAATCTTGTCACAAACACATATATACACATACACCTACAATAAAAAGATTTCACATAAACATGTAAAATAACAATCAATGATCAAATCACAATATGAAATGGGAAAAGAAGAATAAGATCTTTCAATCGTAACAAGCGGTTCAGTTCAGTTGGGTTTTTGACTTTGACGAAGACCCCTTGTTACGGTTTGACCCATTTCATTTGTAGTTTGATCATATATATATATATATATATATAATATATATAAACACTAATAACTTCTCGACCGTGTGACAGATATACAACTAAAAAATGATTGATCGGGATGCGGTCAGTTTCTTCCACTTTTTAATTCAAACTCTCAGGCAATGAGAGTTTGAATTAAAAAGTGGAAGAAACTGACCGCATCCCGATCAATCATTTTTTAGTTGTATATATATATATATATATATATATATACACTTTAACACAGAGAAAAGAACACAGAAAGACACTACAGAACTCACTTCGATATTTCGACATCCGTCGTCATCGGGAAGAAGTGCGAAGTACTCGCGTTATATATATATATATATAACGAAAATAACGTGAGAAAGCAACAACAAAACTCACTTGGATATGATGACTTTATCGTCGACAAGTTAAGACTCAAAAAATTTGATATATATATTAACTATCAATGATCAAACCACAATATGAAATGGGAAAACAAGACTACGATCTTTCAACCGTAACAAGTGGTCTTCGTCAGAGTCAAAAACCCAACTGTAAAGGTCTTAGTCCTGTTTTCCCATTTCATATTGTGGTTTGATCATTGATTGTTACATACACTTACATGAAGATTTTATTCAAGTGCAAATAACCACGAAAGTCTCCATAAAAAAAAATTAATAGATTTACTCAGTAAAACAAAGAATGATAATGTGCTCAAACTTCAAATTTATACGTGGCTTTAAATATGTATTTATATTTTTTGACTTTTATTATGTGGGTTATGCAATCCTCTAATCATTGAATCCCGTTAGTAACTTCAAATTAATGTATATTATATTCAATGTAATACCATATTTATATGTAGTATTATTATATATTAGTAAAATAAATAATGATTAGTGCAAAGCTCAATAAATAAAGATGGGTTAAAATATAGAATATTTGAGTATTTAGTTTTTAGATATTTAATTCCAGAGACCCTAAAAGCCCAAAATGCTAAAATCTGGGTATAGGCTTTTATCACGCAATATTTATTCCCACTAACAAGAAAGTTAAAAAAATATTGATCACTGTGATGTTAGGAAACTTGATATTACTTTTACGTCACGTTCAAAGTATACTAAGTTAAATTTCAAACGTTGTTTTGCATGCCTACTGATTTATGATCATAGTCATGTAATAGCATTAATAGCAGAAGATTCTATCATGGTCGACTGAGAAGTTTTGTAATTATTCTACTGGATTAAACAGCCCAATTTTAAAATCTTTCACAAAATTGTACAAGCTTCCTTTTATCCTTCTTATAATACTATTCATAATGATCTAAAAATTCTGTGGGGACAACACTGGAACTGAGGTAACCTTGAAGAACAGCTGATCCAGGTGGAAGAAATGTGCAATACTTTTGGTGTCCTAGGTTTTATTGTTGTTATTGTGTTTGGACAAGTGCTATTAAAAACTTAAAAACCTTTATAAAACTGTACTTTGACGCTCTGCAACCAAATTGGTGACCCCGACGTGATTTGGACCTGGCCCGAGACTTAATACCATCTGACCTATTGCATCAAGAACAAGACATTGGCACTTCTGATATTCCTTCCTTTATCTATAAACTTCGAGAATATATGACAGGAATTCAGCCCGTAAATATTAAACATCATGCTAAACCTAGAATTTTTGTACATTCTGATCTCCTAACGTGCACACATGTCTTTATCAGACGGGATGCTGTTAAAACTCCTTTGCAGCCTAGTTATGATGGACCCTACTCTGTTGTTCAGCGCACTGATAAAGTTTTTCAAATACAAACGAAACGTGGCACTGAATCAGTTAGTATAGACAGACTAAAACCTGCGTACCACCTCTTAGATTCAGAAACCTCATCACCAAATCAACCAACCAAGCCTCAGGTATCCGACCCAATAGTTTCTCCTGCCAAGACACAGCGACCACCTGACACAGCTCTGCCATCATCACCGGCTTCATCCGACCATGTCAGACGTACTCGCAGTGGCCGCGTGGTTCATTTTCCACGGAAATATTTGAGCGTTGTCACTGGGAGGGGAGTCTGTGGGGACAACACTGGAACTGAGGTAACCTTGAAGAACAGCTGATCCAGGTGGAAGAAATGTGCAATACTTTTGGTGTCCTAGGTTTTATTGTTGTTATTGTGTTTGGACAAGTGCTATTAAAAACTTAAAAAACTTTATAAAACTGTACTTTGACGCTCTGCAACCAAAATTCCTTTTATCCTAGAAGAAATCCATTCCCAATATTGCAGATTCCATGAATCTTTACCCACCAATATAAATCCTTTTATTCAAGAATTATCGTTCCACCAAACTATTACCAACCCTATAAAAAGGCCAAAAAGATGTTGGTTACGAGAAAAACTCAGAAATGCTAACTGTCCAGAGTAGTTGCAAGTCATTTGAAAAATATATGCATTTGCAGTAGTAACAATCGGTAGATTTTCTACTCTTTTATTTCATTATTTATGTAGCATATATCACTGTTGCTTGTTACACATCTAAGTATAGTTGTATTCTATATAAATAAAAAGAAGGTTTTATCTGTATACTCCTTATAACTGACTTATTTCAAGTTATCACTACGTTTTATACGTTAAAAAAGACGAATTCACCCTTAAAAAAGTGTCTTGTCTCTTTGTTTGTTCAAAAATTTTGTCACAAGCAAACTCAGCCAGTATAAGTCATAGCAAGATGACACTCTGAGAGTAGATTTATATATGCCCAACTTGGGGGTCAGGCTAGCTCAGTGGTTACGTGCTCGCCTCTGAACTGATAGGACCGGGGTTCGATCCCCACCTGGCCCTCGATTTATTCACGCGGGAGGTGAATAAATCTGAGCACGTCGTCCCTCGGAAAAGGACAGTTAAACTGTCGGTCCCCAGCCTGTACGATGTCAGGTAAACGTTAAAGATCCCTACTCTAAATATACTTGAGTCAGGCAAAATTTAGGACTCCCACTGTAGAATCAATCTTCATTGTGTGGTATCACAAAGGGCCAATGCTTGGCCTAAGTGTGTTCCCTTGTGGGACTGCCACTGCAATCTAACCTATATGCCCAACTTAAAAGGTGAGATTTGTACTGATTGGAAATTCAGCGTAAAATCGAAGTTATATATCCTTAATGGTTTTGTTAGCTACACAGGTATACCGTTAAAAATGTGCAGGTATTTTTACTGTAGCAAGTAGTTAATATTATAGTTATAATTTTAATTTCATTTGTGATTATCATAAGTTGATGGCTTTAAAAAAGCATTCCTACCTTCCAGCGTACTAAATAAAAAGTATAGCTAGAATAAAACCCAATTTGACCTCAGTATTTAGAGCTGCAAAATGTAAAAGAAATTCCAGGTTTAATGACACTTATGAACTGTACTAACAATGATATTTTCCAATATATTAAATGTTTTAATATTTTAAATATTACAAATATTTAAAATATTAAATATTTGTAATATTTAAATATTACAAAAGACTATGAAAATAGTCTTTTTCTATACACTCGCCTTCGTCTTCTCGCCGCTCAACTTCCTCTCCTGAGCACCGCCATCAAAACGGTCGAAATATTCAATGAGTCCTAGTGCCTGTTTTTCATTTATTTTCTCAAATGTTTCAAAGTATATATTTATATATATACTAAACTATAGTTTATCGGGACTCTGTCAGTTCTTCAGGTTCAAATTAAACTCTCTTTGCCAACGTTTCGGTCTTTATTTAAAACCTTTTTCGTAGGCAGAAGCATAAATTTTGAAACAGAAAAACTAATTATTACATTACAAATTATTTTTACAAAGAAAAATAGTATGTGGATTTTAACAACAACTGAAGTCTGAATGAACATGTGTCACATAAAGATTTCACATAAACACGTCAAATAACAATCAATGATCAAACCACAACAAGAAAATGGGAAAACAAGACTAAGATCTTTCAACCGTAACAAGCGGTCTTCGTCAGAGTCAAGCAGTCTCTTCAGAGTCACGAAAACAAGTGGTCTTCGTCAGAGTCAAAAACCCAACTGATGGGTTTTGAGTTGGGTTTTGGATTGGGTACATACATATATACAGTTAGGTTTTTGACTCTGACGAAGACCGCTTGTTACGGTTGAAAGATCTTAGTCTTGGTTTCCCATTTTCTTATTGTGGTTTGATCATATATATATATATATATATATATAATATATATATATTTGTAAAAGTTGGAAGCAGTCCTTCATTTAAACATATATTGTTAAATAACGCCCCATATTTGGCTTGTATCTGCTTCTTACACAATTTCTCCAGTTTCCGGAATTCCTTCCTCGTCTCTTCATTAAAACTATAAAGTCTATCACCAATATTACTAGTCCGACATGTTTCGAATGTACCACATTCATCATCAGGACAATAATGAGAGTAATAGTAGGAAAGCTAGTTATATATATAGAGAGGATTATTAATGGAAAGTTTACAGGGCATCGCCCTGTATCACGGCGCATTATGGGGGATTAAGGTAGGGTGGTTGGGCTCACCTACTACCTGGCTAATCTGGGTGTTTCTGTTTGCAAATAGTTTTAAAATTCGACAAGAATTATTAACTTGGATATTTATGGCTGGTTGCTTTTCTTGAATAATTATTGCTTCTAATAGTTGTAATTTAAAATGATTTCTTTCTCGAGCGATAATTTTCGTGGAATTTACCATCATTTCTCTATGGTAATTCCACGTGGATGGGTGGATGGTAAATTCCACGAAAATTATCGCTCGAGAAAAAATCATTTTAAATTACAACTATTAGAAGCAATAATTATTCAAGAAAAGCAACCAGCCATAAATATCCAAGTTAATAATTCTTGTCGAATTTTAAAACTATTTGCAAACAGAAACACCCAGATTAGCCAGGTAGTAGGTGAGCCCAACCACCCTACCTTAATCCCCCATAATGCGCCGTGATACAGGGCGATGCCCTGTAAACTTTCCATTAATAATCCATCTCTATATATATAACTAGCTTTCCTACTATTACTTCATTATTGTCCTGATGATGAATGTGGTACATTCGAAACATGTCGACTAGTAATATTGGTGATAGACTTTATAGTTTTAATGAAGAGACGAGGAAGGAATTCCGGAAACTGGAGAAATTGTGTAAGAAGCAGATACAAGGCCAAATATGGGGCGTTATTTAACAATATATGTTTAAATGAAGGACTGCTTCCAACTTTTACAAATTATTAGAACGTACGACCCAGCAGTTCGTGAAGAAAGTTTTACATTGGAGTACAGGAAGAAACTGTTAGAATATGAAGGCAGAAAAATGAAGAGAAATCAGAACATCTACTTAACTTAATCAATGACCAACGAGAGAAAATGATGAATGGACTAGAAGATTCAAAGACTAAAGAAGATCTATTGACCCTTATTGACGAAGCTTGCAAGAGTCATGAAGACATTGTATCTTCACGTATTTCTAAAAAGCTGAACAAACTATATAGAGGTAACATCCTATTTCCTCAAATGGTAGCTAATTATATTAACATTTCTAGCCATGATTTAACTGACAAACAAAAGGAACTACTTTCCATGGGCATCAAGTGCCACTACAACCAAAATTTGACCCTCTAAAAAAGAAAATAGAACTAGAGGTATTGTACAACTCAATTCTGAGGCTGGAAGAGGATAAGGTAGTGTCACTAGATCCAAATCTGCCAGATCTACTCAGAGCAGAGGCTACTAAACAAAGAGGATTTAAAAGCAGTTCACTACTATCCAAAGAGCTATACGAAGCAGCAAAACAACTGAGACAACATCCGGATATAATAATAAGACGAGCGGACAAGTCAAACTCATACGTGGTAATGGACAGGCTCGAGTACAAACAGAAACTGGACTACATTCTGAACGACTCTACAAAATTCAAGAAAATAACCAGGAACCCTACGACCCAACTTAAGACCGATGTCAACAAAATCATCAAGAATATTAACAAAGGAAAGACAGAGAAGATTTTGGAACCTATTTCAGGTGAATACACCCCAGGATATATTTATGGTACGGTAAAGCAACATAAAACAGGATACCCCCTGCGCCCAATAATTTCACAGGTCACCACGCCCACCTATGGTTTAGCCAAGCAGCTAAATAAAATCATCACCCCATATATGCCAGCAAATTATTTACTAAAATCAACGGATGATTTCCTTGACATATTAAAGACAATAAACCCTGAAGGAACTGTCGGATCCCTGGATGTGGAATCATTATTTACCAATGTTCCAGTAGAAGAGACCATCGGAATTATTTGTGATTGCATCTACTTAAATGAAAGAGGCATGGCACCTCCATCCATCAGTAGGCAGAATATGGAAGACCTTTTGCGAGCATGTACGACAAGAAGCCCTTTCACGCACATAGATGGCTCCATGTACCTTCAAATTGACGGCGTGGCAATGGGTTCGCCCCTAGGGTCACATTTGCAAACTATTATATGTGCTACGTGGAAAACAAAATCCTAAACAACAGCCCTGAATTAAAACCTGCTATTTATTGTAGATACGTGGATGATTGCTTCGTTGTTGCAAAAGATTCAGAACAATTACTAAACCTCAAGTCAGCATTTGAAAATAACTCCTGTCTCAAATTTACAATAGAAACAGCAATAGAAAAAAGAATGAACTTCCTTGATGTAAATATTAACCTGAAAAATAACATACTGCAGACTTCTATTTACAGGAAACCTACCAACACAGCATCATACCTAAATGCGAAAGTGAATGCCCTCAACGGTAAAAGACGCCACTATCAGATCCCTAATCCACAGAACATACAAGACCGCCTCAACCTGGGACCTTTTCAACAGTAATATTTTGTCAACCAAGCAAGCGTTAATCAACAATGGTTACTCAAACAAGTATTTCGACAACATTCTAAGACGCTACCTCGAAAATAGATTCACCTCAGATAATAAGAGCCTAACAACAGGCACTAACCACAAAATATTCTACAAAAACCAATATACAGATAATATAAGACTGATGAACGTGTTTTGAAAAATATTATAAAAAGCCATGTTAAATGTATTAAGCCTGACGATAGTTTGACCCTGATAACTTACTACCAAAGCCCTTCAATAAGCAGTTTATTAATGAAAAATAGTCCTAGCGTAAAGGAGTCAAAAGAAACAAATCTTGTATATGAGTACTCATGTAATATCGGGAGCTGTGAGGCCCGTAAAAGCTCATATATAGGAATGACTTCGACTTCATTATCTAAAGAATTACTATGCACCTTTCTGCCGGCGCGCCAAAATGCCATACAACAGCAGTCCATAAGACAAAACTCACAAGAGAAATGATGGTAAATTCCACGAAAATTATCGCTCGAGAAAGAAATCATTTTAAATTACAACTATTAGAAGCAATAATTATTCAAGAAAAGCAACCAGCCATAAATATCCAAGTTAATAATTCTTGTCGAATTTTAAAACTATTTGCAAACAGAAACACCCAGATTAGCCAGGTAGTAGGTGAGCCCAACCACCCTACCTTAATCCCCATAATGCGCCGTGATACAGGGCGATGCCCTGTAAACTTTCCATTAATAATCCATCTCTATATATATAACTAGCTTTCCTACTATTACTCTCATTATTGTCCTGATGATGAATGTGGTACATTCGAAACATGTCGACTAGTAATATTGGTGATAGACTTTATAGTTTTAATGAAGAGACGAGGAAGGAATTCCGGAAACTGGAGAAATTGTGTAAGAAGCAGATACAAGCCAAATATGGGGCGTTATTTAACAATATATATATATATATAAACGAAACGCGCTCGGAGAAATGACGATGCCATCAACATATAGTAGGGGAGATGCAGTATTTTCATTTCCATGTGTTCTTTTCGTGAATATTGTTTATTTAGTTCGTAGAACCTTTTCATTTATTTGGTTTTATATGAATATATTGCTTTATATGAACATTGTTTATAATATATATATACATTTGATTGCCAATTAAAAATTTTTATGGACATATAAAATATCAATTCGATCAAAATAGTATGTTTTTAATTCATTATTAATAATTTCCTTATTTTGTAAACTTTCTGTAGCCAGAATTCACCCTCTGAAAACCCAACCCCCCCCCCCCCCCCAGGCAACCCCCTGGAAGTGAGTTCCACGCCTGCTCTAGATAATGAGTAGTAAAATAATGATGTTTTTGGGGTTCATTTGCTGATGTCATGTAACAGAAGAGCCATTCTATAAGAAATGACTCTTGATTGTAGAAGACCCATGAAATGATTGCACTTGGTTTGAAAGGCCGTTCCGTTTGATTATATTAGTTGCGGCGTAATGGTTACAGTTGCGGAAGTGTGTGAAGTTTCAAATCTGACACTAATGGAATGGAGCGTATGCGGCTAGATTAAGCCACCCTAATCTCACGGATTATGCCCTTTATAGTGTTCCTCTCTTGTGAGGAGGGGGGGGAATCATTACAACTTCCATTATGCTGTGTCTGCCTTCAATATGCCTTCTCACTCTATCGCTAATTTCTTCACATCACTCCTAGAGTTCAGCACTAACTAACATAATCATTAGCATATTATTATTTTCCTTCTCGTTGGTATTATTACCATTTCTGATTATAATTCAACTTCATCATGTATTCTAATGCATATCATTTCAACTCTATGTATGATGCCTACAAATTAACACAGAACAGCTTATTGTACAAATGAAACTCTTAACTAACTATCATCAATTAACTTATATATATATATATATATTTCCAGGATAAAAAATTGGCCTAACCCCGATTAGAGAACACACCTATTCTATCAAACGGTCGATATATTATTGAATCTGGTATATATATATACTTTTTCGTTGGAAATACGATCCAAAACGGACAAATATAGTTCAATATAGACAAAGAAACATAGATTGGTCTCCAACCGTCTCTGAACCAGTGCGCTTGGTTTCGCTCTCTTATCTCTCCTGAAGACGGTTCAAACCGAAAATTAGAGGCTGTAAGTGTGTTCTTTTGATTTCTCTATGTTTCTTTGTCTATATTGAACTATATATATTGAAATATAGTAGTGAGTTCAGTGATTTCTTTTCTATGTGTTCTTAAAAATTCTAGTTTATATATATATATATATATGAATAATAATCAAAATAACACTTGATATAATAGATGGATTAATTTACCACAATGAAAACAATTTTTTAAAACAATGCTCTAAGGCCTTTCGTTAATACATCTTCGGAGAGCAAGTGAACTAAAAAAACAATAAATACTTGCTAACTTGGCTGATTGAAATTTCCAGAATTGATGGCAACCCTGAATGTGTTTAATGATGAAGTCTTCATCTGTCTAATTATCCCGTTAATCAAAACTTCATCTAATTAGTAGCCTAGGACTCTACAAATCATCTCTACCCTTGATCATCCTCTTCTCATGGTTGCCATGGACGTCACTTCTCTCTATACTTCAATCATTCATTCTGAAGGTCTGGACGCTCTGCGATACTTTCTTGATGGCAGAACCGCACCCCTTAATCCTTCCACATCCTTTCTAGTCTCTTTGGCTGATTTCGTGCTACAGCATAATGTCTTTCAGTTTGAGGGTCGTTATTACCTTCAAACCAGAGGCACAGCTATGGGTACGATTATGGCCCCTTCTTACGCTAATCTTTTCATGGCCAAATTAGAGCAGGATTTCCTGGCCACCTGTCAACTTCTTCCACTCCTTTATCTCCGTTTTATTGATGATATTTTCTTCATTTGGCCCCATGGCAAACATAACTTAGAACTTTTCCTTCACTCCTTTCAAAATTTCTGCCCCTCCATCACTTTCACTTACGACATCTCCGACAGACTTATCACCTTTCTTGACGTTGACGTTACTTTAGACAATGGACAATTCTTGACTTCCGTACATATAAAACCCACCAACTCCCAACAGTACCTCCATTACAATAGTTGCCATCCATCCCATGTTAAAAAGTCTATACCTCGATCCTTGTCCCTCCGTATTCACAATATCTGCAATAATCTCCAAGACCGCAGACATCACCTTAACCTCTTAAAGGACAAATTTTCTGAACGAGGCTATCCTCGCTCCTTCATTGATAGTCGTGTTTTACCGGCTGACATCTCCCACCAACCCAAACCCAAGAGGGATAGAAGTAACACTTCCTTCTTCCTGACAACCTACTTCCCTGGCGCTTATAAGCTTCGTGCTGTTATTAAGGAGTCTTTTCCGATTCTGTCTACTTCTACTTCTACTTCTTCCATCTTTAATCACCCCCCTTCTATTTCCTACCGTAAACCTGCCAATCTAAAAAGCATTTTCTCTCATATTTCCCCTCAGCCTTCCAATCCTGTTCCTGGAATGAAACAATGTGGACGCCGTGGCTGTCAAACTTGCCTGATTTTTAATCCTAATCCTTCCTTCGAGTCCCCTCTCCACCATAGTTCCTACCCGGTTCAGGTCAATTCCTCCTGTACCTCGAGCAACTGTGTTTACCGACTGGATTGCACTCAGTGTGACTCCTTTTACGTTGGCTTAACTTCTAATAAGTTGAGCCTTCGTATGAATGGTCATAGGGCTTCAGTCGGTCAACGCAGTAACTATCCTGTAGCCATCCATGCGAACTCGCATGGACTCAGTTTCAATGACTGTTTCAGGGTTCAGATCCTGAAACAGATCCCCGAATCCAACAATAAAGTTACCCTAAGAGCTTCAGAGGAGGCATACATACGCTTACTTGATGCTCGCTCTTCCCCCGGACTCAACCTCAACCGATAATTTATTTATGATTTATTTATTTATTTATTATTTTTTATTTATTTATTTATTATTTTTTATTTATTTATTTATTATTTTTTATTTTACTTTTTATTTATTATTTTTATTAATTTTAATTTGATTTATCTACTTTTTTATAATTTTTTATAGTTATAATTTTTACTCGTTCCTTTTACGTCTTAATTTGGCTCTTCATTTCCTTCCCTCCCTTCCCCCGCTTGGTGGTAAGTGGTGGGGTACTGGCTGCGGTTTCCGAGTTCAGTACCGCCCTGTCTTCCTGCGGGACTCTTCGCTCTTCGCACCTCCTGATGACGACGATTGTCGAAATATCGATGTGAGTTATGTCTGTGTCTTTCTGTGTGTTTCCTTCGTTTTTATTTTATTGTAAAAAAGTCCGCTGGACCGTTTCTTTTAATTGTTTATATATTATATATATAATATATATATATATTTATATATATATATAAATATATCAAAAAGATTGTTAATGCATAATATAAAATGAACTAACGTTTGAATTAAAAATTATCTTAAACGACATTCTTCTTACATGTTTCTGACATTTTTCAAACAAAATAGGAATATTTTTATGTTTTAAATGGGAAAGTTTGTCTTAAGACTTCATTATAGAAAGATGTCAAATAAACTATGTAAGAGATCCACTGGTTACTGGAGCAAAGTCCATGTTTTCCTGTAAGATTAATATTAAAATTATAGTAATCCGTCTTACCTCGTACCCTGCTGCTGAAGTTCTTAGACCGGTTTCGGGCGTCGCCCATCTTCAACAAGAACTGATCAACTAGAACTACGGAGTCCTACCTTTCTGTTTATATAACCTACCTACTTCCCAATGCTGCCTAGATTTTAATATTTAATTATTTTAGCTTTACTTTTATTTTTAATTTATTTTACTTTTATTTAATTATTATTATTTAGTTTAATTCTTTTCTTATTATTTTCGTCATTGTCCAGTCTGTCAAGTCGTCGCTTCAATTTCTTTAACGGTTTAAATAGTGTATCGCTTTGGTGATTTATTTGTTCATTTACTATTTAAATTACTATTTTACACTATTTAAACCGTTAAAGAAATTAAAGCGACGACTTGACAGACTTGACAATGACGAAAATAATAAGAAAATAATTAAACTAAATAATAATAATTAAATAAAAGTAAAATAAAATAAAAATAAAAGTAAAGCTAAAATAATTAAATATTAAAATCTAGGCAGCATTGGGAAGTAGGTAGGTTATATAAACAGAAAGGTAGGACTCCGTAGTTCTAGTTGATCAGTTCTTGTTGAAGATGGGTGACGCCCGAAACCGGTCTAAGAACTTCAGCAGCAGGGTACGAGGTAAGACGGATTACTATAATTTTAATATTAATGATACTAACCTCTGTGGTAATGAAAAAATGCATGAATTTCCTTTAGTGTTATTACGTAACACTAAATCTACACATTCGCTTTTCTAAAATATAATTACTGCTGTAGTTATACTAATGATATTATATGCATCAGTGGTGTGATAGTCAAAAATAAGAATATGTATTGGTAAGTAGATCAATCACTCTCTGTACTACCTCTAGGAATGAAAGACTATTAAACATCTCCCATTTAACATTTATATATTGCCTAAATGTATCATTATATATTATATATACCCGAGATGAATGATATTACGTTTACTTATAGCATAGTTGAGTGTAGACCACTCCAGATTTTTTTCTTATGTGACACTGCAATTGAATCAAGTTTTCCACATTTTTTGACTCGTTGATCTGTCTGGTTTGCATATATCTGTTTTTTTAACTAATTTTTTTTATTCTCATGACCTAATTCAAAACTTGGACCTTAATTTATTCAGGGAGTTATTGAAGTGTTACAAAAGAGACGGTGTATTTCGTTCATTTGTATTCGTTCAAGTGTCTCTAAATAGATTTAGCCCCATGATGTGTGAATCAGATATTCGTATAAATAATTCTTTAAACTCAAATGTTGTCTTTTAATAGTCACGTTTGACATAAGTATTTTTTCCACATTACTTATATAGTGAACACAATTTTTTTTTAAATTCAATCAATTATAGTAACCATCTCCTCTTTTTTCTTTAATTTTCAAGTCATTGGCGGAGTGATGTCAATATTTTAATACCTACAGTAATGTGACGTTCTTGTCATTGTTGTTAATGATGATGATGTGAGAAATTTGGAAAACTTTTTTTTAAAAATATTTCTATAAGTAGGTTTGTTCTCAGATGTTCGTAAGTTTGTTCGGCGTAAAAGGTGTTAGTAGCTGTCGAGTTCTTTGGCCAACGTAAAAATAAAATTGTTTAATAATTATGATTCACTTAACTCAATCTTCTTCAGTATTAAGGTACTTTCTTTAACAAACGTAAAATATTTCTTGTTTATAAAAAAACTGTACAGTTTGTGGAAGTGCAGGAATACGCACTTCATGATATCCTAGTCAGGGATAGGCAACCGTTTTTGTGAGTGCGTAAAGAAAACAGGCGAAATCTCTGACAAAATACTTTCATATGCCAACTAAAATTTTTTTTTGATACTTTCACCTGAACTGTAAAAAACACAATACAATGATGAAAAATACATTTATTCACCTTCGAAACAAGGTCGAAAGAACAACAAATATTTCTAACTTTCAAAAAAAAAAATATCGGATACAACATATTCGTCTGGTGGAAAACCTTGCAGAAAAACTTTTAACGATAAGATTAGGTTACTTTCGAGAGAAAACGTCAGTCATGTAAAGCATCAGTCCAACAGAACTCCTGCAAAAAATTTTTTTTAAGCAGAACGGTTTAGATCACTATTTAATCGATAAAAAGATTTCACATAAACACGTGAAATAACAATCAATGATCAAACCACAATAAGAAATGGGAAAACAAGGCTAAGACCTTTCAACCGTAACAAGCGGTCTTCGTCAGAGTCAAAAACCCAACTGTTTTTGACCCATTTCTTATTGTGGTTTGAGCATCACTATTTAAATGAACCGTCAATGTATGACTCCTTATGATACATTATTAGTGGTACGTCTCCTGCAGCATCATGATGATAGAGGTTTTATGTCAGGTTTATATTTCGTGATTTTCAGAAAAGGATAGAAGTACTAGTTTCAACCATTAAGATACCCCGATTACGAGACTTAACCAAGTTAATCACTGAGAATAAACATTTACGTAAATATACGTGATATAATATACGCAAAAAAAAAGAAGATACAAAGTAAAATATCATTGAGTGGTTAATTACCCTGATCAAACCGATTTTTGTTACAAGATATGTTTAATAATTATTTAGAAATTAAATTTATTTTATATATTTTTATGAAAACAATTCAGAGAAACAAGACATATAAAAATTGCTTTTATCGCAGCAAATTATATATTTCTACCTGATTATGAAACAGTAGATACATAGTAGTGAGGTTTTGTGAAATCATGTATGTATGTTATTTCTGTGTGTTTGGTTTATTTAGTTTGTAGAATTGTTTTATTTAATTGCTGATTATGAAAATAATAATAATTAACATTAAAATAATTTTTAATGAATAATTCGAGGGACAGGTGGGGATCGAACCCCGGTCCTATCAGATCAGAGGTGAGCACGTAACAACTGAGCTAGCCTGACCCCCTTAGAAGCAAAAGAAATGGTATTTAAATCGCGAGAAAGAGAATGAAGCATTGTTGCAAGCGCCCTCATATAGAGCTGTTGTAGGAGCTTAGTCAACAGCATCCCAGGCCTTTAAAAGTGAAAAAAAATGTAACAAAAGTAATTGTCAAAACGGATTAAAACTAGTACTAGTTTAATAAGGATAAAAAGCAATCAAACCCCTTTACGCCAACGCTTCGTTTATATAGTGTACATCAAATGTCTTCACGGCTGTATCAATACAGAAATTAATTACAGTAACATGCATCGAGTAAAAACATAGATACTGATAGGCAGAGCAAAACATATAGTTTTTTAATTAGTAATTAAAAAAGTTACATTTCTGATGTAGTTTCATGAGTTTTTTTTAATTTTGTTGGAGTTATCATTATATGATATCGAATAACCGTTAATAAACTGTAGCTAAGAGTAGCAATGTAGTATGATTTGGATATAACGGTCATGTAATGTTTGTTTGCATTAGAAAAATACCAAGGTAGTAATTTACGTTCGTACAAATAATGCAACATATATTGTTTTCTTGTTACAGAAATTAACCTCTAGCCCTTATGATGTCTACAATTACAGACGAAACATTGGTTGAAAGGTGTTTTAATGTTTGAAGTTAGACCAAACTTGATTGAAGCTGGAATACTATATATATCATACAAGTTAGCGGAGTTGGCAGTGGCTGTACCGCCGGCATACGCGGGTCAGAGTTTTTCTTTACGCACTGAGACAGATTATCAAGGCTGGCCTCGAGGAGTGGTTCAGCCAGTCAGTGTGTCGCGCTTGTATAATAAACATTACCTTTCATTCCTGTGTCATTCACAATTCGAGTTCCTACTCAACCAAATTAACTTACATATTACAAGTACTTACACTTATTTAATCGATTCCCTATGTTATAGGAAACAACTATGTTCTATCGCAGTTCAATTAATACATACACAGAAACGCTGCTAATCAATGTAGTACGCTAAATGTATATCTATACACAGCAACTGCGTTGAAAGTTGTAAATTGTTTATACTTTTCCTTATCAAATTAACAAATTGAAACGAATGAGCGATTTTTTAAATACACTTTTACCCAGTTTAAGTACTTACAGAACTTATCACTGCTTTAAGTACTTCCAGTAATTATCACTGATGAAAGTACTTACAGCACATGTAACTGCTGTGAGTAATTACAGTACTTATCCCTGCTGACTTTACTTCTTACAGTCCTAATAACGCCAACGTTTCGCCGAAAATAGTTTGGCATTTTCATGGCTAAAAACAATTCATTGACAACATAAGTAGTAAAAACAGAAATCTCCACAGAATATAAACCAACAAGAAAAAAAAACACAATAAAACAAACCATAAAACCACATCATGTAAACGAAACTAGAAAACATGGCCAGTGTCCATGTTTTCTGTTAAAAAACAATAACACTGGTTATGTTTTGTGGTTTCCTTTTCCTTTATGTTGTTTTGTAATTTTGTTTATTATATTATTTTTTATTTTCTGTTGGTTGATATTCCGTGAATGTTTTTCTGTTCACTATTTATGTTGTCAATAAATTTTTTCTAACTTTGAAAATGCCAAATCATTTTTGGCTAAATGTCGGCGTATTAGCAGAAGTATTATTTCTTTAGACTAAAAATCCTGATGAAACCCACCTTTAAACTTTTAGTATCAATGGTCGAGAAGCTATTAATAGATTTAATAACGGTTGTAAGTACTTACAGTACTTAAAATGTTTTATGCTCTTATAGTAACTATCATTGATGTAATTACTTATCACTGCTGAAACTACTAACCAGTACTATTACTGCTGAAAGTCTTTCAGTACTCATCACTGCTGAAACTACTTACACATTACTCTTACTTCTGAAAGTCTTTCAGAACTTATCACTGCTGAAACTACTTACACAGTTCTATTACTGCTGAAAGTATTTCAGTGCTTATCACTGCTGAAACTACTTACACAGTACTATTACTGCTGAAAGTCTTTCAGTACTTATCGCTGCTGAAACTACTTACACAGTACTATTACTGCTGAAAGTATTTCAGTGCTTATCACTGCTGAAACTACTTAAACAGTACTATTACTGCTGAAAGTATTTCAGTGCTTATCACTGCTGAAACTACTTACACAGTACTATTACTGCTGAAAGTATTTCAGTGCTTATCACTGCTGAAACTACTTACACAGTACTATTACTGCTGAAAAGTATTGCAGTAATTATCACTGCTGAAACTACTTACACAGTACTATTACTGCTGAAAGTCATTCAGTACTTATCACTGCTGAAACTACTTACACAGTACTATTACTGCTGAAAGTCTTTCAGTACTTATTACTGCTGAAACTACTTACATAGTACTATTACTGCTGAAAGTTTTTCAGTACTTATTACTGCTGAAACTACTTACACAGTACTATTACTGCTGAAAGTTTTTCAGTACTTATTACTGCTGAAACTACTTACACAGTACTATTACTGCTGAAAAGTATTGCAGTACTTATCACTGCTGAAACTACTTACACAGTACTATTACTGCTGAAAGTCTTTCAGTACTTATCACTGCTGAAACTACTTACACAGTACTATTACTGCTGAAAGTCTTTCAGTACTTACCACTGCTGTAAGTATTAGAGTACTTATAACTGTTGTAATTACTTACAGTATGTATCACTACTGTAACTACTGTAATGTGTTGCTGTAGGTAAGTGATTACAGTCTTTTTAACTGTTGTATATACATTCATTAGGTAAGGTAGTGTTTCTGACCATTGTCAGTTTTCATACAAATCGTTAGTGCTACAGGGATCAATAAATATTATATTACTATAAAAATTTGTCACACCTGGAAAAAAGTTGTTGTAGAACCTGACTGGTTTGGCACGTTGTGAATCTTCAAGAGGGACTTGTCGAATGATCCTGGAAATAAAAATAAGAATTAGTTTGAATGAAAAAACTTTTAATAAAGAACTAAATAGAATAAAGACAATATATATTGACAAGAATATAATACTACCTTAATAAAGAAAATGCTAATTGAATGAGGATAACAAAACGAATAATAAGTATCTGTCCAAAACTTGCAGAGAAGTTGGCTAAAATCTTGCTAAATTACTAAAACAATATAATGTAAAGGTGGGTTTGAAAACTAATAATTCGATAAATCAAAATAATAGATAAAACGACTGATTATGAAACTAATAAACATGATAGGAGTGGAGTATATAAATTAGAATGTAAGGATTGAAAACATGTTTAGAGTAAATTGGTAGAACGTTAAAACACTGGTTTAAAGAAGACATTAAAGATTACTTAAATAATTGCAATAATAAAACTACTCTAATCACTTTAATAGGCGTGGACGTACACCAGATGGTATCGAAAATTCTTGAATTAATGAGGAAGGTTCAATAAGCCACTCCTCTCCACAGAGTAAAACTTTCCGACTAGGAGCCAGTGTTTGTGGATTCCTCTGACAACACTCATGCACCAAGTGCCCTGGAGATTAAGGTGTCTCCACGTGACATATACATGATAGGCTAGGCACTATTTTTAACTTGTTCAGGCATTTTTAAATGCCTTATGCCCAGATAAATATTGGAATAGTTTACAGTTTATTTCAAAAGGATTCATTTATAGTCTCTTTTTTTAATAATAAAATAAATAAAAATATTTCCTTAGGTTAGGTTGCAGTGGCAGTCCCACAAGGGAACACACGTAGGCCAAGCATTGGCCCTTTGTGATACCACATAATGAAGATTGATTCTACAGTGGGAGTCCTAAATTTTGCCTAACTCAAATGTATTGAGAGTAGGGATCTTTAACGAGTACCTGACATCGTACAGGCTCGGGACCGAAGGTTTAACGTCCTTCTCCGAGGTACGACGTGCTCAGATTTATTCACCTCCCACGTGAATAGATCGAGGGCCAGGAACGCTGGTCCTCTCAGTTCAGAGGTAAGCACGTAACCACTGAGCTAGCCTGGTCCCCAAAATATTTCCTTGTATTAAGGGCTGTTTGCCTTGTAATTTGCCCAATTATTTTCAAATTGTGTCACTGACTAACCTCTGCTTTATGTATGATGTGGGTTTGGTAATACTAATATCGGCTTTAGAAACATCGATAGATACATGTTTTTTTTCGTAAAAGCTAAAGCAAGTTGTACATGAATAATGAAATTATTTTTTTTATCGTTACCTATGTAATGTTGGAGTGAGTATGTATAATGATATTTACGTGAAATATAAGAAAATATCATTATATTAAGTCCACAAGAGCAGTAATTGGCAATTCACTATTTATCTAATTCAGCAGAATCGGTGGAATTGATAAAACTGTGGTTGTACTTTATAAAAGTACAGGTAAAAACTTTTTTGCCTTCTTCAAAATCCAATTTAATCGAAGTTTCTTCGCCAGCTAACTGGCTTATCTTATTGTACATTCAGCTATAAAACTTACCTGCTGCCAGTCTTTACGCTTATTTTAAAACTTTCTTAGCAGTCAAGACACGTACTGGAGTCCTGTCAAAAATATCACATGCATTTAAAGTCATCCAAGCGTTTTATTTTTTTTTTATGTGAAAGAAATTTTAACTTAAACGTTTACTTTAATGATACCACTGGAAAGAGTAAATGCTGCTGTGAAAAGATTAGTAGGAATGAGGCTGCCAAGTATATTACATCGAAATACAAAAAGTTTGAATTTATTTTATAATGAAAAAAAGTTGTTTCCATCAATCACGAACGCATGCATTCGTAGGATAATTTGCTCATTTACAGTCCTTCAATAACTTTAAACCAAAATCCATCAATTGAATTTCTTCGATACTTAGTTTTCTGTACTAAGTTAACATTTTTCGTATTTTCTCTATGAAAATATTTTCTCTCTAGGAATGAATATTTTCTCTCTAGGAATGAATATTTTCTCTCTAGAAGTTTGAATTTATTCTCTCTAATGAAATGAAAGTATGTTTCCATCAATCTACGAATGCATATATTCTCTCTAGGATGAATATTTCTCTTAGGATATATTTCTTCAGAATAATTTCTTCTAGAATCAAAATTTTCTCATCTAGAATGAATTTTTCCGGATGATATTTTCTCTAGATTAAATTTTTCTAGAATAATTTTTCTCTAGGAATGAATATTTTCTCTCTAGGAAGAATATTTTCTCTCTAGAATGAATATTTTCTCTCTAGGAATGAATATTTTCTCTCTAGGAATGAATATTTTCTCTCTAGGAATGAATATTTTCTCTCTAGGAATGAATATTTTCTCTCTAGGAATGAATATTTTCTCTCTAGGAATGAATATTTTCTCTCTAGGAATGAATATTTTCTCTCTAGGAATGAATATTTTCTCTCTAGGAATGAATATTTTCTCTCTAGGAATGAATATTTTCTCTATCAAGTGATGATTTGAATCAATTTGTTAAAATAAATTTTCAACATCGTTCCTTTTTTGATTCAATGGAAAAGTTAAAATACATATTATTAAAGTTGGCACAATCACTTCTATATTAAATATGGTTTATATATTTACCATATACAAGGTTTGATCAAAATGTAAGTAAGCTCTTTGAATGCCGCGCACTCTGTACACTCTAATTTCAATTGTTGTTGTTATTGTTTTTGTACATTCACAATAATATGTTCACAGTTTAGCTATATAGCATATGCTGTTTTTATGTAAGGGGCTGGATGAGATTAGACGCGTGTCTGCATTTTCGGTGTTTTTTTTTCAGAATAATGAAGCAGTGAGTTTTTTTTATTAATTTTTCTGTAAAAAAAATAGTATTGTGTGTTCAAAAACTCTTGAAATATTGACAGTGGGTTACGGTGAGTCAACTTAAACAAAATAATTGTTTATAAGCAGCATCAGCTATTCCTCAGGTTTTTATTTGTTTCAACAGTAAAAAAAAACTCCCAGCATGAAAATATGAGTCTAACCTTTATGCTTCTCACATAAAAATAACATATGGTGAATAGCCAAACCTGTGAACATATCCTTACTGGTATACTAACAAAACAACAAAAAAATATGAAACTAGAGCGTACAAAGCCCTCGAAATTCAAAAAGTGTCCTTAATTTTTCATCACACTTCTTATATTAAAAAAGGAAGTCATTTATATTTTATTTACAATAGGAAAACATATCTCAGGAAATAAATATTTGGCATGTGTCGTAAGAAATCATATAGTTGTAGTTCATTCCTAAAATTAGATTATAATATATATGATAGAACATTCATTGTAAATTATCCTCAAGACGAGCTTCAGTTCCTCAGTTCAGATTTATTCTTTTCGATCCAACTCCTTTTTATTATTATAGTTTCAAATTTTGAGTATTCCGATCTATCTAAACTAATAACACATCAATAAAAGTTGATTTTTATATGTCACTGATTATAACATACTCGTACTAAAATGCCGACTTTTGATTTTAAAATAAAAAGTAACACAACAGACCAACTGAAAGTTTTACTGTTATAAATTATTATTGTTATTATTTAGTGCTTTTTTTTTTTTGTTTCAGGTTAGAATCTTGATCATTTCAGTCAACGTCAAGTAAGTAACTTTACCAATGTAATTGAATCATTACTGTGGATGTTTAAAGCCTATTTCATGCATAAATGTTTTGAATAAACGACCTGCAATTTTTTTAAAATAATATGTGTGCCAGCCAAATACTCAGAGATTATAAGGTAAATTTTTATTTTGAAATATAAAGTGTCTTCCATATTACATAAAAATAATATTTTCATAACATAAACGTGAAATAAAAAATCAACTTCTAAACCACAATAATTAAGATTCGGAAGAAAGACGAAGTTGTTTCAAGCGATAACAAGCAGTATTCGTCACTCAAAGCTAAAATGACTTATTTTATAATCAGCTCTTAATAATATCGAAAGACTAGTTCAGTAGTCGATCACGTGTATCAGTGAAGACCGATGAGGGTCGAAGATCGCTTGCTACAGTTGAAAGATCTTAAACTTTTTTCTGATTTCTCATTTACTTATCTTGGCCTCCCACTAGCCTAGAAGAACGTCAATACAACATTTATGATATTATTATAACTTATTAATTTATCATATACTCGTCTATGAAGTGAGATCAGATGGTAAGGACACTTGTTTATTTCGCGCACTCTTCTGCGTACTCTGATTTCAAAATTACTTTCTTTTATGTTAGTACTCTCGTCTCAATCATACTATTATGTACTAATTTAATATTTTGTTAGATAGAAATGACTATATCTACAGTGCTTGAAATAAGTGATTGTTCACAAGGTAAAAAATCATGAGAAGAGTTCAACACTGTCAGTCTCCGAAGAAGATTTATATGGTATCAACTTAAGACTTATGACCAAGCATATTATTAATTAGCTAAACTTAATGGCATAGATATTATAATTATTCACGGTGTTAGAGCCTGTGTAGTACCATAACCTTCAAAGCAACACTCTTATATTCATGTACTCTCCTCCTCTAGAAGTACCCACACACATTCCTTAGGTCATTCCGGATATCAACCAGCTACCACACCCTGGGTCTTCTACTCCTTCCAAATGTACAGAGAGTAGGACTCTATACTTACTCAACCTTACTACATGTCCCAACCATCAGATTAGAACAACCAACTCCTCCTCTAGAAGTACCCACACACACTCCTTAGGTCATTCCGGATATCATCCAGCTACCACACCCTGGGTTTTCTACTCCTTCCAAATGTACAGAGAGTAGGACCCTATACTTACTCAACCTTACTACATGTACCAACCATCAGATTAGAACAACCAACTCCTCCTCTAGAAGTACCCACACACATTCCTTAGGTCATTCCGGATATCACCCAGCTATCACACCTGGGTCTTCTACGCCTTCCAAATGTACAGAGACTAGGACTCTATACTCACTCAACCTTACTAAATGCTCCAACCATCAGATTAGAACAACCAACTCTCCTAGAGGCACCCACACACATTCCTTAGGTCATTCGATATCACCCAGCTATCACACCTGGTGTCTTCTACTCTCCTTCCAAATGTACAGAGACTAGGACTCTATACTCACTCAACCTTACTAAATGCTCCAACCATCAGATTAGAACAACCAACTCCTCCTCTAGAGGCACCCACACAACATTGCTTAGGTCATTCCGGATATCACCCAGCTACCACACCCTGGTCTTCTACTCCTTCCAAATGTACAGAGACTAAGACTCTATACTCACAACCTTACTTATGCTCCAACCATCAGATTAGAACAACCAACTCCTCCTCTAAGTACTCCACAAGCAATTTCCTTAGGTCATTCCGGATATCACCCAGCTACCACACCCTGGGTCTTCTACTCCCTCCAAATGTAACAGAGAGTATGACCCTATCCTCACTCAACCTTACTACATGCCCAACACCAGTTAAAGTACTCCTCTCTAGAGCACCCACAACAATTCCTTAGGTCATTCGGATATCAACACTGACACACACCCTGGTCTGGTACTCCTAACAAATTACAGAGAGAAGACTATGATACTACTCAGAGCTACTACAATGCCCTAACCATCAGATAGTACAACCAACTTCCTCTAAAGTACCAGCGGAGACAGCACTCTTATTGGTATTCTGGACTATCATCCAGCTACCAAGCATGGTTTCTACTCCTATCAAAACTTACATGACTAGACCCTATACTACTCAACCTTACTACATGTGTTAGAGCCTGTGTAGTACCATAACCTTCAAAACAACACTCCTCTATTCATGTCCTCTAGAAGCACCAACACACATTCCTTAGGTCATTCCGGATATCACCCAGCTATCACACCTGGGTCTTCTACTCCTTCCAAATGTACAGAGACTAGGACTCTATACTCACTCAACCTTACTAAATGCTCCAACCATCAGATTAGAACAACCAACTCCTCCTCTAGAGGCACCCACACACATTCCTTAGGTCATTCCGGATATCACCCAGCTATCACACCTGGGTCTTCTACTCCTTCCAAATGTACAGAGACTAGGACTCTATACTCACTCAACCTTACTAAATGCTCCAACCATCAGATTAGAACAACCAACTCCTCCTCTAGAGGCACCCACACACATTGCTTAGGTCATTCCGGATATCACCCAGCTACCACACCCTGGGTCTTCTACTCCTTCCAAATGTACAGAGACTAAGACTCTATACTCACTCAACCTTACTAAATGCTCCAACCATCAGATTAGAACAACCAACTCCTCCTCTAGAGGCACCCACACACATTCCTTAGGTCATTCCGGATATCACCCAGCTACCACACCCTGGGTCTTCTACTCCCTCCAAATGTACAGAGAGTAGGACCCTATACTCACTCAACCTTACTACATGTCCCAACCATCAGATTAGAACAACCAACTCCTCCTCTAGAGGCACCCACACACATTCCTTAGGTCATTCCGGATATCACCCAGCTATCACACCCTGGGTCTTCTACTCCCTCCAAATGTACAGAGAGTAGGACCCTATCCTCACTCAACCTTACTACATGCCCCAACCATCAGATTGATATAAATATAGCATACGATATATTGAAAACCATAGTTAGAGCATATGTCTCTCGCACATTACTTTCTGAAAACCCTTCTCTTCAATGATTTTCTCTTCAGAATTATAATTTATATCATTATATGTGACATTTCCAAAATGAATATTCCTTAGACTGAATCGATAATGGAGAAAATATACGAGTTTCTACACTGCCTACACTGCCTGCTGATGAGTAAAAACTTAAAGTAGGAGCACCATCATGCTGCAATTTAGTATCAGTAACAAATTTCATGTTACGAAACTTGACTGCCCCGGGAAATGTGCAACGGGACACGACTCTGAGCTTGTCCTCTGCACAGATACGCCATAGAGGCGGACATCATGGCTGGGTGTGGAATGGGGAGTCCGATGTATGGTCCAAAACTTGTTCCTTTTTAGTGTATTGTGATTTTAATATATTCATTTAAATAAACAGATGAATAAATAAAAATAAATAAATAGTTTTATCAATAGTTTTGCTTGTGTGTTCACATGTCTCTGGCCAATTACATATAGACATTACCTCTAGAGCAACTGACGATTGTGCGAAAAATAGAGACTATCAGTAGAAAGGTCGAAAATGCAGAAGCTGCTGCACATTTTAATTCCATCTGTCTCCAAGAAGACCTGCTGACCACTTATATATATTATGTATTAATAATATATTTAACTATTAAATATAAAGCACTATAAAATATGAGTTTATATGATACAGTAAAATGTTTCGGATGTCAGGTTTCTTAAGTAATGAGTTTCTCCATTTGCTATTATTAGTCCTCATATCGCTGTTCTATATGAAAGGAAATAATAAATGGTTGGAGTATGAGTTTGTGTATCTGTGTGTGTACGTGCGTGATGTGTGTGTGTGCTGTGTGTGTGTGTGAGAGAGACAGAGAGTGAAATTGGTGGCCGGAAGGGTTAGAGAAAGAGTGAGAGAGGGCGGTGCAAAATATTAACAGGGGAAGACGGAGTGAGAAAAAGCAAGACGATGTGCGAATACTAGGCATTTACCTGTAAACTTCTCGCTTATAATGAAACGGCTGTATATTTAAAACCTTCTTCAACACTACGGCTCCATGCCTACACCATTCATTAAAAGAATGTATATTCTTCATTCCTCTTGACAGTCTGACAAGTTTTTTATGGCACTATGAACTGAAATATTATGAATATTTCTTATTCGAAGAATTCAATTTCATATAGTTGTACTTATTTCTTTAAATAAAAATGTTGACATAATGGAAATGCCAACCGGCCAGTTAAATGTTTACATTCTACTCGCAAATCTGTATATATATATATATATATATACTTTTTCGTTGGAAATACGATCCAATACGGACAAATATAGTTCAATATAGACAAAGAAACATAGAGAAATCAAAAAAACACACTTACAATCTCTAATTTTCGGTTTGAACCGTCTTCAGGAGAGATAAGAGAGGGAAACCAAGCGCACTGGTTCAGAGACGGTTGGAGACCCCGAGGTATATATATATATATATATATATATAATATTAAATGCTCTGCCTACTTTTGTTTTAATCAGTTTTTTGGATTTCTTTTTCAAATCTCGATATTAGGCCTTTAAATTCTCCAGGAACTAGGTATATTAACTCACCATATGATCTTCTGTCTCATTTTTTATAAATTTCTGTCCAATATAAATGTAATCTCACGTGTATAAATGAAGGACTGTTCCCCAAATATACGAATATATATATATATATATATATATATATATATAAAATATACAATATAATAAGTGTAGCAGTTTCCTTCTCAACGCGAGTACTTCGAACTTCTTCCCGATGACAATGGATGTCTAAATATCGAAGTGAATACTGTAGTGACTTTCTGTGTTCTTTCCTATTTGCTAAAGTATATATATATATAAAGATTTAACATAAACACGTGAAATAACAATCAATGATCAAACCACAATAAGAAATGGGAAAACAAGACTAAGATCTTTCAACCGTAACAAGCGGTCTTCGTCAGAATCAAAAACCCAACGACTCTCGGTTTTTGACTCTGACGAAGACTGCTTGTTACGTTTGAAAGTTCATAGTCTTGTTTTCCCATTTCTTATTGTGGTTTGATATTGATTCATATATATATATATATATATATATTAAAATTATTTCTGGACTCTAGTTATTGTTACATTTCTAGATATTTTTTCCACCTTTCTAATCAGTTGTATGAAAATTTCAGTTATAACGAATAACAATTCTCCAAATGTTTTACTCATAATGCTTGTCATTATGAACAACTAACTAAATAACTTTTTTACCATTAAACAACGTTTCGGTCACTATTGACCATCTTTACGGTATTATAATATACACACTAACCGTAGGAAATGTTGTCAATATAAAGTAGAGATAAATTAGTTTAAGAAAAAAAATAACACAATTGAAATGAATGAGGAAAAAAATAACACAATTGAAATGAATGAGAAAAAAATAACACAATTGAAATGCATATTACACTGTTAAGAAAAAGTTGAGGTCGGTTAATGCAACGAAGAGTGCAATAACTTAGAATAATTGTGCAGTTTCTCAAAGTATGACTTCTGTAAACTAGTTTTCAGTTAATATGACATTAGTGTTGGTCCATTACCGGTTCTCACTAGCAATGCTGTATTATTAAGACAAAAGAAAAACAGATACAATATTGAGAGTTTGTGTAATTGCATTAAGTTGAATCTGAAATGTTTCATATAAGTGAAGAAGTTTTAAGGGTCATTACTGTGAGGGCTGACAATTTGGGAGTTGATAAGTTGTCTAGTAGATAGAGGGTTAGTGTCATTACTGTCAATAAAGGATAGACCGGTTTAATAAAATGTTGCGGTTGATGATCGCTTGGATTTGGTCAAGACGGCAATAGCAGCATTGGAGTAATGTGCATTACTAATGCCCCCCCGGAGTATCATATTGTCCTCTTATGACAGTCTCGCGTGACATCGTTTTCTTTTCCTTTACTTCTTTCTCATTACAATGCTTTCCAAGCCCCCACTATTCCTATATTACTCTATTCATTAACCTTATTAAAAATACAATGGAACTTCTCACTTTCTCTAACACCTGCACGGGCAGTCACTCCCACTATCGCGCACTCTTTCTTCTCCTAAACACTAAACTTCTCCGAAGCCATTTAATTATTACTTCTTTCTTTCTCTCTATCATTCCCTATATAACTATCACTCCTCTCGTTTTAACGGAAGCGCCAAAGCGCAGGCGTATAAAACCTTCAAGATTATTGTACAAAATAATTGTTTGTTCTCTTAGCAAGTAGTCATTATTTAGAAATACCATTTCATCTATAGAACAATATGAGTTAATAATGCTGATTTCATAACATGTCAGGCTGACAACTTTTAAATCATTTTACCCTTTCTTCTCTTGATAATGACTTGCTATTGAAAATTTCTATAACAGTAAGTATTCCTTTTGTCCCGTGTTATATGTAAGCATTAGTTTTGAATATTCGTTTCACTCACTAATTGCCTATTTAAAAGAAATATATATATATATGTATATCAAAGATCAAACCACAATAAGAAATGGGAAAACAAGACTAAGATCTTTCAACCGTAACAAGCGGTCTTCGTCAGAGTCAAAAACCCAACTGACTGAAAAGTTAGTCTTGTTTTCCCATTTCTTACTGTGGTTTGATCATTGATTGTTGTTTCACGTGTTTATGTGTAATCTTTTTATACATATATATACAATTAAAAGAAACGGTCCAGCAGACTTTTTTAAAATAAAATAAATTCAAAACGAAAGAAACACACAGAAAGACACAGACATAACTCACATCGATATTTCGACCATCGTCGTCATCAGGAGGTGCGAAGAGTCCCGCAGGAAGACAGGGCGGTACTTCCTGTACCTTGCTCCCTGAGTACCGCCCTGTCTTCCTGCGGGACTCTTCGCTCTTCGCACCTCCTGATGACGACGATGGTCGAAATATCGGTGTGAGTTATGTCTGTGTCTTTCTGTGTGTTTCCTTCGTTTTATATATATATATACAATATATAATATATATATAATATATATAAATATTGATAAAAGTACCCACTGTGGAATAGAAACAAAACTAAAGTTTATCGGGACTCAGTCAGTTCTTCAGGTTCAAATTAAACTCTCATTGCCAACGTTTCGGTCTTTATTCAAAACCTTTTTCACAGGCAGAAGTATGAATTTTGAAACAGAAAAACTAAGCATTACATTACAAATATTTTTTCTTTGTAAAATAATTTGTAATGTAATACTTAGTTTTTCTCTTTCAAAATTCATACTTCTGCCTGTGAATAAGGTTTTGAATAAAGTCTGAAACGTTGGCAATGAGGGTTTAATTTGAACCTGAAGAACTGACGGAGTCCCGATAAACTTTAGTTTTGTATATATGTATATATATATATATAAATTAATAATCAACAATAAGTCTTGATATAATATATGAATTAAACGCCACAATAAACAATTATATATTGATTAAAATGCTCTTAAGGCCTTTTTTACAACATCATGAGAGAGCTAAATGAAACAAATAAAAAGTTTTTTTGTTTGGTTCATTTAGCTCTCTCATGATGTCGTAACAAAAGGCCTTAGAGCATTTTAATCAAAATATAATTGTTTATTGTGGTGTTTAATTCATATATAAATATGTATATATCATTAATGTACACAACAGCTTCTTCATTTATGACTTTTAAATTGGTCTGTTGTAGTTTTCTAACGATTTTACCGGCAGCTGGTGTTAGTTCCCAAGTAATTTGTCCAAGAGAAATACTCCTTAACTATGAGCTGATATAATAAAAAAGAAATAACTTTTACAAACAAAAAAGAAAACTTTATAACATGATAAAAGACAAATGCAGTGAATGTCAAAAATACTTACAGCCTTTCTGAAGTAAAATGGAAAAACAAACAAAAGTCTCCACACAAATGAAGTTTTAGTCAAAGCGTTTCGAACACTTTGTTCGGGTTCTTTCACTAGACTAACCCGTCAGCACCACATCCTTGGTGTCTTCCTGATGATGAAACAAAGTGTTCGAAACGCGTTGAATAAAACTTCATTTGTTTGGAGACATTTGTTTGTTTTTCCATTTTACCTCAGAATGAGTAAATACCACACAATTACGGATTGCATAACTAATGATTTACTTAAAACCAATTGGCGGAAACAAGCTTTCGACCTTAAACATAGGCCATCTTCAGATTAAAGACAGAAATAAAATAAGTTATATATATGACAAAACCAAATGAAATTTTTTGTTGAAACAGGTTTCAATATATTTATGTACTATCCACAATGAACTTTCAAAATCAATATACAATTTCAATATATTCATACATCGAAACATTTTGTACAAAATCGAATATTTTAATTCAAACGCCCAACCTTCAAAAACACTTACTAAATACCGTGTTGAATGCGTCGAATTGTTGGAATAAGAAAGTGTATTTCAATTTAAAAACCTAGCTCACAAAAAAAAAAATATTAAAAAATATGACACTCAACTTTACTATAAGCAAAACATAATATCAATCTTCTTTACAAACAATTGTTTTTATCCAAAGTGAAGTGTTTGGAACACATAAGAGTAATCCTTGAACACTTCACTTATAGGAATGTCCTATGAGTCCATAGACACTCAACAACACATCACTAAGGCACATGAAACTGAGGATGAACACTAAGTGTTCAAAACTAAGAAGTTAGTTAAAATATTTCCTGCTGAGACTTAGATTTATTCTCTTATTCTAATCATGAGTAAATGCCACAAATAAATGATTGCATAGCTGGTGAGAATATTAATACATTTATCTATTGTTTTTTATAAATTTAACCGGCTTTAATTGCTACAGTTATCTACAAAGCAATTTACACAGTGGTTTTTATAACTTAATCAATAGTAAAAATTTGGTTCATTAATAAGCTGCTGCCACATTGATATTACAGTTTTTTAAAATGATCAAAAATAGCGTAAAAAAACAATTATTGTGCCTATGGCGTCATTATATATCACATACAAATTATATATAAATTAAATATATTTATAAATATTGGGAAATTTCAAAAATTACGTATCCATACAAAAAAATTGTTAAAATTCCCCAACATTAGTAGATATCACACTGTAACAGATGCAGAATCAATGAATATTTATAATAACCTAGTCCATATAGTTTAAGAATACATATGATCGTAAATTCATACGAAGAATTTAATAAAGAAAGAAACAGACGTTTCTTTTTTTTATATTAGATTAATTTGTTGTTGTATTTCATACTAACAAGTTTTATTATATTTGTTATATAATCGATGTAATGTAAACATATGTAATTCTGTTTTAAGACATGCAGGATGAAGAAATTTTAGACAAAAGAAACCTCTTTGTGTATTATAAATTAAATTAGTCTAACGAGTAATTATAATGGTTTTCATTTTTAGTAGAAACAGTTTGTGATTAATTAAGATTAAGATCTTATTCTCATTTAATATTAATGTATCTAATCAAATAATATGTAAATGTATTTGGCTTTTACTTAATCAACTTAATGTTTAGAATAAATCTAAACTTCAATTCAGGAAAACCTTTAGAAGCATTCATTAATTCATTCTCTAAATATTTTCAATTATAATTATTCTAAATATAATGCTAAAAAAAAACTTTTACTTACAGCTTGGTGATTATTAAAACTGATATAAATGCACTAAAAGACGCGTAGAACTAACTTAATTGGGGCAAAATGGCGTCCAGTTAGAATGACTCGTTTGTTATGATTCAATCCAATGCCTCCTCAATTACTTCATTTATAAGATAATTTTTTTTTTTATTTGTGAATTATTTAATATTAAAGAGAGTTTTATTAGCTTTTTCTTTAAGAAAAAACAAATTCTGATCAATAATCTAATTATTTTTTTTTCATTAACGTTCCAATTATCAACTCAAGTGAATGTTTACTTGTCTTATACTTAGGCATGTGAGGCAGGTGTTAGTTAACAGGTACCCGATTGACATTAGTGCTGAATATTCCAATAATATTTTTTTTTTTGTAAGTTTAAGGTTCTGCTGAAATGTATACCTTTTACAATGATATTTCAAGGAAATACAGTGTTTTTTTAAATGATATGAATTTCACACTATCATTCAACACTATGTTTTGTGTTGAAATACTATCTCTTTAACTTATTTTAATCACAATTATGTTCAAATTGTTTCAAAAATAAACAACTTTAGAAAAAAAAATTAAGCAAACATAATGTATTAAAAATTCTTTTCTTACATTTTTTTTAATGCAAGAATTGTTGTCATAACGTCATCTTGGACATTAAAATCTTAGAAAACATTGAAATCATCAAAATAGTGTTTGATATTTATTTATACTAGCTGATCTACCCGGCTTTATCCGGGAAACAATTTAATTCCAACTCTAATAATAAAGTACATATAACGAAAACAATTTAAATTTTCTATAGTTCCGTTACACTTAACTTTTTCGAGATAAACGAAATTAATACAGAATTAAAATTATAGATTACGCAAAAAAGATATAATCTAACACTGATTGTAAATTGCAAACACATTGTCTAATACAATTGGTAGTTGATAGATTAGATTAAACAAATAATAAAAAGAATATATTTTGCCGAACAATACATCAAGAAATGTTGAAAGAAGTCTAAGCTCATTAAAGTGATATGTCTTATCTGTTAAATATAATAATACGAATTTTAAACCCACAAATTGTTTCAATTAGGAGCCAGTTAGTTGAAGAGGCTAAGACATATCACATTACATTTCATTCAATAATTTCAATTTGAAGACTTCACACAGTTTTAAATGTTTAATCAAAATTATATCAGTAAACAATATTGTCTCTTAAAAGTTTGAATAACAATATTTTGATGAAATATAATTTGTTTATGAAGAAGCCTTGTATCGAAAAGAGTCAATTCAGTTCCAAATAACTTGTCATTTTGCCTATACGGAGTAGGGCCGGATACTAATTATTAATAATTAAATATTATAAACAAACGAATCAGGAATAAATAAATAAAGAAGCCTTACAATTATTAAACTTAAACAAAATACTTTAACTATTCTTTTAAGATTAGAATTAATGGTTCAAATACTATCATTATTATTCGTAATACTATCATGCATACTTAAAGTTAATAAGTTATTAGTTAACGCATAACTTTCTTTAATGCTTAAAGCAAGTTAAACTAATAAGATATCAAAAGTTAATTGTAAACTATTGATAATAACTAAAGCTTCGCTAAAGTTAATAAGAAACCCATATAAAATTACAATTATTGTCTTTAATATCAATATGAAAAGAATAATAACATTTCTGGTGCCTGGTTATTTCCAATTGAACAAAGTATGTGAAAATATTATCATAAAGAATAACCTACCTGCGGCTGTCATTACCAATGAAAGTCAAAATATAAACAAACAAGTTTCAAAATCGGCAAATTTTTGAGGTTTTTGGGCCCTAGGAGGGCCTGGGTTAGGCTGCCTCCCAGAGTTTAATAGCCTAAAACCACCCCAAGACCTATAGAAAGTTCCTTGCAAAAGAATTTTTGAAAAAGGTCCATTGTAGGCCGAATGCATAAGGTACAAACATACATACATACATACAGAGCTACGAAGAGAATTTATATATAGATTAAGGCATTAACTAGTCTGTATGCAAGTCTATTCAGCCAGAACTTCTATATGTTCACATTATAATCTGATATTCCTTAAAATAATCTATACTACAGTTATTTATTGATGCCATAATGATCTGTAAGTTATTAAATTTTAATTTGAAAACATTCTTTCTAAATTCATTTATATCATTATTCATTTGTTAATCAATTTTTTTCTACTTTATTTAATTTACTAAAATTAAGACTAAATAGTGTTACAAAATAATCTCTTACAGAACATGGCTTTTGTTTCAAAAGCCAGTGCATCTAGTCTCTTTCTATATTGAAGATATAAAAAAAAGCTTCCAATTTAAAACTTGAAAATATTCCTACTTTGTCTGAAAATGTCAGAAACATGTAACAATAATTGTTTTTTTTATAAATATAGAATTATCATATAGAAATTTGATAAATTTTTAAATATAGAAATAACATAATAAATCATTTGTTTTTTTATCGCTTATTATTTTTTATTTAATTTATATATTTTTTATATACTTGTATTTTACGATAATTTTTTACAATAATCTTTTTTCTATATATAAACCTACATATTTATGTTATTTTTTTTCTTTCTTTTAGAATTTTCTCTAATTCCCTTTGATTCTTTTATATTCACCCAACTTGTAAAAATAATGAAAAAACCGATTTACATTTACTTTTATTCTAAAATATGGTGGACATATTATTATATATATATATATATATATATATATATATATATATATATATATCAATATATATTATATATATATGAACCAAACTGGAATGGGTTTTTGACTCTGACGAAGACCGCTTGTTACGGTTGAAAGATCTTAGTCTTGTTTTCCCCATTTCTTATTGTGGTTTGATCATTGATTGTTGTTTCATGTGTTTATGTGAAATCTTTATATATATATATATATATATATATATATATAATATATATATATATATAAATAATGGTCCAACAAACATGAAAATAAAACCGCATTAAAACGTAGGTAGCACATAGATAGACAAAGGAATAACTAACTTCTATATTTCATTTCGACGATCGTCGTCATCAGGAGGCGAAGAGTCAGGGAGTTGCCGCCCTGCCATCCTTCTGGACTCTTCACCTCATGATGACAATGATCATCAAAATTATTGAAGTGAGTTATTCCTTTGTCGACCTTTGTGCTACCGTCGTTTTAATTCGTTTATATATATATATATATATATATATAGATATATATATATATATATAATTATATATGAATGATCAAACAACAATAAGAAATAAGAAAACAAGACTAAGATCTTTCAACCGTAACAAGCGGTTTTCGTCCGAGTCAAAAACCCAACTGACGAAGACCGCTTGTTACCGTTGAAAGATCTTAGTCTTGTTTTCCCATTTCTTATTGTGGTTTGATCATTGATTGTTGTTTCACGTGTTTATGTGAAATCTTTTTATATTTATATATATAGTTCAATGTAGAAAAAGAAACATAGAGAAATTAAAAGCAAACACTTACAGTCTCTAATTTTTGGTTTCAACCGCCTTTGGGACAGATAAGAGGGAGAAATCAAGCGCACTGGTTCAGACACAGTTTTGAGACTCCAAGTTTTTCCTCTCTTATCTTTCCTGAAGACGGCACAGTGAGACATGTGTTTCATTTTAGACATAACACATGTATAACTTCGTCTAGTATCTCACATAAGAACAACACATGCTATAGAGTTAAAACTGTGGGCGTATGATCGTGATACGAGTGATCAACAGAACAAAAAATCTTGAAATTTATGTGTATAGAACGCGGAAAAATCAAAAAGGGCACTTACTTTTTAATCACACCTCGTATATAAGTAACAACTGCCGCTTCTCAGTGATGGTGATAGGGAGAAAGATACTGTATGAAGTACATTAGTTACTTGGGCATACGCACTATTCCACAGAAGAGGTGGTCAGAGTCTCACAACGCTTAGTCAGTCCTAAAATCAAAATAATATTCATAAACAGGTTAAGAAAATAACAGGTTCAAACACTAATCTTGTTCTAGATTGCATACGCTTGCATTGGACTTGATTCCACAGATAACTGAAATGCAAGACTATCTGGGTAGGCTACTATATAACGAAAAAAATTCATCTCTTAACTTCAATGTTGTATCAAAAAAAAATATACCCATAAAACTAAATTTATGGATAAAAATGTTTCCGTTAAATGTAAAACTACAGTAAAAATATATAGTGAATTCCATAACTCTCTTAATGTTCATTTTTATATTCCTTTTAATTATGTATTTAACAAACATTTGACCATCATTATTACTGGTTTATGAGCTTTAGGTTTTATGTTTGGTTTGAAACTTTTACAACATTAATATTCAGATAAGCATTTCCTCTTTATATGCGCATAATATTTTATTAAACTTTTTACAGTATTTTATCGTTACAACAAAATTTCCTAACACTTTTGTATTTTTAATTATTAAAGTTATAAGTAACGTACGTTATTGACAGGTAAGTGTTATAGTTATTAGTTGAAAGGAAACTCTGTTTTCTAAAGGAATTATAACAGAATTATTTTACAGCATTTCAAAGAAATTAAAGACCCAGTGTAGGTCTAAAACTAAAATCCCTTTTAAAAACTTTTAGTAACTGAAATATTATTTAAAAGATAGTTGCAAGTTAGCAAAACTGAGCTTGAATAAATACCGTGATTTCAATTTAGATTGACGTCTATTTGTGGATTTCTTACCTTTTGTAATTTACATCAATTTGTAGTTAGTCGTTGAGTTTTATGTCACCTACTTGTAGTAATGTCTTGGATACTGGTAGTATAGAGAGCAAGGAAGAAATAAGGCGAAAAATATGAGACATATAGACATAAAGGCAAAATAATTAAATATAGTAAGTGCGTCCTGCGAAAAGGTCGATGAGCCGTCTGTCCCGAGACTGAACGATGTCAGGAACACGTTAAAGATCCCTTTATTTATTACTCTCAATGTAGAATCATCTTCTTTCTGTGGTATCACAATGGGCCAACGATCAGCCCTTAAAATAGATATAAGGATCGTTTCATCTGGATTTACATCCAGCCATGCTTCTTTACTTTAGTTTCAAAATTTTGGTAGGATATGCTGGGTAAGCTCAAAAACGGTACTATAAAATATTATTTTGTTAATAATATCAAGGTCATCTGAATATTCTTGCACAAGGTAATGTTTACTAGCAAGAGAACTTCAGGGGGATAGTGTAACCCAGTGGCTACGTGCCCGACTTTAAACTGCTTTCAGGGGGATAGGGTAGCCCAGTGGCTACGTGCCCGACTTTAAACTGCTTTCAGGGGATAGGGTAGCCCAGTGGCTACGTGCCCGACTTTAAACTGCTTTCAGGGGGATAAGGTAGCCCAGTGGCTACGTGCCCGACTTTAAACTGCTTTTAGGGGGATAGGGTAGCCCAGTTGCTACGTGCCCGATTTTAAACTGCTTTCAGCGGGATAGGGTAACCCAGTGGCTACGTGCCCGAATTTAAACTGCTTTCAGGGGGATAGGGTAGCCCAGTGGCTACGTGCCGAACTTTAAACTGCTTTCAGGGGGATAGGGTAGCCCAGTGGCTACGTGCCCGACTTTAAACTGCTAGGTCTGAAATTCAATACCCTCCCTGGCGCTAGAACCCTAACAAGCTTTTGACTCTGACGAAGTCTGCTTGTTAGGGTGGGAAGATCTTAATTCTTTTTTTGTACAATATACTGTGTATTATTAACGCAATACTTTTTTTCGGTATAAAATTTCATACTAGTATGAAATATCTCTCTTATATAAAGAGATCAATGAAATAAATATTTTGAAAATGTAGATTGAGTTGCTTGAATAAATTGTTTGTATTTATTTTTAAACTTGTAGAATTGTTTTTTGTACAATACCGTATTGGAGAAGGTTGGAGTGTGCGGGTAGATGCTCTCAGCGCTACAGGTGAAATGGCTTTCGAGAGAGAAGGGGACAGAGATATTTATTGTATTGCCCGTTTGGATCAAACACCAGTCCTGGCTTATTCGCACGCATCGCTGGGCTTTGAAATCGGCCAAAAACAACGATGCCGGAACAGTCGGCAATATTTTATGCCTTTCTATTCATATAACTTGTAGAATTGCTTTCTTATGTACAATAGCGTATCGGAGAAGTTGGAGTTTGTCGGGTAGATTCATCTCCAGCGTTCTACCAGGTGATTATGGCTTTCCAT
Organism: Hermatobates lingyangjiaoensis; assembly: GCA_026182355.1. Taxonomy (NCBI): domain Eukaryota; kingdom Metazoa; phylum Arthropoda; class Insecta; order Hemiptera; family Hermatobatidae; genus Hermatobates; species Hermatobates lingyangjiaoensis. Next base: position 96,006 of record JAPFBL010000390.1, on the reverse strand, counting down.
GAGATATGGGATCAGAGATTGCATTTTATGTAACATTGCATACCTATGATTTTTTCAAACATCAGTCCTGTTTATTCGCACGCATTAGCTGGCTTTAAGCAAATTATAGCGATAACGAAAAACAATGATGCTCGGAAGATTTTGACGGCAATGGGGTTTGTGATGCCTATGTATTCAGTGTATAGTATGTATGTGTCTGTTGTCTGTATGAAGAGCGCTTCAAAGTCACTGTGTGTCATAACTGGGTATCTCTAGTGTATGCTACCACATGTCATGTGATGTTGTCCACTAATATGATCATACATTTGCATTTTTATGTAAACAGTCATACCTATGATTTTTTTCAACATCATTATTTATTTTATTCTACACATTTAGTTTACTTTAAGCAAATTATAGCGATAACGAAAAAAATTGATCTCAGGATTTTGACGGATTGGGTGTGTGTGTGTGTGTGTGTGTGTGTGTGTGTGTGTGTGTGTGTGTGTGTGTATGTGAGAGTGTGTGTGTGAGTGTGTGTATGTGTGTATGTGAGTATGTGTGTATGTTGTGAGAAAGAGAATGTATATTGTGGTGTGTGTGTGTGTGTATGTGAGTGTGTGTGTGTATGTGTGTATGTGAGTACGTGTGTGTGTATGTGAGTGTGTGTGAGTGTGTGTGTGTATGTGTTTGTGTGTATGTTTGATTAGTGGCGGGGGAGGGGGGTTATCCATAGATTTTGGACCACTAAGGGTCACATTCTTTTACCAAAAGTTGAGCCAAAGAATCTAAATGTATCTTACTGTTTTTACAAAATGTTGTTCTATGTGAAAGTAATTTTGTTTCACCTAAAATCCAATTTTAGATAAGATTCTTCCTCCTAAATTATCTTCACTAAAGTGTTAAACTTTGACGATTATGATACCCAAACAGCAGGATTATTACAAAAAACTTCAGATTTGTTAACTAAGATAAAAGTTCAGTTTTGCATTAAAGTACGACCATATGAAATTTTGTTTCACGATTGATTCTTAAAGTTGGTCAGAACGACCCTGGTCACATTGTTTGACTGATTGTAGTGAAATTATAACGATGAATAGTAGCTTTAAGTAGATTGAGCTAAATATCTATTTAGTCGTAATGGCGAGGGCGAAAATTACCCTTATGATACATTTTATGATTTTTTAATACATTTTTCAATATTAAAGGGCTAACTGTAGGAAATGGGATTTCTGTAATAAATTTTAACCTTTAATTACCAATCATAATACAATTTTCCAATATTAGTAGATACAATACTATAAAAGATCGCACAAATAATGGACAATAAACTATACTTTTATGAACATGAAACAGTTAGTAAGAACAACTTATCAAACAATTACAGAATTTCAATAGAAACAAATCAGAACTCACTTCAATATTTCGACCTCAAGAGAAGAAAAGAAGAAAGAACTACTCTTCTTCTCCTGACGAGGCGAGGTCAAAAATTCAATATATAAAGTAAGTTATATTGTTTTATTTATCTCTGAAATTCTTTAGCTTATAACATTCATAAGTTTAACAATTCATTTTTATATTGCTTATACATTTGATGTTGATGTGTGATTTCTTATTATCTTCTGTTGTTAGGACTATTGAAAAGGTTTTAAAATGAAACCGAAACGTCGGCAATGAGAGTTTGATTTTTGAACATAGAAAATTGATCGAATGCCGATTACATAACACACCTATTCTATCAAACGGTCAATATATTATTGAATCTGTTATATATATATATATATATATATATATATATATATATATATATATATAAATAGGTGTGTTCTCTAATCGGGGTTCGGTCAATTTTCCAGGATAAAAAATCAAACTCTCGTTGCCAACGTTTCGGTTTTATTTAAAACCTTTTTCATAGGCCTACAAACAAAGGATAATAAGAAAACACATATCAACATCAAACATATACACAATATGAAAATGGATTGTTACAACTCATGAATATTACAAGCAGAAATATTTCAGAGATACATAAAACAATATTAATATTGTTTTATGTATCTCTGAAATATTTCTGCTTGTAATATTCATGAGTTGTAACAATCCATTTTCATATTGTGTATATGTTTGATGTTGATATGTGATTTCTTATTATCCTTTGTTTGTAGGCCTATGAAAAAGGTTTTAAATAAAACCGAAACGTTGGCAACGAGAGTTTGATTTTTTATCCTGGAAAATTGACCGAACCCCGATTAGAGAACACACCTATTCTATCAAACGGTCGATATATTATTGAATCTGTTATATATATATATATATATATATAATAGAGTCAGTTGGGTTTTTGACTCTGACGAAGACCACTTGTTACGGTTGAAAGATCTTAGTCTTGCTTTCCCATTTTCTTATTGTGGTTTGCTCATTGAATATATATATTATATATATATATATATATATAAAAGATTACACATAAACACGTGAAATAACAATCAATGATCAAACCACAATAAGAAAATGGGAAAACAAGTCTAAGATCTTTCAACCGTAACAAGCGGTCTTTGTCAGAGTCAAAAACCCACATGAAATAACAATCAGTTTGGTTTTTGACTCTGACGAAGACCACTTGTTACGGTTGAAAAATCTTAGTCTTGTTTTCCCATTTTTTTTATTGTGGTTTGATTATTTATATATATATATATATATATATATATATATATACGTATAGAGAGAGAGAGAGAGAGAGAGATAAAGAGAGAAGCAGGCATAACTCACTTCTTTATTTCGACGATCGTTATCACCAGGAAGGCAGGGCAGCGACTGTACTCGATCTGCAATAGTACGACCTTGAGTTATTCTCCCCACTACAACCATCAAGCAAGAAGGGAGGGGGAAAGATATGGAAAGCAAAAATAGGAAGTAAAACACGAATAGAAAATACTTATTCAAATAAAATATGTAAATAAATTATAAAAAAAGTATAAACACAATATTACATAAAACAAGAATAACAAAAACAGATACTGTAAACAATAATGATAATTAAAAAAAAAAAAGAAATAATATTTAAAGGTAGGGGTTAAGTCCACCAGGTGGTCGAGCAGCATGCAAGCTTTAATATGGAGAATTAAATTTCAATATAGACAAAAAACATAGATACATTAAAAACAACATTCAGCTTCTAATTATTAATCAGCAGGAGAGATACAAGAAGGAAACAAGGCCCACTGGTGCAGAGACCTAACCATCTCTGAACCAGTGCGCTTAGTGTCCCTCTCTTATCTCTCCTGATGAGAGTTTAAACTAAAAATTAGAGTCTGTGTGGTCCGTGTGTGTCTTTAATGTATTCATGTTTTTTTCCCTATATTGAACTTGATATATATATATATATATATATATATATATATATATACGTATATATAGGTTGACTAGTATAGTCAACCAATCGCATGCGGTGTTTAATTTAGGTTTTTGTAAAGAGATAAGAAGAGTTTTTGGTGAATATGTCATTGAAATGTTTTTAAAAATAATCGAAACTTCGGCAACGTCATTTGGATTTTTGAAACTAGAAAATTGACTGAATCGCGAATACATAATACTTGCATATATATATATATATATATATATATATATATATATATATATACAAATCATGATGAGATGTATACAAAACTATTAATGAAGTCCTATACTGCAGCTCTCATGATAACATATACGCTTCAAAGGAGCACATGTTTGCCCTTTAGGTTTCAAGTCACTTCCGGGACTCAATCACAGACAGTTTATTTATAATATATTTATTTTTTTTTTAAATTTTCTATTGTAAAATCTTTTTATATTTTGTTGTTGTTCTATTTCATTTTCTATTGATATATAAATTATTACAAGTCTTTATTATTACAATCAGTTTTCTCTCGCCCTTTGTTATTTGTATACCCCACTCTTTGGTGGTAGTATTCATAGTCTATCGGATTTTTCATTTCCCATAGTTTGCGTTTGTAATTAAGCCAGTCACTTTTATTCCTCTTTGGTTATAAATACAAAAGGATGTTGGCATTCTTTTCTATGTGTATTTTGACATGATGTTCTTGCAAATTCTTAGACACTGACAGCTAATTGCCATTAATAACAACACTATACTGACTTTATTTCAAAAGAAAAACAAAAACATTTTCTTAGAATGTGATTTCAAAGTTTCTTTTTATAATAAGATTTCAACTCTCCCTTTTTTCCAGCAATAAAGAAAAGTTCAGTTTAATCGCTCTTTTTTTTTTTTCTAAAAAACCAAAAAGGAATGGAATACAAATTGGAGTTTTATGAGGTTTGAAGTAAAGGGCTAATGGGTGCGGGATTGACCCCACGGGGAGGACCTGTCCTTTACCAAACAGTCGTTTATCTTCCCCTGAAACTTAGCTCAACAATCAAGTGCAAACCGTTTAAAAATCTACCCACTCAAATGTTCCGCTATGACATTAACACCACTATCTCCAACTTTTTGAGTTTTTTTTTTCTAATTACCCTTGCTGCTTTATAAAAACTTTGAAAACATTTTCAAATATTCTGTTTTTTTAAAGCATTGTAAACACAATTATGAAATGAATAATTACATTTCTGTTGTTTTATCTAAGAGTTGACTACTTTGAAAAGCCGATTAACAAAAGCTTTACTTTAACAATTCTAATATAATCAAACTAAAACTTTTAATTTAGAGGGCCAGGTAGCCCAGTGGCTTGCATGCTTGCCTCTGGACTGGTAGATCAGGAGTTTGATAACCACTCAGGCCATCGATATATTCACGCGGGAGGTGAAAAAATCTGTGCATTTCGTCCGTCTGGGGAGACGTTAAGGCTTCAATTCCAAGCCTGTACGACTTCAGGTACTCGTTAAACATCCGTAATCTAAACGTACTTTAGTTAGTCAAAATTTAGAACCCCCAATATAGAATTTTCATTGTATAGTATTATAAAGTGTCATTGTTCAGTCTAGGTGTTCTCTTGTGAGTCTGCCACTGCAACCAAACCTAACCTATTACTATTCGTTTAACTTTTACATAAATAGACCCATGGTTAGTCCAGGATCTTGAATTTCTGTGTTGCCACAATCATGTTATGACAACATATTATTTTGTCTTAACTCTACTTAAGGAGTATAGGACTATATGACTTTAGGATTCTATTAGAACATTAGCGATAAATACTGAACTTTTGTTAAAACCTATTTCAATTGGATACAGGTTTTTTACAAGTAAGAATTTTATTGTATAGCATCTCACACTATTCTTTAAATCATTTTACATTATTTTTTATTAAAGCACTAACCATCAATTTTACTTAAGTTAAATTATTTCAAAAATGTCTAAGTCAATGTAAATAAATGTAAACAAATCCAACACGTTTAGCATGCGATTCATTAGTGTAGGATGAATATTCAGTTTTTATAGCTTTATTGCTCTTTGCGTAATTCAAATTTCATGATTTTTTTTTAATAATTATAATACCCAGTTAATTTTGTCAAAAATTACATTTGTGAACCGTTTTGCGTCAAAACAAAAAATATTTTCTGATTACATAATATGTAACATAACACCCCTTTGGCATAAGTAATCTTCAAACAAAATACCCACCTCAAACACTACGGGATGGGAACAACTTGTATCGTTCCCTTTATGACTTCAGATTGAATCACAGTTAACATTTTTACATTTTATTGAAATAAAATATTTCCAGTTATTTTAAAAATCTCATAATTTTTTCAGTATTGCTTTTTTTGCCTAAATTTCAATACTCTATAGTTAGTAGATTAGGAGAAAAAAAAAAGTTATTTAAAAATAATTTTTTGCAAAAAAAAGTGACTATTATCATGCATGGGGTTCGTCTACACTTTGAAGCCCGTTTTTGTGTAAAATATTAATTTTATCTATCAAAGATGGTGGACTGTAGCGTCCCCACAATCTTTTGGATACACACTCAAACACCTACTCACTCTCTCTCCCTCACTCACACCACACACACACACACACACACACACACACACACACACACACACACACACACACACACACACACACATCCAGTTTTTGCTACCTTGTTCTAAATAGGTTCAAGTGTTTTACAATAACCACACCAAGGTGCATAAACTCTATCATAGTATCTTTTTTCTTATCCATAACAATTTGAATGAAATTTTTACCAACTAATGTTTTCTCGAGAACAAGCTTCTCAAGAACATTAAAACTGCATGCAGGAACGCAAGATATTAAGTTAAATCCCTGATTATTTTTAAATTTGTTAGTAATTTTAATTAATAACAACCCTGAGGACCTGTCATAACCTGTATAAACTCCCACTCAATTTATGTAAATATTTCTTATTCTGTTAGGATGTTAATAATTGTGTTAATAATTTAGATAGTTCTAATTTTGTATTTGAGTTCTGTGTTTTAGTTATTAGTCCCTGAAGACTTCCTGAAGATGGTCAAAGCTGACCGAAACGTCGTATGTGATTTGTGTTTGTTGTTAATTTTTTGTTATGGTTGAAACTTGTTTAGTGAGAAAAAAAAATGGATATCAAGAATAAATCTTTTGGTGAATTACTTTATATTTTACCAGAAAGGCGGAAATCCATAGTCAGAAAACTTGAAAAATTAACCCGAAAAAGAACAAAAGTTAAAATTGGCATAATTTTTAATAATATATATATATATTCATTATGAAATGAAAGTAAAAGAAGAGTAAATTGAATAATTAACCAATAATAATAATAACATTTGGAAAAGTAAAGAAATAATTTAAATATTTTGGTTATTCATTGCTTTGTATAATTCTATACAAGAATTGTGTCATTTATGTATAAAGCATATGCGATGCGTTATAAATTGTAATGTAATTGGGTTGAACTAATTGCGGAAAAGATTGCAATCAGGGACACAGTTGTAAATGGAAGAGTGGTATGGGGGTGTTGGTTATTGAGCCCAAGGGTGCCTTTAAGAGAACTGAATTACGACCAGCAGGCTGATACTGCCTGCACCTAGGACCAGCTGCAAAACAACCGACAAACCTGCCCTATTAGCTTCTTAGGGTCTTTTTCAACGCAGGGCCACGAGGTGTTTAGCTTTAACAGCTTTTCAGCTATCATACCATGTGCAGAGTAAATAAATATTTTACCAAGCAGGATACATTCAGCTACTCAAAAAAAAAGACACTGATTAGATTGCATAATATGTTATTAACAGCTTAATGTAATATAATATATGATCAAACCACAATAAGAAATGGGAAAACAAGACTAAGATCTTTCAACCGTAACAAGCGGTCTTCGTCAGAGTCAAAAACCCAACTGTTGGGTTGGGTTTTTGACTCTGACGAAGACCGCTTGTTACGGTTGAAAGATCTTAGTCCTGTTGTCCCATTTCTTATTGTGGTTTGATCATTGATTGTTGTTTCACGTGTTTATGTGAAATCTTTAGTAATATAATATATGTATTCATATAAAGTCCAACAGAAAAATATACTGAGTATGACACGTATTAATATAACTTCCATAGGATGGTGCAAACAAAGGATATAAGATTAGCCAATGCTAATATAATTCAATTAGTTAATTTGAATATAAGACTTTTTTTCTAATTTCAGGAGTCATTCCTCGACTTTTCTTTCAGATATTGTGATGTACTGTACCAGTAAGATAAAGAATAAGGTTCAAAGCTAAATCAGATTTCGTTGGACGGGTAGAGATTAAGGATAGCTTGCCTTCATCTTTTACATGGTTATGTAAACTTGGTCTGTTTACCCTCCCACTGAATAAATCTGAGCATTTCGTTTCTCAAAGAGGATGTTAAGCTCTCGGTCCCAAGCTTGTACGATGTCAGGTACTCGTTCAAGTATCCCCTACTATAAATACACACGAGTTAGGAAAGATTTAGCAAAAAACGACTCCAGATTGTCCACAACAAGTGTGCTCGCCTTATAGCCAATGCTCCTTTTTATGCGAGAAATGTCGATATCCAGCGTGATCTAAGGATGGAACCATTACAAGATTACATTAGGCGTCTGACTATCAATGAAGACAGAAAACTTCCCGTACACCCAAACCTGCTAGTAAGAGCACTTTTACCTCAAATTCCTTGAACCCATTCTCCCCTGAATAATTGGACCACCAAACACACAACAGACTCTAGTACTGTAAAGACCATCCGACCACGAAACATACTCACCCTAGACCGGACAGAAACTAACATACCGACTTACCTGACAGACCTGCACAGTTAAAGCAGTACTAATAGACAAGCAGGTGAAAGCCTCTGGCTTGGAACTGCCTGACTCCAACGTGCAGCATTGCACGGAAACTCTTGTTGGTCGTTGGAAAGATTTAGGACTACCAATGTAGAATAAACAGGTAATCTGGTTTGCCTATTACTAAAATGGGTGCCAAATAATAAATGAGCCAAAATTTCCGTCCCTAGAAAGCACTATAAGGTGGAAGCCTTATAACAGTGAGTGTTGGAAAACAAACACGTTATTCTTTATAGAAAGAAAAGAGAAGGACACAAAGAGAAAGTGAGCTGAGAGAGATAGTAAAGGAGGGAATGAGACAGAAAGAGAGAGAGAGGGTGAGAGGGGGATTGAGAGAGAGGGAAATAGGGATAGGAAGAGAGGGAGAGGGTTTTATACGTCACTTCAGTACCTAGAACTAATATATATTAAACCAACATTAACGTTGTGTTTTTTAATTTTAGTTACAGTTTATATTAACAATAATGTTCAGTATTCCTAATTTAAGTTGACTGGAAATAAGTGTTTCTAAAACATGAAAGATTTCAAATAACTACTTCTCGTAATAACTTTTAAATAACATTAAAAAAAACATGTCAATTGCATACGAGGTATAGCTAACAGTATATGTGCCAGAAGAGTTTGTTTAGGAATGTTATGATTTGAAACTTTATAGCTACTAACCAACGACCAACGAATATAACCGCGCACTATAGTGCACGTCGTAACTAGCAGTTCCAGACCAGAGGCCTTCTACTGCTTGATTACTGTGCTACTATAACTTGGAATGTCAGTAATTCATGTCAGATATTAAGTTAGTCTATATAGTAATGATGTAGTATTCGCGGTCATGTGGTCTTGTTAGTCATAGTTTTCAATGTTTTTCGTCATGACCTGAAAAGGTAGTCAGATAGTCACTGGATGAAGTAATTATTCAGTGATGTTGAGGAAGGTTGGTGACAGGATTTAGAGTTTGTACAAGGAGGTTCGGATGAATAAGTAGTTTGTTGTCTTCATTGGTAGTAAGTCGGGTGATGTAGCTATCTATGGATTCCATTTTCAAATCATGGTGAATATCAACATTATGGGCGTACCAAAGAGCCCTGGCTATAAGGCGGGCTCACTTATTTTGAACAATCTGGATACACGCCTTGTTCGTTGGTGCAGCTCTAAACCAGACGGAGCATTGACCGAATCGGGAGAATTCCTTGATTTGAAAAGAAAATATAGATTACATATCAAGTAAATTCCAAGCTTGCATTTCTTATGGAAATGCTTTATAGCTGCATGATAAAACTGGAACTCATTACAAGAAAGTGAAACGATTTCAGTTTTGAACTCAGTAAAACAAATAAATTTCCAATTAGCTTGATATATGTTTGTTTGTATAGTACACTGCAAATATTATTAACACAGTGTAATTTAAACTTCGCCATTACCTATATCAATTATTCGTTATTCTTTCAGAATGAATACATCCATAGTTCAACATCCTGTTGTTTGATAATGTATGTAAGTCATTATATTCAGATAACCAAAGTTATTGTATTTTACAAAGGATTAAATCTGTATAGAATATTGCACTCTAATGAAAACCTCCAGTGATGTAGAAACTATTTTTGCTGCCCGAGGTTGTCGTAAAATTTGCTGTTGATAATCCGTTATAATTCCAGAAAGTCCTCAAAATATTTATATTCATAGAATTACAATCATGGATCTAACTTTAAACTGCTGTTATTAGTCCCATACTATCATGTTATTGCATTACTTGTATACATATGGTATATAACCATCATCAAATAAAACCAAAGGTTTTTCTAAAGAAAAACGTATAATTCAAATTATGAAAAAATTGTTAAAATTAACTGTCTCTGCAAACAATTATAATAAACTTTAAAGCACTTTATTACAAAAGTTTTCAAAAATTTAAAATCAATTTATTTTTAATTTAAAAAGTATAACAGATGGAGAATCCGTTAAAAACAGTATTACTCACATAAAACAAAAAAAAGAACCATTATAACACTAAAAAACTAATTTTGGTAAAAAATCTCAAATTTTTTTGTTAACTTTTTAAGACTTTCACTTTTTTTTCTATTTTTACCCCCTCAAAACCCTTTGCACTTGTCGGCCGGAGTGGACCGCCCCTCTCCTTTGGTATGCCACTCAGAAACTGGGTTAGGAGAGGAAAAATATCTGATGCCTCAATGAACTGATAAGTTTAAATGACAGTGCGGAATCAAGCTCTGCGTGAATTACGATATTACTTATATAAATTAAAATCACAAAAAGAGAATACATAAACTCAGTGTATTGTTTTCATTCCCATTATCATCAGATTTTGAGTTTTTAAAGTTACTCAATAGATCAAAAGCTTTATATTATGTTTCTATATTTAAATATATTCAAAAATTTAAACTGGCTATGCAATTTTTATTTAAAAAAAAATAAAACACACAACTGAACAAAACACTTGGTAAAATCAATATTTTGAACTTGGGTTCTTCGTCAAAAGTAAATTAAAATGTCAGTAGTAAAACAATTGATTGATATTGTCATATGGAAAACACAAAAACATTAGAGTGAATGAAGTAAAAGGAAGTGAAAATAAAAATAAAAACAAGTGTGAAATTATCTGAGTCAGATAAAAACAAAGTTTAAAAACAAGTTAAAATGAGCCATCATCGTAAATCTGGTATAATCTGTCACTTTATAAATGCATGTCTAGGAAGGAGAACAGAAATAACAAAAACATTATAGGTACCACATATTGTTTTTGTTGTCTATATGTGACATATACATTATTATTATTATTATTTAAATACACTTCTTTGTATTTTAACTATATTGTTTGGTCAAATTTTGGTGTAATTAAAATTTTTCAAATTTGGTATAATCAGTGGTTTTATAAACGAGTAGGTATTTCTAGAAACAAATCAACAAAAAACAAGAAAGACATCACATTAAATACACGTTTTCGTATTTTGACCTCATTATTTGACAAGAAAGATGTTACATTAAATACACGTTTTCGTATTTTGACCTCATTATTTGACAAGAAAGACGTCATATTAAATACACGTTTTCGTATTTTGACCTCTTTATTTGTCGTGGTTAAGCAGAGGAATGTTATACCAAAAGAGACAACTATGGAAGCATACCTGATTGAAGTGCACAGTACTTTTGGCATTAAGGACTTTTTAGCTGGCTTCTTCTGGCGTCTTTTCTAGATTGTACAGCAATTAGAATCCAAATATCTGAAAAACAAGATGATAATTTGTTATAAGATAGTTGTATGCTTTTTTTTTTTGACTGAAGAACACTAGAGTTTAGAGATCGTTTCAGTGTTGAAACAGCACGACATTATACACTAAGAAACAAAGAACGACATAAATAAACAAAGTGACAAGGAATATTAACAATTTCTTTAAAAATGAGTATGCACAATTAAGAAAAAAACAATGCCTTGTAAAAAAAGTTATAGCTAATATTAAATGGAAATTTACGCAACATATTATTAATAAGGAATTGTTAAAATCATATTTGTTAATAGTGATACTGATAACTAGTAAGGAAACATAGCCTCCTCACAATTTACTTTTGGTAGGTGGTTGTTATACCCAAACTAATTTGTCTATTATATATATTATTATATATAATTCATAACAGAATAATCATGATCAAACCACAATAAGAAAATGGGAAAACAAGACTAAGATCTTTCAACCGTAACAAGCGGTCTTCGTCAGAGTCAAAAACCAACATGGTTGATCTACTGAAGATCGTTGTTCGTTGAAAAGATCTTAGTCTTGTTTTCCCATTTCTTATTGTGGTTTGATCATTGATTGTTGTTGCACGTGTTTATGTGAAATCTTTTATATATATATATATATATATATATATATATATAAAAATAAGAAAAATACACAAAGAAAGAGATATACATACAAACTCAATTTCTGGATGATCTTCTCAGAGACCACAATAGAACGGGCGACAAGCACGCCGGAAACACAACGGCAAGAAACAGTCCTTGCAACCGGATTACAGGGATCTTCGTCACAAGAGTCAATTTACCAAATTTGATGTTTGATCTGACGAAGACACGCTTTACGTTGAAGAGATATCTATCAGATTTGTTTTCCCATTTTATTATTGTGTATTGATCAGTATATAATATTAGTTGAAAAACTAAGAAAAGCAACACAAATGAAAGAGACTTTAATAAGCATTACAAACTCAAATTATCTAGGATGATCCATTTCTTCATGGAGATTTAAATAGAGACTTTGGGCGACCAATAGTCATTTACGGAAACACAAGAATGAAATATCACGAGAACAAGCCGGAATATAAGATCAGAGGATTGTCCAGCAAAGACTTTGAGCAATTTGATAATGTATTCATTTTGACAATCTAATCTTTGTTAATGATGATTAATCCTAATCAGATTTACAGTTGACATTTTATTTTATTAAGTGCTTATTATGGAAGTTTTAATTATTAATATTAATTAATAAATTAATTTATTAATTAATAATTAATAAATGATTAAAACTTTAATAAGCACTTAATAAAATAAAACAAATCTGATTAGGGTATCTCATTAAGTGCTTTTGTAATAAACATTTCAAATTGTAAAGAGACTTTGTGGACACCACAAATATGTATTTTTTATAATTAGAAAAAATTAATTGAAATATATCTAGAGATATAAGCCAATAATTAAGAATCAGAGGAATTTAGCAACAGAGATTGAGCAAGTGATAACTTATTCATTTTGACAATCTAATCTTTGTTGTGGATGATTAATTATAAATGCAGTAACCTCCTTACAGTTGAACATTGTTGATTTTGATTTTTATTAATGGAAGTTGGTAGTGAGAATTTCTAGAATTTGCAGTTTAAAAATGTATTTTCATTTTTAAAATTTTATGTCTATGAATTAACTTTTTCTTTGTGTAATGATACTATATCTGTGTGAACTAATATTATTCCTGGGTAAACTGACACTGATATTAATATTAATTTATTGTAAAACTGTTATTGTATGGTACTTATTCATAATAAGGAATTTAAAAATGTCTGTCTCTACACAAAAAAGAGTTTAATATCAAAACTAACGAGTTTCAAACTGTAATTGTTACTTCAGCACGAAACGCATTGTTAGTTTTGACATTAAGCTCTGTTTTTTTTTTGTGGGAGTTGTAAATTTTTGAAATCCCTATCATGATGGCAATATATGTTTGGAATCCCGGAGATTGTTAACCTCAAACACATGAGGTTAAAATAAAATTAGCAAACTTGTAAAAGGAACATAAATTCTATTTACATTAGTTTCAGCTATGAATATTATTTCTAAAGATAAATAATATGTTCGTTAATGAAATTAACAACATTTTGATTGGTAAAACAAACATGTATTATAGTTATGGAAGCTTTTATATAGATAGCTATGGATGCAACACCCCTTTTATCTAGTGCCTCGTAATGAATCACTCAGATTCTGTATTTTCTAACTCCTTGGAGACCCACGTGCTCTTATCGCAGACGCAGTCTTTCTTCAATGTTAGTCAAGTCGATATATCCTATATTCTACTAAATTTTAACGATATATTTCTTGAGTTGATATTAAACGTGATAGTAAAGCAAGATGAATTGGTAGATATCATATAATGTTTAAGATTCACCAGATTATGAAATTATACAAAAAAAAACAACAAACTTTATGCTTCTTTATGTATAAATTACCTTATAAATATGCACAGAATAATTCGGTTTTTTAATGAAAAAATTTAAATACTTTTAGCTATGCATGCATAACAACGGATATTGAACAGTTATTGTACTTCTTCATAATACACTTAAATATATATAGAATAAGGAATCCAATATATATACAGTAATTAAACAATTTGAATAAAATTACATACCTTAGTACCAAGAATGTAAGAGAACAGTTGTCAGGTTTGGACTGAAACTACAAAAGCGATGAGAGAAATAGGTAACGGTAAGGCAGGTTAGTTTACACATACGATGCTAATTAGAAAATGGCTTTTAAAGTTAATTAGTGAGAAAACATGAAAGACAAGAATGTGATAAAATATTGATGAGTATCACATCTACTGTTGTGAATTACTTAACATCATTGAATGACAGTCTAAATCGTTTGAAATAAGAATTAATCAACCTTTGACATGTTCAACAAACTAGTGTTTTTATAGAAATAATACATAAAGAATACAGTTTTGAAAAAAAAAAGATACTTAAGTCTATTGTATGTGTTACCTCAAGTTCTTTAATTGTAAACAATTTCCAAAATCTTTCGGTTGTGTAATCAGTCACTATTACTTTTTACTGATTATTGAAAATTATTGTTCTCAAATGAAATTGTTTTATTAAGAAAAAAAAAGCGATCCTGAACACGTAGTGCTTTTCCAGGTTTATTTACAATATAAATTAAAACATGTTACCAATTTTACAAGTTATTTATATAAACAAACAATAAATTGAAATAAGGAAAGCTAGAATTAAAATACTTATTGTGAGAAAGGAAGATAGGTGAACGAACAGAAGTAGAAACTGACTGTTGGGAAAAGGAGGTGGGGAGGAGAAAATGGCGCATTTAAAATTACAGCAAGTCACTGCCCAGATGTAGATGACATTAACTATTTGAAAAGGAAGTGACAAACATATCAATTAAACGTTCTCAGATTAGGCTTTAAATACACTTCTAAATCTAACCTTTTATTTAACTGGTTGTTTAATGATTGGTTTCCTAATTTAATTTTAGTATAGATAAACTAGAAAAAAAGATGTTTTTTGGAAACACGTTTTTAAGCTTTGACAATATTTTATATAGATATTTTTTTTTATAGTTTGCTTTAAGGACAAAAATATTCAACACACAAGTATACGTATTTCAATTAGATTGCCATAACCTCAGAAATATGTGATTGTTCTAAGGTAGTGCAATCACTTATTATGTGGTATTTACTCATTATAGGGTAAAAAAGTTAGTGAATTAGTATCCACAAATAGAAATTTAATAATATAAACACCGCATTTCGAACAACCACTGTTCTTCTTCAGGAATTAACAAAATGAGTTCTGTATGTGGACACTATTTCATCAACTTTTTTCCCTTACAATACGAGTATTTGAGTGTTTATACAACACTTGGGCACTCGTAAACTAGATTCACTTCATTCAATAATGGCTCTTATTTTCTCAACCACACTGCTCCATTTGGAGTTTTTATAACATACAATCTGAGGCTTTAACATAATCATGTACGTAATAAATATTATTATTGTAATTCTTTCAGTATTTTTTGTTATTAATTTAGTATTTTTCAGAATACAATAGTAACTCGCAGTACGAGTTTATTTCGTTGCAAGTAATACATACGATTTACTGGTATTACCAAGCAATTTTTCGTACAGGCAGCTTTAAGTGACTGGAAGGCAGTAAATCGTGCACTTGAATGGACGAGGTAGGTTCAATAACTAAAATAAAAGCCGATTGTGTTTCTTAATAATGCCATCTGTAACATACTTCGAATAATTTCCTAGAATAGTGAACAAACATTGAGCCGCCTAGCCTGTCTTCCAGCTGGACTTTGATTGCGTCTTTTTCTTTAGAAATCAATGACGTCAGTTCCCTTTATCTTAGTCACTACTGCAACTGACGTTCGCTCGTACTACGAGTTTTTGCTCGTGGGGCCAAGTTAGCTCAGTGGTTAACGTACTTGCTTCTGAACTGGAAGGTCGGAGGTTCGATACCCACCTCGCTCTCGATTTATTTACGTGAGAGGTGAATAAATTTGATCATGTCGTTATTCATAGAGGGTGGTAAACCGTCGGTCCCGAGACAGGTGCTTGTTAAAGATCCCTACTCCAAATGTACTTGTGTTAGGAAACATTTAGGACTCCCAATGTAGAATTAACGGGTAATGTAGCCCACTCACTACCCAAATAGGTACTAAATAATAAATGAGTCCCAATTTCTGCTCTTAGAACAGCACTAACTTATGAAAGCCTTATGAGTGTGGATGTAAAAACTTTTAGGAGACGAAAATTCGTAAAACTTTCTGCTCTTAGAACAGCACTAACAGGTGAAAGCCTTATGAGTGTGGATGTAAAAACTTGTAAGAGACAATAATTCGTAAAAATTTCTGCTCTTAGAACAGCACTAACTTGTGAAAACCTTATGAGTGTGGATGTAAAAACTTGTAAGAGACAAAAATTCGTACAAATTTCTGCTCTTAGAACAGCACTAACTTGTGAAAGCCTTATGAGTGTGGATGTAATAACTTGTAAGAGACAATAATTCGTAAAAATTTCTGCTCGTAAAGTGAATTACTCCTACAATGTGGCACTCAAAACTATGAGGTCTTACACTACTGGTTTCTATCATAATTTATTCTACGATTTCAGGAGTTTTTTTTTTCATTTATTTAAAACCTTGCAAGTAGATATTCTTTTACATAATTAAAAATTCATATAAATAACAATTGTTTATAAATGATTGCTTCATGCTTCTGATATAAACCTGAAACCTGAAAATTTTTTCATTTGAAAATTTTTTTTGATAAACCTGAAGAATTTTTCACTGTCAATTTTTTTTTAAAAACCGGTACAGTAAGGCATTTACTGAATCATATATTCAAGTTATGAGCATACAAAGATAACGTCAAGCTAAGGTGAAATGTTTGTTGCCTTTAGGTAGACAAATTTCTTGGACATTTCCTTGTGCATATTACTAGTTATGTAAAGAAAAATTGTCATGTTTATGTAATAGTTTATTACAGACATGTTTGTTTCTTAAAACTAAATTTAAATGTAGGGTAAAAATCTAATGAAATGGTCTCCACATATAAAAATTTAATGATATAAACAACGCGTTTCGAACACGTTGTTTATATCATTAAATTTTTATATGTGGAGACCATTTCATTAGATGTTTACTCTACAATGAGTAATACCACATAATAACTGATTGCACTACATTAGAATTAAATTTAAATGGTTTAATTTAGGAATTTTTTCCCTACACTGTGATGTAACATGGTTAACTCTGCGCTGACTCCTTTCATTGTATTGTTCTCTATATAATAACATTTAAAACTGATGATTTTCTTGTAACCGATAAAATAGATATTACCATATTTGAACGAATACTATTAATTGATAACCATGAGTTTGACAATACGTCGACCTGATAGCCAAATGAAAATAAAATCAAGAACGAATTAGTTGTCAACAGGTGTGATATAATTTGTATTTATTATAAAATTGGGTGTATGCCACTCCTGATTTTTTACTTTACTGTAAGTTATACATAGCGATAATGAAGACATTTAACTTCGAGACTTTGAGGTTTTACGTCAAGCAGGTAAAAGAAATCAAGTCAAAGCGAGGAAGAAGAGAAAGCTGTTCTTCGCTTTTACTGTCAAAGCCCTGATCTGGCTTAAAGAAGTAAAGTAAAATTAGGAGAGCACTTCTTTGACAATCTTGAGAACTTGGCATCCACTGCTATAAGGGATCTGACGGTATCGTTCAAGTCAGTGTTTCCCAAAGTGAGCGATACCGCCCCCCGGGGGGCGGTGCTATGATATCGGGAGGCGGTAATGCAAAAAGGAGCGGAGATTCTATTTCCTTAAATTGAAAATGTTCATGCAATATAATTTCTTAATTTAAGTAAAAACACGACATGTAAACTTCTAGGAAACAGTTTCTTAAAATTATTTGTTTTGATAATTCATTTTTATGTTAAAAGTATATTCTCATCTAAGTTTCTTTTATTGTGTATTAATTCTTTTGCATAAATATGCTACGAAACAATAAATCTATTGGATTCTAAATAAATATTCGATTAGTAATTATTTTAATTGAATTATTAAAATGTTACTCATTTGGTTATTTAGTCTAGGAATCTGATTATTATTCAAGGGTGTTGAGTTATAGGTTTATGGACCCAAGGGGGCGGTCACTCGAAAAAGTTTGGGAAACATTGGTTTAAGTGGACTAGTCAGGTGGGAGAATAGTTCTATTCATTACTTGTGTTATCAAAAGGGACCAGTTTATGTTCCATGTGGCTCTCTTCTGAGACAACCACTGCGATCTAACCTAACCTGGCCTATGTTTACAACTGTCGTACCTAGATTGAATTTCATATTATTAAAATAGACGACGTGCTGAGCTTTTTTCTTTAAATCGGGGGTGTCAAAGTGGGTAATCGAACCCTGGATCTACCAGTCCAAAGCCATGCATATAACACACCAGACTATCCTGGCCCCTCCCGTTCTGTCTATCTTTTATTGTTTGAAAACAAGCTAAGGTATAGCCAGTGGCATGGCAACCATTTGTGCCGTCCGGGGCTGTTGTAAGATGTGCCCCCCCCCCCCCCCCCCCAAGCTACCGTCAAGGTGGCGTTGATAATCCGTTAACCTTCAAAATTTTAGAAAGTCCTCAAAGATTTATTTTCATGGAATTACAATCAATGATGTAATTTTAGAATGCTGTCATTAGTACCAGGCTTTCATCTTATTACAGTATCCGTATACAAAAAAAAAAAACAAACAAGAACATATAAATTCAAATCATAAAAACTTATTCAATTCAAATAACTGGATACACAAACAAATATAATAAACTTTCAACAACCTAAAAAACAATTTTTTGAAAAATTTAAAATACATATATTTTTAATTAGCAAATATTAGCGTTGAAAAATCCGTTAAAAAACAGAATTACACACATGATATAAAAAAAAATTACAACCCAACCATAAAAACTACTTTTGGTATAAATTTTCAGATTTTTTGTTAGATTATTAGTTTAATTTTTTTTTTTATGCCATCAAATTCCACCCCCTGGCACGTGCCGGACGGTATGGACCGCCCCCGCCCCCACCATCTTACTACACCGACTGGTAGAGCTGCAGCCATGATCTACACTCAATGCAACTCAATTTGAGTAAGTCTCATTGAACGATTGTCAGGTTAATGCAATACAAATACAATGTTCGCTAAAAACAAGCCTGTGTTTATTAACGGAAAGATAATTTCGCATTGATTCTCATTTTAGCGGGGGTAGTAAATTTGGTTGTGTTTATTTTAGAAAGCAAACAGGTTAAGTTTGTGCAAACACTCCAACACCCATTATGCATCGTCAAAATCATTATTTACTTAAATTCTAATTAGATGGCGAAGCTTGAAATAAGGGCAGTTGAAAAGAAGAAAAGTTAGAACATAAATATCAGTGCAACCGAACTTCATGTAAACTACCTTTAATATTTAACATCTTCAATGTAACGAACAAGTTATTTCTTTCAGAAAACAGTATTTTGATTGTTTTACAATGAGCAGAATCCATTTACAACCAATTAACATCATCACCAACTATATTCTCAAAATATAAATCAAGAACAAGTATATGGTAAAGTAAAATGATTATACTTACAGCAGCTTCATATCAGGGAACTTAAACAAAATAGAGGTATTAATCAATATATTTGAAGAAGAATGTAGTTTACATTTTAGAATTGAAAACATAATGGAGAAAAAAATCTTGGATGTAATTGTAATCATGACGGAAAAACTAAGACCTCAGTATAATTATACGAGTTTAAAATAGAAGAAGAGTAATACAGAAACGAAAGAAACACATTTAAAAACACAAATTTTTGGCTAATTCATCTTCAGAAAAAAAGAGAGTTGGAGACCAAGCACGCTGGGAAAACACCGATAGGTAACTGTCCTGTGTTAGTCCTATGGGAATGACAGTTCTCTGCCGTTGCTTTTTCGGTGTGCTTAGTCTCCCAGTCTCTTTTCTTTTGAAAACGGATTATCAAAAAAATTGTGTCAGTAAGTGTGACTCATTCACTGTTATATATTTTTCGTTGAACTTGTTTGAGTCTGAGTCCAGTTTGTATTGCCGCTCTGATTTGAAAGTATATATATATGTATATATATATATATATTTCATATAAACATGTGAAATAACAATCAATGATCAAACCATTCAATTGTTGTTTGCTCTTTGAATGTATATATATATTAGTGTACTTTGGTAGCAGTCCTTCGGATATACATGCTTTGTTGAACACGACAGAGTAGTTCCTGTCTATAAGTTTCTTCTCGAGAAAAAACTGTTTTTCGGCAAATCGAAGTTCTCAAGAAGAAACTTATAGACAGGAACTACTCTGTCGTGTTCAACAAAGCATATATATATATATATATATATATATATATAATATATATATATATATATGTATATATATATTTGTAAAATTTGGGAGCAGTCCTTCATTCAAGCATATTTCATTGAATAACTGACCGTATTTTACTGATGTCATTTTCTTCACCAGTTTTTCATGGTTTCTGAATACCTTCTTCTTTCCTTCATCCAAACGTTAGAGAATATTAATAAAGTGGGAATTGACATGTTTCGACTGGCTTCCAGTTATCTTCAGGATAATTAAAAAAATTGTTAGAGTGTTTAGAGATGGTATTAAGGCATAGTTTACAGTAATCGTTTAAAATAGCTCTTAGTTGCTTAAGAGCTACTGGCTGAATTGAGGTGGTTAGTGCGTTGGTGGGGTGGGAGGTATTGACAGTTACCGGTCCCCTCGTGCCACCAGAGATGTATAATTTGAGTACTCTTTCGCTGTTACCCAAAATCATTCTTACTTGATGATTACTTCAGTTTAGTTAAACTTTTTTTTGTGTTTTTTATTTATGGACAAATCGCGTTATTATTGGAATTTTTTTACTCAAAGTTTTGCAACAATGTCACGTTGATGGGTACTGGTGATACATACAGGTAACCAATAACAGACTGGAAATGTTCAATACCGATCCACTTTTCACTTCTTTAACGAGCTAGCAACTTTTTTCATGCTCTTAATAGGTTTCCAATCAATGTATGAATTATTTAGCAGACAAACAAAAATAATTAATCGACACTACCATCAACTTAAGTAAGTTTTTAGAAGTACGTTAAACTAGATGTCTTGTCTTCTGGAAGGGTTAAAAAAAAATTTTTACATGCATAATTTTTAATATAATTTGAATACTTTTGTTTTTCTTTAGTTTAAAATGAACTATGGAAATGCAGAAAAAAAAGCAACGTTTGATTTAGATTGAAATTATATCAGTAATATGAGAATTATATAAGATGTAGTAACGTTAATGGTAAAATTGTTTATTTTTTTTACGATTGTGCGGAAACTGAATGAAATTCCTTATCAATTTATATTTCCTTTTTTTTCTCTTATTATAACGAGACGACTAATAACGGGCTCTCTCAAACGTTTAAACCCACTTCCACTCGTTCTATCTCTCTCTTACCCCTAATACTCGTATCTCCTCCCCTATCAAAGTTTCTCTCTTGATTGCTCTCATTTCTTCAGAGCCATCTTTATGCATTTTCTCACTTTCTCTTACTTCCTAAAGTTTTTTAACTGACATTTTTTGAGGTAGATTTTGCCTTTTATATCTCCCTAAGGGAAACGTTTGGAGATTCTTGACCGTCTGAGTTGTTTTTCTTGAAAACATTTACATAACCAAACTAAGATATCCTTGTTCAATAACTTTTTGAATTTTCAGAAGTAATTTGTTTTTGTGAACACTGTGTTATGCACTAGCTACAAATATATTTGAAATGTTGCAAGTGATCCTTCATTCATAATCAAGGCATGAATGTTAATTGTGTTAGGGATTCTTGATATTTATATTTTAATGATTATAGGATGGTAGTCTTCTTCATATTGTGGGCTATGTTAGCTGATTGAACGAAAGTCGTGTGTTTTAAATATTTTGCTAAAGGTTGTGTGTAAATGCATGAACGATGTCAATAGATGGTTGTATAATAATTTCGTTTTAAAGGAAGCAACGCAAAGTTTACATCAAACGTAACTAGTTCGGTTAGGTTAGGTTGCAGCAAGATTCCTACAAAAGAACACACAAGGGACGAACGTAGACCCTAACAATGAACCCAAACAATGAACATTTTACATTAGGAGTCATCAATTCTGCCTAACTCAAATGTTCATAAAGTAGTTACCCATTTCCCCCATCTAGTGCTATTACCGCATTTTAAAATAATCTAGATTGAGCTACATTTAAATTACTGTAAGTAAACATAATAAAGCTTCTTGGCTCAATAGTGGTGCCATCTATAATTGTGTGGTATTTACTCGTACTGGGGTAAATCAATAAAACAAATTCACCACAGAAAAGAAGATTTTTTTTAATTCACACTGCGCGTTTCGAACGTGTTTATCATCAGGTAATGTGTCACATTGGTTACGTAATACATTTGTCACTTTTTCCCTTCATTTTATATAATTCCAGATTATTTTTGTAACTTTTAATTTGTAATTTGTACTGTAGATGTTTACTTGTCGATGAAAACAAAGTGTTCGAAACGCATAGATTGAATTTAAAAACTTGTTTTGTATGGGGACTTTGTTTTTACATTTACCGCAGTAATAGCTTCTTGAGTACATAATGTACCATTTAGACATAATATAAACATCTAAATGCGAGATGTCTATTAGTTATTCATGCCTGGAGGTAGTACAAATAGTGATTGATCCAGTTGTCAATATACACGCTTATTTATTTATACCACACAACTGATCATATAATATCATTGGTTTCACCACAGTCGTAGTAACACTTTTGTAAAGTCAAAGTGAAAATTTCGTACTACAAAAGAATCTATTACAGGAGAACATGGCTTTTGTCCTGTAATAACTAAACCTGGGATTTTGTCAGTTATTACTTTTGGAGCCTGGAAGATGCCAAAATTTCAAAACTCGTTATAGATAATGCCAACAAATCGTTAAAATCAAAACAATATTTATTTTAACTATTTCTGAAAATATTAATTGAAATATTTAAGTTTGTTTTTACAAAATCTATATTATAATTCATTGAATTATTAGTTTAGGACTAGAAGAAAAAAAGAATGTAGTCTAAAATCTGCTCTTGGCAAAAAAGTGACTTTCCGATTATGTATAATTGCATCCAAACAATAGCACACATGTACACTATGAGGCTACGTACACATGTACGCTCTATTATTGATTGTGAATAATAGAGCGTACAAAAGCACACCCACCCACGCGCACACAGGCATCACAAAACGACTTCTGAGACAGCAAAACATGTAAATCAGTCAAAATCTAGAGATAGAATTCTTTCATGATTCCAATACTTCACTTGTAGTAAAGTAAATGTGATTGGTCATTAAAATCCATAAAATATTTCCGTAATTCCTTTTAATTTAATCATAAATAAACAAGATAAAATAAGTCCTCTAAAACTAACAAGGAGATTTTTATAACAAATTTAATTAATAACCTTTACAATCTAAAGTCAATTTTTATAAATGATACTCAGTCAAGAACCGAACGTCATAATTCCCACTTTTAATAACGGAATAAGCAAATTGTCCCTGAAATTCTAATAACTAATTAAATATTATAAATGTTTTTAACGTTTAAATTATAAAAAAAGTTTTAACCCTCTTATACATCATTTAATAAATCATTAAAATCAAAATAATAATTTAAAATAATAATAACCAGTTCTGAAATATGAATTAAAATATTTAAGCTTGTTTTACAAAATCTATACTATAATTTATTACTATAGTATAATTTATACTATAATTTATATTTTTTTTCTTTATAACTCAATATCATTTAATTAGTTTGATGCAGAAAAAAAATCAAAACCTTAAGTAATCTACTTGATACCTTTGTAATGTCTGCAGTGTTGAAATGAGGTGAATAAGCCGACACAAATTAAGTTTGGCCCTTGAGTGACTCCAAACTCAAAAAAGGATCATATAATAAGTTTAGTTCTTTAAAAAAATATATGGTAAGCTATATAAACTTATAACACATCACATGAACCTTAAACCAGTGCCAACATAACAAGCTGGTATAATTAACTTCTAATTAAGTATTATAAATCATATTATTCAGTTGTTGTTGGTTTCAGATTTATACGATTTTTTGTAATAAGTTTATATCCCGAAGGTGATTATATTCACATCTAAAGTATATAACTTAACAGTTTCTTTGAACTAAAGTTGCTGATTTTCTCTATTCCTGTATAATTTATTTAATTTTTTAATACTAAACAATCGTGTTGTATTAATGAATTCTTGTAAAATAATTTTAAATGTGATTGATTATGTCGTACATAATAACATTGAAATATTAAAACTGTAATGAAAAATATGCATTATAACTGATATGACAGTGGTATTTATAACCTTATCAGTGTAAAACAATCATTAATAGGGAACTATTAACGTACAACAACAAAAATAATTTTTAAATATCAAAAGAAATAAAATTTCAAATAATTGTATAGCAAGTATTAAATATGTTAAAGCATTTAACATATGCATATTATTTTTTTCAAAATAATACAAAGAAATAAAATAAATAACTATGTTTAGTAATTAACTGAATAAATGGAAAATTAACAGTTCTCACATATTGATAGCATGTTTAATGTTATTTAAAATATCATTTGCATATTTTGTAATGAAATTTAATATTGAAATACACTGAATAATGAGGAAATAATCAGATTTATTAGTGTCCAGTTTTAATAACTGTTCATAATTCATTCAAAATGCATTAAATTGATCATTTTTCATTTACAGTCAAATTCTGGTTAAATATTTATAAATATTAAATAAAATAAAATAGTTTTCAATAATTCTATTGGACTTTTAAGTAAGTCATGAATAACTGAATATTCATTTAGAAAGAAAGGACGATAGCTCCATATTCTATCAGCCATATTGATTAAAATCTATCAATATATCATTACATCATTAATATCGTATTATTATTATTAAAAAAGGTATATAAGAATGAAAATATATTTAAATAATCTACAATCAATTTCTGCTTACTGTTTAAAGTCATGGATGAATATAATTATTTTAAATTGTTCAACAAAATTTTTAACATTTGGTATAGAACGATATAATGGCCCTGTTTAAAGAACACATGCAATCAGGAATATTATTCAATTCTGAAACATTTATTTTCACGTAGTATTTGTTTTAAATAGTTTAAAACATGTATTCACTTTTCAAACTGAATTAATTAGCTGAAGAAGAAAGGGCAGAGCAGTTTTCAATGTCTAGCAGCCATATTGATTGAAAACCAGTAATAGATTATTACATCATTAATATTCATCTATAATTATAATTAAACAAAAAGATATGAATAATTTAACAATGAATTTATGCTTACTTTTTTCAGCCGTAGATGAAGTTGATAACTAGTTATAGAAATTAGTTTCTTAATTTTTAATGGGATTAAAAATTAGAATAATCTAACTCAACTAGTCCAACCAACAATTTGAGGCCTATTAGATGACGGGTGACAAAAAGAACTATGTCATGCGCGTGATCCAATTCAAAGCAATGCCATATAAATTATTACGATTACAGGTTTAATTGAAAAGAATATTCTGGATTGGTCTTAACTCAATTCTACTATAAAGAAACTTTTATAAAAAACTCATTCCCAATTACATTACTAATTATTTTATATTAATGTGGTTTCACTAATTCTGTTAATAAATAAAGAAAATGTAATTATGGTTATATCAAATTCTTACATGTGACTATTAATAAACGTATCGGTTTCCCTTTCAAATCATTTTTAAGATAAAAGTTTGCAACATTTTATCAAACATTTTCATAATAATATATTATTA
>JAPFBL010000390.1:15000-65000 GCA_026182355.1 Hermatobates lingyangjiaoensis | reverse complement strand
CTGTAATTCGAAAAAAAAATTTTAACAGAAAATTTAGAATGATTAAAAGCAGTTTTTCACTCAAATTATTTACTGTTCAATTTTATTGATAGTAAAAATTGTTCATCAATTTTATCAATTTAATTTAGCACTGATGCAATCCTTGACTATTATCTGTTAGGATCAATGTTGCTAACAATAATAAGAGCAAAGAAATAATAGTTGACCGGGATTAAAATAACTTTAAATACAATTATTCGTTGTTTATGCATAATTTTCACATATAAAGATGTAAATATTTTTATAACAGTGAAACGAGTTATTCAGCAAAGGGTTCGAATAAATAAAAACAATATATTTTCATATTTTTATAATAACTATATTATTTTATAACCATATTATATTTATAATAACCATATTATTAAATCGGACCGATATGATTCCAAGAACCAAACCGCTTGTAACAGTATTTTCATCAATCTGGTACATTTGGCTACATTTATTATTTTCAATTTTTTTTTAAGTGTTATTCATACATTTAAACTGATATTTTCTACTAAAAAACCGGTTTTTGAATTTCATAATTTTCTTCAAAAAACCGGTTTTTAAAAACCGACAAAACCTAACTGCTACTGCAACGTAACCTAAGCTAACATAATCATATAATGTTCTATATTTTAGAAAATGAAAATATTAAACTCAAAGCCCCTGTGAATATACGAATTCGACAAGAGAGCCCTTATTGAAAAGTTACAAACCTGTGGGTAACGCACATTTGAGACCTAAAAGAATAGATTGGGATTCTCTTCACATCAATAGTATTAAATTAGTACTTAATTTTGAATTATAATTGACTTATAAATGTCATTATAAAATATTTAAATGATAATTAAAAGAAAGGTTGGTGAAGAACTGATCTAATGCATGCATTGTCTACATTAATATAGCTTCAATAATTATGATTAATTACAATGGTATGCAATATTGACCTCAATGGCCGTTATGCAACCTCTTGATCTATTAGCACTGATGCAATCCTTGACTATTATCTGTTAGGATCAATGTTGCTAACAATAATTTATTATTGTAAGTAATAAACAGAACTTCTGATATTACATTGAAACTTTTATATTTTTTTTTAAAATATCATTTAACTACTATTTTTTTTATACTTTCTTAAAAAGCAACTAAAAATATGAAGAAAGACCAATGCAAGGCATTCGTAACAATAGTAGGAGAAATAAAGTTGGCTCACTCCTATTAAGTAGTCAGTTTTTGGACCAACTTAGTATCCATAAGGATTTGGTCACTCGTCCGAAGGGATTTGGTCCCTTTAACCCGGGACCAGACATCGCTTAAAGTGAATCCACTTTTGAAGTCCACCTACCAGCTGGTGGACCCTACTCAATAGTGAGAGGCGAGCGTCTGACTGGGTCTTGACGGTCTGCAGGCAATCTGCAGAGAATAAACTGCGCCTCCCTAGAACAGGGTTCGGGTGACTTTTTTGGGTGTTACTCCAATATTGTTTACCCCAATAGTAAAATGTATTTACCCGCATGCTTGGAAGTATTCTGGTGGAAAATCAATTTACTTATTGAATTCATTCATAATAAATAAAGAAAAAACGTATATTGAAAAATGTTTAATTGTTAATACTGATATTGGGGGCCAGGCTAGCTCAGTGGTTACGTGCTCGCCTCTGAACTGATAGGACCGGGGTTCGATCCTCACCTGGCCCTCGATTTATTCACGCGGGAGTTAAATAAATCTGAGCGCGTCTTCCCTCGGAGAAGGACGTTAAACCATCGGTCCCGAGCCTGTACCATGTCAGGTACTCGTTAAAGATCCCTACTCTAAATACTTTTGAGTTAGGCAAAATTTAGGACTCCCACTGTAGAATCAATCTTCATTGTGTGGTATCACAAAAGGCCAATGCTCGGCCTACGTATGTTCCCTTGTGGAACTGCCACGGCAACCTAACCTAACCTAATACTGATATTTCTCATTTTCCATCGTTTTAGAGATCGTGGCATCCTCGATGCATTCTTTTCTTCAACTCTCCCTCACTTAGCACATCCACATCCGTAGCACGTTAATTAACCCACAAATTAACCCCCTAATTTAACCTATTAGGGGTAATTTACCCCTTTTCCCCGACCACTGCCCTCTACTCTTCTGTGGTGAGGGACTATAGCTACCAGGAGACTAACTCCAACGGCGGGATAACCTAAAGAAAATCCTGCATCGTCTTCCTTTGCTCATGTCGTAACCCAAAGGGCTTTAAGAGATCTCGGGTAGAATTCCAGACTTAGATTCTACTGAGCCTTTAGTTGCAGGTGAGGTCAGTGACCCCAGACACATCAGGAAGAAAAGTGAAGAAAATTAGGAAAAAACAGTAACTGAAATGATGAATACAACGAACTGGAGAATTATATATAGTTCAAACTAGAAGTGCAGGTTTAGAAAAGTCATCAAATCTTGAATCCGAAAAGAAAAGAATTTTTCGGCCTCACTGTCTTACTTGATGACCAGTTGTTCTGACCGTTTGCACAGTTTTTCATAATTTTAATAAGGCAAATAGTTTTATAAGGAAATAGTTTGACGTCTTATTTATATACTCGTATGGTATTAGTAGCTTGTATTGACCATGCAATTATTAATAAAATAAAGAATCGGCCGAATGTGCTTGTGGTTATGTCAACAGTGCAGTGTGGAATGTAAGTGGACAATGTTAATGATAGTCGTATGTCCGTCAGAGGCAAGCACCATGGTAGTCCAGTGACAAGTGCTTACGTCTGGACAGGTAGATTCAGGGTTCAATACCCATCCTGGCCAGCCATTTATTCAAGCGTCAGGTGTGTAAATCTAAACACGTCGTCCCGTCGATCCCAAGCCTGTAAGATTTCAGATATTCGTAAAGCATAATTACTATAAGTACATTGATTTAGGAACAATTTTGAACTCCTTATGTGGAATATTCATTGTGTGGTATCACAAAGTTAAATGTTCGTCCTATGTGTGTTTCCTTGTAGAGCTGCCACTGCAACTTAATCTAACCTTCAAAGGCAACAATGAGAGGAGAAATAGAGTGGTAATAAATTAGAAAAAAAGTACTCTACACCATGAGATCGAACATTATAGGTAACGATCATATAGCTTCTTGGCCACTGATTCTTAAAGCACAAAATGGGTCTCTTGAGCATTTGGTCTGAAGAATTAAGCTGACTTTTTGCCAAAAATTGTTCGGCATTTTTAAGATTATTGTGTTTTTTCTTTTTGTTTCCTTGAATACTGAGTGGAGGTATCCTCACAGTGTTATTTGCAGTATTACATATCTATTTAAGATTTGTTTAGTCTTAACAATTAATAAAAGTAACTATGTTTAAACAACACATTTGTTCTCTTAAAAAACAATGACACTGTAAATTTTTGGTTTTCTTTTACTTTTTTGTTGTTTGTTGATTATTGTGTTTTTTTTTCTATCTGTTGGTTGATATTCTGTGGATATATTTGTTTTCAGTACTTTTGTTTCAATAAATTGCTTTTAGCCTTGAAAATGCCGAACAGTTTTTGGCAAAACGTCGGCTTATAATCAGGAGTAGTTAATTCATTGGACCAAATTCTCAACCAACCTATTCTGAATTACAGGTAACCTTTTTTAGAATCCTGCGCAATATTCAAGAGGAGACTAATATATTGAAGTATGTTATGTGATGTTGGGGGAATGGAGTGCTACATCGCAAGTTCAACTCTGGCTGCATCATAAGGACTGTTCTCGTCCAAGAGCCACTGAGAGAGGCTAATAGGCTAGGGGGCACCGATAGCGCTTGAGTGCATCAATCTGGTATGCTTCAATTGTATGCGGTAACATACAGGTCACTTATGACTCACTAACCTGTTTCGATCTCAGTGTACCTAAAGCCTTTCAGCCATAACACAAAAACTATAGCAGGCTAACGTTTAACGTCACTCTTTAGTTAGTCAGAATGTCCTTTAGTCACTCTAGGGTCAAACTCGCAATGCTTAAACCCTGGAGCGGCCAAGGTGGACCTCGAGGAGGCGGGCTCACACGAACTACGTCACGCATCAATACAATTATTCACGCAACCTTTTCAAACCATCGGTCACTAACTCACTAAAAATCAGGTTATACTTGATAAACTATGACTCACTAACCATACTACTTGGCCAGGTTAGCACAGTGGTTATTGTGCTCGTCTCTGAACTGGTAGGACCGGGGTTCATTACTCAATCTGGCTCTCGATTTACTAGCGTAGAAGATGAATACATACGTCCTTCGAAGAGGACGTTAAACAGTCGGCCTCTTAGCCTGTATGATGTCAGGTACTCGTAAAATATCTCTACTCTAAATACACTTGAGCTAAGCAATATTTAAAAATCCCAGTACAGTCAATGGGAGATGGTATATTCCTTCGAAAATTAACATCGGAGAGTTGACTTTCTCAGTCCCTCACTGTCAGTCTACAAAAAAAAAAAAAAAAAATCTAACACTGAATCAAGCATAGAAGTTCTACAGAATCATAAAGAAATATCAAAGTTGAGTATATTTTTCTTCTATATATACTTTAATAAGTATACTTTTCTAAGGCCCTGTTACGTTATTTATTTATCTTCGTTATTTTATGTCTCAGACTTTTTCTTTTTGCAAGTACAATTACTTTCAATTTTACAGTGGTGTTTACATGAAAAAGTTTACTTCTTTTTCATGATAATAATTTTATAATTATAACTATGCATACGTAGTCTTCTATGAAAAGTTATGAAAATTCATTTTACTGGAAGAGAAAAAAACTTTTATACACGATAATGTTACTGGATGGTAATATCATGACATTGTGTAGCCTCGGGACCGACAGGACGACGTGCTTGGATTTATTCTATCGACATCATGTAGTGCCACAGAGGCTATTGAACTCTTAATCAACTTGACCATATATAAGAACCTGTCACTGGGCTATCATGACCACTTGCCTCTGAAGAACACATCATTAACATTTTTCATATACATTCCGCACTGAACTAGTAGCATGAAGTGTTACCAGTGCAGTTTAAATGACGTAAATATCCCAAATTATAATATATTTCATATGAGACAAATAATTTGAATCGCTATAATATTAATGTTTAAATTATAAAGATTGTTATATTTTTTTTTAAAAAAAAAGCTCCGCATTAATTAATAATGTTTCCTGTCTTTTTTAATTAAAAAAAAAAAACGAGGGTCGGTGTAGATACCTGGAGAAAATAGGAATACATTTTTGACGAGAATATACATTGCAAGCTACAGCAGCGTTAATGTATTTTCCATAATCCCGGTAGAAAAGCAGAGAAGGTATAGGGAAAGTTTAATTTTTTTTTCACCAAGGGAAGCTTGAATTAAATGTCCCAGCGTTGAAACATTTCCCGCGTGCCTTTTCATATACCCTTCTTCTAGGCATGTCAACTCATTTCCCTAATGCCAGCTTAGGTTGAATTCAATATGTTCTTTTGACCCTGTTACGTTATTTATTTATCTACGTTATTTTATGTCTCAGACTTATTCTTTCTGCAAGTGCAATTACTTTCAATTTTACAGTAGTGTTTACATGAAAAAGTTTATCTCCTTTTCATGATAATCATTTTATAATTACAACTTCTTTCTTATAAATATTAACACTTTTTCATCATCAAAACTGAAAATTACAATTGGATGATATATTTTTCAGAAAAATCAAAAATTTGATAAATTATATTAATTCAAGGTTTGCAAATACGATCCGAGGACTATAACCTTAAGGTTATAGCAGTATAGTCCAAGGGTTACGGAATTGCTAAAGCAGATAAAGACTCAATATTTTTTTTTTAAATATGCGCATCTCTGTTTTTATTTCATGTGTAACAAATGTGTACAATAGTCTGAACATGCGTATTTTTTTATGTCATTTTATTTAATGCTATTTTGGTTCTGCTTCAGTAAAAAACGAAAAGCATTATTCAGTAAAAAGCACTGATTTAAGGAATAAAAATCGTTTATGACAACACTGGAAGCCTGGTTAGCTCAGTGAGTCACGGTACTCACCTCTGAACTAGTAGGTCCAGGATTTAGTACCTCTTTGTTTAATACGCAGATTATTCCCGTGAGAAGTGAATTCTGTATTCGTCACCCGGAGAGAACGTCAACTTTCAGTCCCGAGCCTTAACATTCAATCTATAGATTGCTTAGAACTGACTTGTTTCAAAGTTTATTCATTAGAAAAACTGAATCTACCTTCAGAAAAATTTCTATTTATTTGTTTGCTTAAAAATTTTGTCTCAAGCACACTCAGCCACCATAAGTCATAGGCAAGCTGAAACTTTATACATGTCTAACTCAAAAGCTAAGATTTAAATGGATTAGAAATTCAAAGTAGAAGTGAAGTTATAGACTTTCAAACTGTGTTTGGCTAGCTACTCCGGTATACAGGCGTATATCTAAAAAAATATACAGGTATTATTAGATGCCTCATACTGCAGCAAGTAGGCATTGTTAATTGATTTTAATATTATTTGGGTTTATCACAATTTTCTCACTTTTAAAAAGTGATTTCCAACTACTTTCGTACTAAATAAGAAGTATGACTTGAACAACATAAAATTTTGGCTCAATATCTAAAGCTGCAAATCGTAAAAGAAACCCCACACCTAATGACAATTATATAATGACTGTACTAATTATAACATTTTTTACTATTCTATAATTTCTAATAATACAGTGGTACCTCGGTTGTCGAACCATAATTCGTTCGAGTTTGTTGGTCGAAAACCAATTTGTTCGAGAACTGAAACATTTTTTCCCACAACAAGCAATGGTAAGTATTTTAATCCGTTTTACCCAAAGAAAAATACCTAAAAAATTAAAAAAAACGTGTATCTAAACAACATTAAAGACCTAAATTGTATATAATATATTTAGTATATATAAAATAGTATATATACTATATATAATAATATAGTATATAAACATAAAAAGAAGTAATATAAACCATTTTGTATCATTTACATACTTTTTCAACAGCGCTGTGATGACATACAGGGTGACGCTGCATACGTTTCTACTCCACTCGGCTATTTTCGGTTCCCAACCCGAGTTTTCGAACACCGAAATCTGTTCGACTTTGGAAGCATTTTTAGCTGGAATTTTTTGGTCGAAAACCGAATTGTTCGAATAGTGAGGAGGTCGAAAACCGAGGTACCACTGTATTTTGGAACACCATGTATTATCTCTGAATTTCTGTAGTATAGCCATCAAAGACGGTCTGCTAGTACATGCTAAACAAATAAACACAAGTCATTCATAATTGGTGTTAATAATAATGATAATGGTATTTAAATCAAACAAGATTGAGCCCGTGGCAGTTATGCAAACTGTATAACATAATGTTGGGTAACAAAACTTTGATGTTTTATTACTTTTTTAAATTTGTTTATGTTGAACTTAAAAAAATGTACACTGCTATACAAATGATGACACTTTATCATCGTACGAAACAGTGCGGGATGAAGAAGTGACACATATGCGTGGACACACATACGTAGCAAATGGATTCATGATGAAGGACAGTAAATTTGTTAGAGTGTTTTCTGTGACCATATATCGTAAATGCAATTGGGAAAATTGAAATTGGAAACTTATTAAATGTGTCCCGGAGAGGAATTCAAAAAGCTATAAAATTATATTACAATTTTTTTAGTAATACTCTATTAAATTTTTCAATTAGATGTCGCATTTGTTTCATTGTTGAAAAAAGGTTGATTCTTTCGCTTGACTGCCATCAATATGTTTTTAACATTAAACATAATGACCAGTATTGATTAAAGTGCATCTGGAGACATTAGTTTTCAAGTACTTGACCAGTGGTTTGTCGTCCCAACCTTTTTATAATTTTTCACCCCTAAAAAAATTGTGCTCTACTTCGCACCCCGTACATTTTATGCTTTTTTTTCAAGGATAAAACATGATGAAACATACTAAATTTTGTCAAAAGAAGATATTTATTTCACTTATAATATTTTTTTTAAAAAAATCAGACTATTAGACAAGAAATTTTATAGATTGATATTTTAATAAACACGCATAAAATAATGTTTCGCATCCCTGGTTGGAACATCTGTACTTGACTATTTTTAGAAATAGTTATGTCTATGATATTTTCTAAGTTAATTTTGACTATTGAGTAATTTAATCACTTTGATTTTATTAAAAATAAATTTAAGTCTATAATTTACCAAACATCACCTCACTTAAACGTCTTGGTAGTTCAAAATTGTTTGTGAATTTAAATAATATCAAAGAATGTCCCTCTCAAACTACCTTTCTCGGTATTTGTTTAACAAGGGATGGGAGTCCCAACCAGGATGCGAGTCATCATTCCAAGGGATGTGAGAAGCAGGGGTGTGAGTTTAAAAAATTTCCTTAGTTGAAGGATAAAATATTTCTTCAGAAATTGTAAGAAAATTTTCAAAAGATTAAGTCGATATCGTCATGGAAATCCTAAGTATTTTAAATTCAACTTTATTTTATTTAAAAAAAATAGTATTTGAGATTTTATTATCTCGTACATATTTCAAGAAAGTAATTATTTTTTGTCACTATATTAAAAAGTTAATCTGAGATATTCTTTTTGGTTCATATTTTGTAACTATTATAAAATTAAATTTCTTTCTAAGAATTTCGAAGCTAGTTCTTTATTTTACTTTGTTGCATATATTTCAAACAAGAGTTATTATTTTTGTAAAGTTTATTCAAATATTAATCTTTGTAGGGTAAAAATCTAATGAAATGGTCTCCACATATAAAAATTTAATGATATAAACAACGCGTTTCGAACACGTAGTGTTCTTCCTCAGGCATTAACTAAAAAATACAATGACAACAGAGAGTTATCTATAGTACAAAGTAAATAAGTACAAAAACAAAGTTACTTTGTACTATAGATAACTCTCTGGTGTCATTGTATTTTTTAGTTAATGCCTGAGGAAGAACACTACGTGTTCGAAACGCGTTGTTTATATCATTAAATTTTTTATATGTGGAGACCATTTCATTAGATTTTTATCCTACAATGAGTAAATACCACATAATAACTGATTGGACTACATTAGAAATATTAATCTGTGAAGTTACCTGTCTAAAAGTCTGATTATCTTCTTTTTCTTTTAAGTATATTAAAAGTGAAATAAATTTTGATAAAATTTAGTATATTTCTAAAACTATTATTCTTGAACAAAGTATAAAATGTAGGTATGTGAGGTAGGAGCAAATGTTTTTTAGAGGTGCAGGAATAAAGATAAGTTAAGAAAAGCAGTGTTGTAGAAAGATGACTAGCCGATTGTAAGCTTCTTCACTCAATGCTTCTTGCGAGTACCATTAAGATATTATTGATTAATATTAATATTAATTAAGACAATATAATTTATTAAGATAAGATAATATTAAGAAGCCATCCTCCAATCCCTCAGCACACTAAATATCTCAAAGGTAATTATTCATACAAAGATAGCATTTTCCAGAGTAATCATTCACTTTTATCTTTATATATTTTTTAAACACACTTATTTAATACTTTGTAAAACTTCATTTAATAATGTTCTCAAAATAGGCTTTTCTTGTTTAGTTAAACCGATAACACCTATACCAATATAACGAGAAAGCTAACCAATTACTAAAGGGTAAAGATAAGATAACATTTTTCTTATTTCTTAATACGGGCTTCCAATGTTCCACTTCAATGGATTGATGTCCCCGCTACAGATTTGCCGCTAAGGGCTAAAACTGATTACTTCTCAGTATTCTTGTGAGAGTTTCTTCTTAGCCCACATTTTATTTAAGCAGTTGTTATTCAAAAGAGTGGGTGGGAACATTCAAGAAGATTACTATATGTTCTAAGCCAGGCATGGGCAACTTGCGGCCCGCGGGCCACATGCGACCCAGCACGTGTTTTTTTGCGGCCCTCGGAGATTATCTAGAATTCTATCTAAATAGTAAAAAATTCTTTTCCTTTTTGCTTATTAACAAAAGCTCACCGAGACTTTTGGAGGAAATTACAACATTAGAGAGAAAGCTCTATAGCAATAAATATTTTAATTTTTTTTTTTATATGACGTATTAATATTTTTGATCTTATGTTGTTATAATTGTTTACCACGGTTAAATAAAGAGATGAATAATAATTTTCATTATAAGAACAATAAAAAGTTAAATAATCATTGACACATTAATATAGCGCACAGTATGTATTTCTACTGTGTACTCAGTATGTATTTCTATATATATACTAAATATAAGAAATGGTCCACAAGGACTATAAAACTTTAAATTACACAAAGCACGACACAGAAAAAAGAATAAAGAGAACACTTACAGAATTCAATATTTCGAACAGTTGTTCGTCATCACGAGTAGACTAGAAGAGAGAACGAAGTGAGAGAGATCTCCCCACGTCGAAGAACGTGACATCATTCATGATTCGTGCTTCGTTCTTCGAAATCTTTCTAAAATTACGTCTTCACGCAAAAAAAAGTTTAATATGAAAACTATCAAAGCATTTTGGACACTTGGTGTTCTTGTTCAGGTTTACATCTACAAAAAATATGAATGTTTTGTTAACGTTTAGGATTAATTAAGTCATTGTTCATACTAATTACCTGATTAAAACCTCAATAATACAATTAAACAACCATATATTGTATTTAATTTCAAATAAGTCACTCTGATGTTCTTAAAGGTCACAGATATGTATATTTTTTACATGCAAACCTCAAGAAGAATACTATGTGTTCGAAACTCATTGTTAGTTTTCAATTTTGTAAAAATATTTTTAAAAAAATATTTAGTTAAAAATATTAAATTTTTTTTGTATGGAGACGTAAATTTTGAAATCCCACAATAGGAGTAAATATGAAACTCTAACAATTTAGAAAAGAAATGAATCAATTGGATTTTTTTTTAAGGTTTCACTATCGTGAGAGATGCTCTGTGATGAACACCAAGATTTAAATATAAATCCAAACTGGAATAAAATTCATCTCGGAATAATAAACTCTTGTTTAAAGACGATAACCTTGTTTTAGGTTATTTTTCAGTGTCAAAGAGAAGTGGTGTTTTTTGAACCTATCCCAATGAGCATCAGATACTCGTTAAAAGTCCCCTACTGTAATGAACATAATACGGCGAGTTTAAGAACACTCCAGATGATTTTTTATCTGGAATCATTCTATTAATGCGATTTGGCCGTATCTCAAATGGGTGCTAATTAACTAATGAGATACAGTTTCTGTTTAAAACACAACACTGAAGGTTAACTTTTGTAAAAATGGCCGATGAAAACAAACACTTATTGTGCTTAATGTTATATGTTATTACACAGAGAGTAAAATGTTAAATTCTCAGAAAAGCATCAATTTAATTTACTACAGGCTTTTATATTATAAAATAAAGCTTTACTTGTTTTTTTTTTTTTAGTTTTAAATTTGTTTCAATTTCTTGGCAAATAAGTTTGTTTTATAATTTTGAAAAGAGAAAATAGAAAAGCTAACGAGAAATAGCTTGTTTAAAGTAAAAACTAAATCAGGTAGAACTAATGGAAAAGGAGAAGAGGTTCAGTCGTGTGTAAAGATGTAGTTAAATAAGTTGACTGACTGTATTCAAACGAAACAAGAAGTTTATTTTGACGAAAGAAAGAAGCTTGTTTTAGAGGGAGCCTGAATTGAAATATCTGAAATGTGACCTAATAACTGCATGTATTGTATCATAGAGAGAGAAAGAGTGAACGTTAGTGCTATTACATGATACATTAAATGTATTTCACCAGCTTTATCTGAACATTCAGAACACATTACCTCAACAGAGAACATAACGAAGCAGATGTGAGTCGATGGAGTAGTATTGTCAATATAATTCTAATGTACATCTGACATTGATAGTCTGCATACATCAGTCATGTTTAATAATTAAAAAATATATATAAAAGAACAACCCTGTTTTATATCGCGCTCCCAGCTTATACAGCCATATCGCAGATCATAACATCAAAACAGACTGATGCCTTTTTTTACATGAAAGCTCTTTCGCCGCATCTCGGGAGCAACAAGCTTTAGCCGAGGATAGGGCAAACATAGCCTCCGAGACACGCCCGAGGTGGACTACGCAGGGGCGGGATTCCGCGACCCTACATCACAAAAATAGAAACCTTGTAACATTAATAAAAGGAAAGCAAAATGTCCTACAAAAATAAAAATATTCTTCTTGATAAAATTTAAAAAGAATCATGTTTCTAGGCATTTTAACTTCTAACCTTTAGTGTTATACCGCAAACTGGAAAATAAAAAAATCCCATTATTTTAGACTTTCATGAAAATGAAAACAAAAGAAAAACAAAAACATTAACATGTCTCATGCGTATTAGTTCTTACTAGAACCGGTGTGTTCAACATGATATGGACGTTAGCCAACATGAAGATCACTTGGGGGCAATACTGCTGTCCTCTTGCATCTTCCTATAGCATAGACGACTTTAAGAAACGCAGCCCTTTGTTTCTTTAAAGCGTTTGTGTATGTGGATTCCACAAACTCATATTCAAAACGTTCTCTGGCATATGAGAACCGGTCTGTCACATTTACCGGTTTTGAGTTAGGCATGGAATATGAAAGACGCAACCCTCCTCTATATGTATACAAAGATTGGAAGCGATATTGGCACTTATGACAAGTTTGTAGAAGCTCTAGCATAGCTTGTTTTTTCACGTGTTGGGAGCCGATCAACTCTGGAGAATGAATGACAGATGGGCGACCAAATAATGATCTTGATTGTCATACACTTCAGTGACAAAATCATGAAAATTCAAAAATGCAAATAATGAAAATAATGAATAATGCAATTAAGTATAATTATTACAACACTAATGTCGTGGTCTAAATGCTTAATTCACATTGTAAAGCAAACATTAGCAACATAAAAACATTCATTGCTCCAGTAATGCATCAGTGTCAAGATTTTCCAAAATTAATTAATTAAAACATTAATTATTAAAAATTAGTTACTAATATCAGCAAATGGGTATTCAATGATCTTATTTTGATCTTAATGTAATCATTTTATTATGTTTTTGTATGCTTATTACTATAAATGTCATAATTTTCAAAATGTGGCTATTTTTCTAATTTTTTTTTGACATTTGAAAATTTTTTAATATGTTTTTTTTTCAGTTCTCATAACAATGTATGGGTAATGAAATATTATAATTATGTGTTATAAGTAATGTTGTGCTACTTCTTGAGAGTTGGGAAACTTCCAAATCATTAAATCTAATTATCTCAAAACTATAATTTGGCTAGCTCGCCCCTCTGACACTGGACGCCTCATATCTGGGGCATACCTCTAGAACGTGAGGTACAACTCAAAAGAACAACCCACTATGGTCCTCGATTTATTCACTTAGGAAGTAAATAAACCTATGCATGTCGTCCCTCGAAGAGTATGTTAAAAACCGTCGGTCTCCAGATGACGTTTTGCTTTAAGAAGTCATAAGGAGGGAAAAGACATACAAACATAGTACACTGCTAAAGAGAAGGTTAGAAACATGCTGATTTCACTGTTTACTATTCTGAAGAGGGATGAATAAAAAAATTAGAGACTCTAAGTGCGCGTATCTTATTTAGCAATGTATTCTTGTTCCTGTTAAAATTAGGGACTCTAAGTGCGTGTATCTCATTTAGCAATGTACTATTGTTCCTGGTAAAATTAGAGACTCTAAGTGCGTGTATCTCATTTAGCAATGTATTATTGTTCCTGGTAAAATTAGAGACTCTAAGCGCGTTTATCTCATTTAGCAATGTATTATTGTTCCTGGTAAAATTAGAGACTCTAAGTGCGTGTATCTCATTTAGCAATGTATTATTGTTCCTGGTAAAATTAGAGACTCTAAGTGCGTATGTCTCATTTAGCAATGTATTATTATTCCTGGTAAAATTATAGACTAAGTGCGTGTATCTTATTTAGCAATGTATTCTTGTTCCTGGAAAAATTAGAGACTCTAAGTGCGTATATCTCATTTAGCAATGTATTATTATTCCTGGTAAAATTAGAGACTCTAAGTGCGTGTATCCCATTTGGCAATCTATTATTGTTCCTGGTAAAATTAGAGACTCTAAGTGCATGTATCTCATTTAGCAATGTATTATTATTCCTGGTAAAATTAGAGACTCTAAGTGCGTGTATCTCATTTAGCAATGTATTATTGTTCCTGGTAAAATTAGAGACTCTTAAGTGCGTGTATCTCATTTAGCAATGTATTATTGTTCCTGGTAAAATTAGAGACTCTTAAGTGCGTGTATCTCATTTATCAATGTATTATTGTTGCTGGTAAAATTTAGTGGTCCACTGGATTAATAGGTTGAGAGTAGAATAACTTGTCTAGTCCTTGACTTATTCAGCGAAGTGAATAAATCCCTGAGAAAGGACGTCGTCATGTGTCTGTACAATGTCTGACAGTAGTTAACAGATCCCTGCTCTAAATACACTTAAGTGTAGGCAAAATTTAGGACTCCCAATGTACAATCAATCTTCTTTTTGTGGTAACACAAATGACCAATATTTGGAATACGTGTAATCTTCTGCATTTGCAACTATAGCCTAATCAACAATGGGTGAAGATTAAGAATTGAGTCCTGATTTTTGCCTCAGAACTGCAATAAATGACAAACTACTGGTCGGCCAACTTGTTTTCCTAAACAAAGTGAGAAAATATATACTAGTCATGGAGAATTTTTTAAAAAAAAAAACCGTTGAATGTCAAATGAACGAACTCGAGAAGATTTGAGAGATTTAAATGTGTCATGATAGTGGAGAATGGACTGCATAAAGGGAATAAACCGGGCAGTAAAGTGGCCTAAAGAAATAGCCCAACATAAAAGGAATTTTACGGCTTCAATAATAATGAATTTAGTTCGATGGGTATAAAGTGGAAGGGGCGAGGTTTAATGGCAGGCGTCCAGAACTCTATACTGTGGATGAAAACCGAGGTAACCTGTGCAGGCTTACGAGCCACTCCTGCTTGTTTATTTATCAACCTGTTCACTGGTCTTCGCTCACCAGGCCACTGCGCCAACCGCAGCCTCTGGCTTTCTCTCTAAACAAAAACCCTTCCCTTTCCTAGCAAACACTGCTTCTAGTTACACCTTCTTGGTATCAATTAGCTAATACAGCATAACATTCAAAATATAGTTAAAACTGGAATATATTTATACTTTTATTTTACTAAATCAGCTTAAAAAAAAGGCAATAAACTCAATTACATTTCAACAATATTACATATATGAACACATAAAAATATTTCACATAAACACGTGAAATAACAATCAATGATCGAACCACAATAAGAAATGGAAAACAAGACTAAGATCTTTCAACCGTAACAAGCGGTCTTCGTCAGAGTCAAAAACCCAATTGGATTGAGTTTTTGACTCTGACGGAGACCGCTTGTTACGGTTGAAAGATCTTAGTCTTGTTTTCCCAATTTCTTATTGTGGTTTGATCATTGATATGAACACATATGTTTGATGTTGGTTTTGTTGTTCTTTTTCTGTTTTATTTTCTTAAAAAAAATTATCGTTTGATAACTTGCCCTAAAAAAACAATTATATTGTTATATGTGGATTCGTTGTCTGTCTTTGAAACCACTAGTTTCTTTATCTCTCTACCTGAAAACAGCCCCTTCAACATACTCGTATAGTAGTGGGTTTCTGAGAACTGTTTTATGAATGTTCTTTCTGTGAATATAGTTTATGTGTAAATATATATAAAACAACACAGAGAAGCAACATAGATAAGCACACACACACACACACACATTATTGTGTGTGTTATTATTGGTAAATGACACCAAGAATAACTGATAATTAACTGACAATTAACAAACAAGTTTCTCAATTTTTTTAAATAACAATCTTGTTATTTCGTCTACACAATAAAGTAAATCTCCTATAGCTGGAATGTTTTGAATGATCAACATTCATCATCAGGACGTGAATTACTTCTTGGGTGGATTTTCTGCTTTATTATATATGCAAAGTGAAGGCAATAGCAGTTGTTTTTCTTCAAGTTTAATATAAGCTGGTCATTAATCCTGTGGAGTGAGTGATCTCTCGGCCTGCGTTCCTACCTGCAAGATTTCTGGATGCCCTTGATGTGAGTTAAAGAGCTTTAAAATTCGGCTACTATTTTCGACTTGAATATTTAAGAGTGGCTTCAGTTTTCTAATGAATATAGCCTCTAATGTTCTCATTTTATGGTGGTTATTTTATTTTTTTATTATTTTAGTATTTTTTACCAGCATGTTTCAGGTCAATTTAACGTTGTGTTTGTCTTGCATATGTTTTCTGGGTGCTCCGGCCATTAACTGCATGGCGAGTCTTCTTGATAGGGAGATGGTAGTCATGCCAATGTACGAGTGTTTTTGCTTTTACAGACCCCATTATGCATCTATACTCATACACTAGATTTGTTTCCTTTTGACTTGGAAGTCAAACATATTAAATCTCATTAAAAATGAGTTATTGACTTCGTTGTTCTTTTTTATAAATAGGCTACTCACAGGTGGGCATTTATAGTAACTGACTTACTTTTACTTTTTCATTCAAGTTTTTTTACATCTGACATTATTTCTTACTATGTCTTTTAATACTTTTAAAACTTCACTTAAGAAGTTATTCATGTCCTGATGATGAATGTTGATCATTCGAAACATGTTGACTATAGGAGATGTACTTTATTTCGTAGGGGAAGTAACGAGAAGGTTATTTAGAAGAAATGTAAAACTTGTTAAGAAACAGGTATGAGCTAAGTTTGGTGTCATTTTCAATAATATATATATATATATATATATATATATATATATATATTATATATTATATATATATATATACAATAAAATAAAAAACGAAGGAAACACATAGAAAGACACAGACATAACTCACATCGATATTTCGACAATCGTCGTCATCAGGAGGTGCGAAGAGCGAAGAGTCCGCAGGAAGACAGGGCGGTACTCATATATATATATATATATATATATATATATATTGCATATGAAGTCCAAACCACAAGGAAAAACAAAAACAAGAAACTAAATGCTCTGAGGCATTTCGCTTTATGTAATTAGAGTGTTATGAGAGTAAGGCAAATGATAACAGCAAATTTAACTAGTGAGCAGGTAACCGTTCCGTCGTTTCTTCGTTATCTTCCTCCTTGTTAACTTTTCTGTTACCATATATTTTTCCATACTTTCTTTGCTCTCTGATGACATAAAGTGAAAGGCCTTAGAGCATTTATTTCTTTTGTTTTTTTTTTTACTTTTGGTTTGGATTGCATTGATTGCACCATGTGTTAATTGTAATTTTTCATCATATATTTTATATATATATATATATATATATGCTTAAACTTAAACTGTGACACATAAAATGAAACATAACAAAGACTTTTCAATATATTGGCTGTTAATGGCGGTTGTCCTCAGGAGAAGATATATATACATATGATCAAACCACAATAAGAAATGGGAAAACAA
Organism: Hermatobates lingyangjiaoensis; assembly: GCA_026182355.1. Taxonomy (NCBI): domain Eukaryota; kingdom Metazoa; phylum Arthropoda; class Insecta; order Hemiptera; family Hermatobatidae; genus Hermatobates; species Hermatobates lingyangjiaoensis. The sequence continues at coordinate 47,417 of JAPFBL010000390.1, read as the reverse complement.
GACTAAGATCTTTCAACCGTAACAAGCAGTCTTCGTCAGAGTCAAAAACCCGCAATTTCTTATTGTGGTTTGATCATTGATTGTTATTTCACGTGTTTATGTGAAATCTTTATATATATATATTTATAATTATATTATATATATATTATATATATATATATATATATATATATATTATATATATATATATGTTATATATATATATATATATATATATATATAATAAAATAAAAAACGAAGGAAACACACAGAAAGACACAGACATAACTCACATCGATATTTCGACAATCGTCGTCATCAGGAGGTGCGAAGAGCGAAGAGTCCCGCAGGAAGACAGGGCGGTACTGAACTCGGAAACCGCAGCCAGTACCCCACCACTTACCACCAAGCGGGGGAAGGGAGGGAAGGAAATGAAGAGCCAAATTAAGACGTAAAAGGAACGAGTAAAAATTATAACTATAAAAAATTATAAAAAAGTAGATAAATCAAATTAAATTAATAAAAATAATAAATAAAAAGTAAAATAAAAAATAATAAATAAATAAATAAAAAATAATAAATAAATAAATAAATCATAAATAAATTATCGGTTGAGGTTGAGTCCGGGGGAAGAGCGAGCATCAAGTAAGCATATGTATGCCTCCTCTGAAGCTCTTAGGGTAACTTTATTGTTGGATTCGGGGATCTGTTTCAGGATCTGAACCCTGAAACAGTCATTGAAACTGAGTCCATGCGAGTTCGCATGGATGGCTACAGGATAGTTACTGCGTTGACCGACTGAAGCCCTATGACCATTCATACGAAGGCTCAACTTATTAGAAGTTAAGCCAACGTAAAAGGAGTCACACTGAGTGCAATCCAGTCGGTAAAACACAGTTGCTCGAGGTACAGGAGGAATTGACCTGAACCGGGTAGGAACTATGGTGGAGAGGGGAATCGAAGGAAGGATTAGGATTTACAATCAGGCAAGTTTGACAGCCACGGCGTCCACATTGTTTCATTCCAGGAACAGGATTGGAAGGCTGAGGGGAAATATGAGAGAAAATGCTTTTTAGATTGGCAGGTTTACGGTAGGAAATAGAAGGGGGGTGATTAAAGATGGAAGAAGTAGAAGTAGAAGTAGACAGAATCGGAAAGACTCCTTAATAACAGCACGAAGCTTATAAGCGCCAGGGAAGTAGGTTGTCAGGAAGAAGGAAGTGTTACTTCTATCCCTCTCTCTCTCTCTCTTATATATATATATATATATATATATATATATATATATATATATATATATATATATTATACAATTAAAAGAAACGGTCCAGCGGACTTTTTTACAATAAAATAAAAAACGAAGGAAACACACAGAAAGACACAGACATAACTCACATCGATATTTCGACAATCGTCGTCATCAGGAGGTGCGAAGAGCGAAGAGCGAAGAGTCCCGCAGGAAGACAGGGCGGTACTGTCTTGTATATATATATATATATATATATATATATATATATATATATTATTCAATTACCAATATTTATGTAAGTCAATCACATATCATTTATATATTTTTTCAAAGAAATTATCCTTGGAATAACATTTTTACGGTCTACACTCATTTTATCATAAAAGTTGAAATTGTTAAAAGAGTATTGACAATTTCTATATTATCAACTCTACTTTATTACAGTTAAACCCTAATAAATGGTGACGAAAAGAAATCATTAGTATTATCAATGGTAAAAACTCTTCTATATCTAGTCAATGATTCATTGTCTTCTTTTCTTGTTCTTTTGACTTGATTCAATCAACTGATTCGTAATATTTTTCATTGAATATTTATGATTTGCAATTGAAATTTGAAAAAAATAAGTTTTAAATGGATTCTTGTGTTTCATACTACTATGTTGTGTTCGAAATCATTTTCTATTCATTCATTAATTATTCTCTATAAACATGTTAATTGAATTCTCATGTTAATTACGAGTACTATGACACACTAGGCATTGAAATGATGTAATTATAAAGTCCATTGTTTGATATTTTGAGTTAGGGGCTTGCCTTGTGTGAAGTGAGTGTATACCACTCCATTTTTTTTTATCTAATCTGGTTGAAAGTGATAATAGGGCATAACAGGACTGTCCCAGGATGACCGATTGTACAAGTGTAGACGTAGATGATTGATTCTCCAGAGGAAGTTAATCTGGTTAGTGGATCTGTTATGCGAACCAGCCCTAGAGGGTTATCCTGATAGAATGATTTGCATGATTGATTGAATGTCATTAGACACTAATTGTAGGAGAATCACCCGAGGATTATGATTACACAGTGAGCCAGCATCCACATCTAGTTAAGTCATTGACTTATAATTTCTAAGCAAACAAGTCTAAACAGATAGTCCTACACCCACAACATAAAACCGAAACGTTGGCAACGAGAGTTTGATTTCTTATCCTGGAAAATTGACCGAACCCCGATTAGAGAACACACCTATTCTATCAAACGGTCGATATATTATTGAATCTGTTATATATATATATATATAAAATAAATTCAAAACGAAGGAAACACACAGAAAGACACAGACATAACTCACATCGATATTTCGACCATCGTCGTCATCAGGAGGTGCGAAGAGCGAAGAGTCCCACAGGAAGGCAGAGCGGTATACTCGTATATATATTGCCGAAACAATATGGTACGCTTTTCATACTAAACTGTATCCATTAGTCAGTATTTTTCCTGCTTCTTTCTAAATAGGCATTAACTCTACTCACATCCTATTTATCTCATCAAAGAGGAACTAGACATTGAACACAATGGAGGTTGCAGCATGGTTACAGAAACAAAAATATGGCAAGATAATGTGAACAGATGTAAAAATATACAAAATTTTAAAATAAGAAAAATGAATAACAATTAAAGAAAAAGGAATTTATAAATAGTAAGAAAATCGATAGACCACAGGAGAAGAATCAGGAGTTCAATTAAAGTTCATATTATTAGGTTTCAAATAACTAAGAGGTCCAATTTGTTTAATTATCCCCACAACTGAAACATTATCTAATTTAAAGAGCCCTGGGCTGCTGTTGATAAGGGTTACAAAACTATATTTGATCAAGGCAATTTCCACTAATAAATAAATAATATTTATAAATTTTTAAACTATTTCCTGTCGAGGTCTGAAGATTGGAACATGACATCATTGCTGTTTTATTGAATGATTATTATTCTTGGTATTCTGAGGAAATGCACTCTACTCTTTCTGTCTCTTAACAGGATATTTATGTTTTTAACTCAATTAAGCCAGCTTTTGACCGTTTGTCTATCGTTTGTTGAGCCACGATCACCGCAAGGAATCTTATAAACATCCTTATTCCTCTTTGTTATAATTGCTTAAAGTTTAATAAATACCTCCACTACTAAAAATAACAGAAGTATCATTTCTTTTCAAAAAAGAAGGAGTATTATTTGATGATTTAATGTAAGTGATGTCTAATCACTTTCTTCTAGTGAAGGGTTCTCCTTCACTTTCTTCTAGTCAAGGGTTCTCCTTCACTTTCTTCTAGTGAAGGGTTCTCCTTCACTTTCTTCTAGTGAAGGGTTCTCCTTCACTTTCTTCTAGTCAAGGGTTCTCCTTCACTTTCTTCTAGTCAAGGGTTCTCCTTCACTTTCTTCTAGTCAAGGGTTCTCCTTCACTTTCTTCTAGTCAAGGGTTCTCCTTCACTTTCTTCCAGTGAAGGGCTCTCCTTCACTTTCTTCTAGTCAAGGGTTCTCCTTCACTTTCTTCTCAATAATTGTTTTGTTTTATTCATCGACGTTTGGGGATAATGAAATTCTGAGGCTTTTTTGAAAATGTGGTTTTTCACCTTGAAGGAATTCTATGGTGCACAATATGGTGCTCTAAGAAACAAGCTTCTGAACCCAGCCTCATTTTTTTTTTGTGGGAAAGAAATTTAGCTAGCAGGTAACATGCGTGGACTTTCTGCAAATACTATATTTAAGTTATGAACCAATCCAATGTAAACAAAGATGCAAAAACGGCAATTTCTTTTGAAATTCAACTTCTAAGTGAATTAAATGGATACGATTCAACTTATAAACTTAATCGAAAAATAAGTGGGAAGGTCTTCATTATTAGATCAAACATAGAGTACACCTTCCACATAGCAAAACCGTTTTCCTCTATTTGACAATATTCCAGACCGAAATTTCACTTCAAAAAACTCCATAAATATGTTACTGAGAACGGAGAATGACAGTTTCCCATTACCAAGCAAAACTTTTTGTCTGTCAAGTTTGATATTCAATGAAAAAGAGCAGTCATTCATACACAGATGAACTAATTCAATAAACTTTTGAGCTGAAACCGGCAAGTAAAAATTTCTTTACGGATGTTGTGTTTTTAAGTAGGCCAAAGGTTAAATCAATTGGAAGATTTATAAATAGCGATTTGATGTCAAAGTTAAACAAAAATTTTGAATAGACAAAGAACTCAGTCTTGAAAGCAGGTCTAAGTTATTTTTGATATGGCTGTAAGAAATGGTACCAATTAAAGGCGAAAGTATTTTAACCAACCTTTTGGATAATTAATAACCCACTGATTCACCTGAGCTAACAGAACTGCTCATCTCGTATTTGTTAATTTTTTATGAACACGTGTAACCCTCTTCATTTAGAAATTATAACTTCTATTTCTGACGTACCACTGTAAGTTAATATATAATGTAAAAATAAGAATTTAATTAACCAAACATCTTTTTCGTAAATTCAGAGTTATCTACGAAAGTAAAAATATTTACCGACTAGACTAGTTTTTTTTAGTTTTTTTTTCCTTCATTTTGAGGGACTATAAGAATTATTCTAAAATTCAATTAAAAGTGACACTTTTAATTTTAAATCTACCTGAAGAATACTATCAACTGACATGATCAATGACATGAATCAAATTGCCGAAGAAAATGTCAGTACCTTCTGAACAGTATATTCGAGAAATATTCGAGTTTTATTCGTTTTTTTATATTCTTATAATATAAAAGAAAGATAAGAAAATAAATTAAAATTTCAATAGTAGAAAAGAATGTTCGTGTTTGTGTGCGTGAATTTGAATTCGAATTGCCTTCTAGTGCCACTGCCAAAAGTAACTAAATTTGAATAAAATTCGTTTAATTGAAATTTTAATTGCATATATTTTGCTTGAATTTGATTTAAATATTTTAAATTACATTTATTTTTCTTACTGGGGTAAAACGATAATTGATTGTCATCCCACAAAAGAAGTATTTTTATTTAAACTACGTGTTTCAAACACTTCGTCTTCATCAGCAGGTAAACATTGATCTATAATTTCGATGTTTTTAGCAAGTCTGTTTGTTTCAAACATTTCAATGACTTTCTCAGTTAGTCCATTTGTAAGTGAACAAGCATCTGTGGTGAAATAAGGGCGCGGGTTGAAGGGGCATCCGCCAGGGGTGGCACGTGCCAAGGGGCGGCATTTTGAGGGAGTAAAAACAGCAAATAAAAAAAAATTAACATAATAATAAGCTAAGAAAAAATCTGAAATTTGTACTAAAATGAGTTTGTCAGGTCGTAATTGTTTTTCATTGTCGTAAGTATAATATTTGCAAATTAAAAATAAATTCATTAAAAAATTTTTAAAACATATTTTCTTAATGGTGCTAAAAGTTTATTATATTTGTTTTACATTATTTTTTTATGATTTTAATTATACTTTGTATTTTTGAAAACTAAAAATTTCAATTTTCAATTTTCAAATTTCAAACTCAATTTTCTTTGATGACGACTGTATATCTATTCGAGTACTGTAATAAAAGGGAAGTCCGGGATTAATAACAGCATTCAAAAATGTGATCCTAGATTATAATTCCATGAAATAAATATTTTTCACAGCTGTCAAAAAATTTTGAAAGTTAATAGATTATCAACTGCGTTGTGTGGGAGGGGGTGGGTGGGCAAATTTTACGGGTGGCAAAAATAGTTCCTACGCCACTCGCAATATAAGAGAAAATTTCTAATAAAAAAAAATTTGCTTGTGAGAAATCTGCTCAGAGATGTTTGATACTAAGAACTATAAAGGCATAACTTGTAATTGACGAGAATTGAAGAGATCAAAAGCTCAAAATAATGAGGTCAGAGGTTGAGTTAGTATTGAACATACATAGGATATGATTATCAACAAGTCTGCCTGTATAAGATCAGAGGAGTAGATTCTTGTAATTGAATAATAGATGTATCTAGCAGAATTTATTTATCTACAGGTAAAATAAAATAATACTGCCAAAGGAATCAGGATCATATATAAAAAGTCAATTAGGTTTTTGTTGGGAAGTAATAATATTAATACGATTATTAAATCAGATAATTTAATCAGAATTAAATGCATGCGCTATCAAAACATTGCTAGAAAAGTCCAGTTATAAAAAGTAACATTCAAATAAAATCAATGCTTTTATTTCTAGAAATTAGTTTTTTATGTGGAATCCATAGATTAGTGACTCCGTATGAATTAGATCATGCTTCTGTTCATGATTAAGTAATTAAATTATGGGCACTGTGAGTGGAAAGTTTGTGTGTGTGTGTGTGTGTGTGTGTGTGTGTGTGTGTGTGTGTGTGTGTGTGTGTGTGTGTGTGTGTGTGTGTGTGTGTGTGTGTGTGTGTGTGTGTGTGTGTGTGTGTGTGTGTGTGTGTGTGTGTGTGTATGTGTGTGTGTGTGTGTGAGTGTGTGTATGTGATATATATATATATATATATAGTTTAATATGGGTTGTCCGGGGAAAGGAATATGATTCGATGCGATGTTGACCAATGGGAGTAGAGTTACAGGTCCAAGCGTAAGGTCCCAGTTGCCCGCTGCTCAGCAAAAAGCCTTTGCGTTCTGCCAATAGGTATAGAGGTTGCACAGTCCCTCTGTGTTAAATGATGTTTGGCAGAAAACATTAGCCTCACTTTACAGTGAACTCCTGTTCCCTTTCTATTTTTGATTTTTGTGGTGGTTGGGTGTTGTTGTTGTTTACTATTTTCTGTTACGGATATTGCTGGATATTTAAATGATACTCTCGGTTGTTTACTGCGAAAAGCCGCCTTCATCTTCATGCCAACAGGGGTAGAGGTTGCACAGTCCCTCTTGATTATTAAGAGATGTTGACACTGGAATCCAACTTCTTCTCGTAGAAACATCTTCAAGTTGTAGTTTTGTATATTGTTCTCTTCGGTTTCTTATGTTCATGTTTTTTCTTCAGTTGAATGTTATTGCTGCTATTGATGGGTGGCTGGTAGGTGATGAAAAGTTCTGCACTGTTGACCCGGTGGTGGTATTTGCGACATGTTTCAACCATTCTCTGGTTATCTTCAGCAAGGAAATGGCCCAGACGTTGGTCCTTATATACAGTTTTCTATGGTTGTCCGGGGAAAGGAATATGATTCGATGCGATGTTGACCAATGGGAGTAGAGTTACAGGTCCAAGCGTAAGGTCCCAGTTGCCCGCTGCTCAGCAAAAAGCCTTTGCGTTCTGCCAATAGGTATAGAGGTTGCACAGTCCCTCTGTGTTAAATGATGTTTGGCAGAAAACATTAGCCTCACTTTACAGTGAACTCCTGTTCCCTTTCTATTTTGATTTTTGTGGTGGTTGGTGTTGTTGTTGTTTACTATTTTCTGTTACGGATATTGCTGGATATTTAAATGATACTCTCGGTTGTTTACTGCGAAAAGCCGCCTTCATCTTCATGCCAACAGGGGTAGAGGTTGCACAGTCCCTCTTGATTATTAAGAGATGTTGACACTGGAATCCAACTTCTTCTCGTAGAAACATCTTCAAGTTGTAGGTTTTGTATATTGTTCTCTTCGGTTTCTTATGTTCATGTTTTTTCTTCAGTTGAATGTTATTGCTGCTATTGATGGGTGGCTGGTAGGTGATGAAAAGTTCTGCACTGTTGACCTGGTGGTGGTATTTGCGACATGTTTCAACCATTCTCTGGTTATCTTCAGGCAAGGAAATGGCCCAGACGTTGGTCCTTATATACAGTTTTCTATGGGTTGTCCGGGAAAGAATATGATTCGATGCGATGTTGACCAATGGGAGTAGAGTTACAGGTCCAAGCGTAAGGTCCCAGTTGCCCGCTGCTCAGCAAAAAGCCTTTGCGTTCTGCCAATAGGTATAGAGGTTGCACAGTCCCTCTGTGTTAAATGATGTTTGGCAGAAAACATTAACATGAACATAAAAAATTAGCATAAAAAAAAACATGAACATTTTTCAACTGAAGAAAAAACATGAACATAAGAAACCGAAGAGAACAATATACAAAACCTACAACTTGAAGATGTTTCTACGAGAAGAAGTTGGATTCCAGTGTCAACATCTCTTAATAATCAAGAGGGACTGTGCAACCTCTACCCCTGTTGGCATGAAGATGAAGGCGGCTTTTCGCAGTAAACAACCGAGAGTATCATTTAAATATCCAGCAATATCCGTAACAGAAAATAGTAAACAACAACACAACCCAACCACCACAAAAATCAAAAATAGAAAGGGAACAGGAGGACACTGTAAAGTGAGGCTAATGTTTTCTGCCAAACATCATTTAACACAGAGGGACTGTGCAACCTCTTAATATTCAGAACGCAAAGGCTTTTTGAGACCAAGGGCCTTGTTGGATTAATTACTCCCTTGGTAAATGATCAATCATTTTTTCCCAAACCCTGAAAATGTAATAAGGAAACGTTGGGCCATTTTTCCTGAAAAACCAAAATGGTTAAAACACCAAATAACCCCAAGGTAACAGGAGAATATTTACCTAAACCCCAATAGAGAAAAACAACTAAAAAAAATGAAATAAGAAACCGAAAAAAATATAAAATAAATTAAATTTTTAAAAAATTATTATTAAATTTTAATAATCAAAACCACTTATGTTGGATAAATGAACCTTTTAAAACAACCAAGCTTTTACCACAATTCCGAAAGAAAAAGAAACAAAAAACAAAACCCAAAAAAAAATGAAAAACAGGATTCACTTAAATGGGTAATTTTTTAAACATATTTAACAAAGGGACTTAACCCATCCTTTGGCAAACGAAATTTTTTAGCAGGGAACGGGATTAGTTTGTAACTCTCTCCCATTGGTAACAGCTGAACAATTTTTTAAACCCATAAAAATGTTAAAACCAAAAATTTTTTTTAAAAACCAAGAAGGGAAACACGAAAACCAAACAATCAACATCGAACTTTTCTCACCAAGAACAATGAGCAAAAATTCAACGAAGAAAAACGAAATAAAAACCGAAAGAACTATACAAACCTACAATTGAAGATTTTTCAAAAAGTTGGATTATTCAACATCTTTAATAATCAAAGGGAGGAACCTTACCCTGGGCATGAAGTGAAGGGGTTTTCGAAAAAAGGAAGATTTAAAATAAATATCCAAAAAAAATAGAAAAAAAAACAAAAAAAAAATAAAAATAGAAAGGGAACAGGAGTTTCACTGTAAAGTGAGGCTAATGTTTTCTGCCAAACATCATTTAACACAGAGGGACTGTGAACCTTATACCTATTGGCAGAACGCAAAGGCTTTTTGCTGAGCAGCGGGCAACTGGGACCTTACGCTTGGACTGTAACTCTACTCCCATTGGTCAACATCGCATCGAATATATAATATATATACCTCATTAAAGATCTTGCCAAATTAAGTTTAGTATGTTTCCTACATACCTTTTCAAGGTTTCGAATGCTTCTTTTCCATCTTTGTGGTATCATATAAATTAACTCACCGATTTTTTTATCTTTAAATATATTTTTCATTTAAATGTCCGACGTTTCAGTCTACGTTGACCATTCTCAAGGATTCTATATACAAGTTTTTTTAACAATTCTAATAAATCTTATTTACAATTTCTATAAAATTAATAAAATTGAGTAACAGGTTTGCTACAAAATTCCCTACATGAACTTTTTCACAACATTATTTAAATCACTAAATAGTTATTTTTTACGAATGTAATTTAAAAATCCTGGAAAAACAACGGACTGATCATTAAGGTTCGGCTTCTTTTCCATTATGCATAATGATTCAATTATATTCAGCCTCGTGTGATTATTGTCTGCATATAATACTTCAATGTTGTCTTCCAGCATTTTTCTACTTAGCCTGCTTTTATGTATGTTCATTGTGTGTTCTTTCGGTCCTCCGGCTGCGAGATGCATCGTAAGTCTGCGTGAAGGTTGTCGTCGTAGAACCAATATAGCTCGATTTTAGGAGCTCACAGTCTCCTATAGTGCAATTATATCTGTACACTACATTGGTTTTTTGTAGTTGTGTTTTTTGTTTCTACGACGACAACACTTTCACGCAGACTTACGATGCATCTCGCAGCCGGAGGACCGAAAGAACACACAATGAACATACATAAAAGCAGGCTAAGTAGAAAAATGCTGGAAGACAACATTGAAGTATTATATGCAGACAATAATCACACGAGGCTGCATATAATTGAATCATTATGCATAAAGGAAAAGAAGCCGAACCTTAATGATCAGTCCTGTTGTTTTTCCAGGATTTTAAAGTTACATTCGTAAAAAATAACTATTTAGTGATTTAAATAATGTTGTGAAAAAGTTCATGTAGGGAATTTTGTAGCAAACCTGTTACTCAATTTTATTAAGGTAGTGTTTTTTTTTAAAAGAATATTGTATTATTAGTTATGTTTGATAGAAGTGATTGTAAATAAGTATTTATTAGAGTTGTTAAAAAAACCTTGTATATAGAATCCTTGAGAATGGTCAACGTAGACTGAAACGTCGGACATGTAAAATGAAAATATATTTAAAGATAAAAAAATCGGTGAGTTAATTTAATGATACCACAAAGATGGAAAAGAAGCATTCGAAACCTTGAAAAGGTATGTAGGAAACATACTAAACTTAATGTTGGCAAGATCTTTAATGAGGTATGTTTAAAAGAAGGTCTGCTCCAAAGTATACAATATAATATTATATATGTGTGTGTGTGTGTGTGTGTGTGTGTGTACGATTGTATGCATGCGTGTGTATACGCATTCTAGTAAAAAATGAAAATAAATTGATTATGCGTAAAATAAAATTTAAAAAAGAATAGGTAATTTATTTAAAAAAAAATGTTATTAACTCTGCTGTCTCTATCTTCTTAATTTTTTTAAGTATTTATAAAGGGAAATGAAAAAGGAAAACGCTAATGGATCCTGATTTATGAAATATCGAACAAAATTTTTTTCTCAACTTAGGAAGTATTAAAGGCAATTTCAATTTGAATTTATTATATTAAGAGCAGCTTAAATTGTAATACCAGTATTAGCGGATGTTTTCAAATAATTATTTAAAAAAAAATAAAGTTAATAAACGAACTATACGGCATAGCTGATGGTTAATGATAATAATAATCTTGAATTTTATTTTGGACTAACTTTTATTAATGTGTTGAGGTATGTATTAATTCTTAATTAATTATTCTTTGTATGCATTACTTTATTATGTATAACCTATACTTTTCTTTTAAACTGTAGGGTATGGTTTACAAGTACGGTAAATTATTATTACTCATTTTTATAATCTACTGGGTTATTTTACGTTTTGAACTTATTAATATATTTTTGGAAACTCATCATAGACACAATATACTTGTATTACATTCGTATAAATTTTGAAACACAAAAACTAAGTACTACTTTACAAATTATTTTACAAAGAATACTTAGTTTTTCTGTTTCAAAATATATACTTCTGCCTATGAAAAAGAGGTTTTAAATAAAAATCAAAACGTTGGCAATGAGAGTTTAATTTGAATCTGAAGAACTGACCGAGTCCCGATAAACTTCAGTTTTGTATATATATAGATATATATAAAATGATTTCACATAAACACGTGAAATAACAATCAATGATCAAACCACAAAAAGAAATGGGAAAACAAGACTAAGATCTTTCAACCGTAACAAGCAGTCTTCGTCAGGGTCTAAAACCCAACTGTTGGGTTTTTGACTGACGAAGACCGTCACAATTTCTTATTGTGGTTTGATCATTCATAAATATATATATATAATATATATATATAATAATTATATATATTTATATAATATATATATAATTCAATATAGAAAAGAAACATAGAGAAATCAAAAGAACACACTTACACTCTAATTTTCGGTTTGAACCGTCTTCAGGAGAGATAATAACCCTCCAACGGTCTCCAACCGTCTCTGAACCAGTGCGCTTGGTTTCCCTCTCTTATCTCTCCTGAAGACTGTAAGTGTGTTCTTTTGATTTCTCTATGTTTCTTTGCCTATATAGAGCTACTTTTGTCCGTTTTGGATCGTATTTCCAACGTAAAAGTGTATATATATAACTAAAACAAAATGTATTTGGGAATAGTATGCTGAGCGTTAGTAAAATTTGACTTACATAGTTCCTGCTGTGTCATTTGTGTGCAGTGTTTAGGTTATTTGTAATGCTATCTGATTATTTTAGTTGTAGCTTTTGACTAATCAACATTGTTAGTAGATTTAAATAATATAAAATTATTTTTCTAATCCGAAAAATTTTTACTTCTGTAAGCTATATTATTTTATTTATCTCTGAAATACTTCTAATTGTAATTGTAATACCACCTAACACCCTGTGAAGGTTCGATGGCACCGCAAGGTAGAGGGATTGTCTTTAGTGGGCGACACAGCATCGAATGTCCAGCAGGCCAAGGACGTGTGTTGGTTGAATGTATGAATTCAATCTATTTGTAATGTTTCATACTTTGTAATAATCCATATTAATATTGTTTATTTATTCGATATTTATATATGATTTCTTATTATCTTTTTTTGTATGCCCATAAAAACGTTTTTAAATAAAACCGAAACGGAATCGAGAGTTCGATTTTTGAATCTAGAAAATTGATCAAATCCCGATTAGACAATACACCTATTCTCTCAAACGGTTTATATATATATATATATATATATATATATATATATATATATATAAAACCCGTTACTTGGGTTACTTGCCGTTGCTTCTACAACGTGCTTGGTCTCCCTTTCTCTTTTCTCATGAAGACGGATTACCCAAAAATTGAGTCTGTAAGTGTGTTCTCTTACTCTGTGTGTTACTGTTCTTCAATTTTGAACTCGTATTGTGTCCAGTTTGGATTGTGTTTCTTTTATTAAGTTTTATAATATATATATATATATAAATATTATATATATATATTATATATATTTGTAAAATTTGGACGCCTTGATCAGATTTACTCACCTTCCACGAGAATAAGTCGAGAGCCAGGTGAGGATTGAACTTCGGACCTAACAGTTAAGAGACGAATACGTTAACCACTAAGCTAACCTGGCCCCCCAACAAAATAAATATATTTTATTTAAATATCTTCTTAAATATTTAAATAAAAACTATAAAACTCTTTCTTTATTGATTTGTTTAATTTAAGTATTTTGACTTTTCCAATTCTATGTAATCACTATTGCGTCATTCTAGTAATTTCATTTGTTTTTTTTTTTTATTAGTAGTAAATTATTTATTTTCTCTTGTTTCCGATATTTTTTTTAGGTGACACTAAATATATCATAGGTAAGTTAATAAAAAATAAACTATCAGCGGAAACAGTTAAAGAAAACTAAGAATAATTGAATGAACATTGTTTGGGATCAGAATGAAGAGAGGGGGATCAGATCTGGCAAGGGTCCAAATTGAGTTGGAAATACTTAATGTGTTGCCAAGTTCGCCAACCAGTCAATAACGCTTACCGTCATTTCTTTAACGATATCAACTGAAATAAAAGTCGCCCTTCATTTCCTTTATACATAAAAATATCCTGCTTTGATATTGACTTAAGATGTATTGTTTTTAATTAATCTGGCATTAAGTATGTCTCAGAAATCACTATGACCAATAAATCCAGTGATCCATACAGAGTTAGATAGACAATACAGAAAAAATCCATACTTATAAATTTACCAAAAATCTTGAAATTATTTTTGTTGTGTTATATTTTTTTATCCAACTGAGTTCAGTAGGTTTTCAGTTATTTGCAGATATGCCAATCCCTCGATTGTATTCACATCATTTAGTCCGATGTAGTTATGTTAGTTGCAGTGAAAACTGATACCTTCCTCTAGAATGGGCTAGTATCACTTTGTCTTTCAAGAGGGGCAGCCGAATCCTGATGGATACTGAGGTAGTCTTAAAACTGACTACATAGTAGGAGTCGGCTACCACTTGCTTTGGAGCAGAGTGGGCAAATCATCAACTGAGCAACTCCAATGCAATGTAAATGCTTCTGATGTAGGGCAGGTATAGTAGCACCCTCGGTCCGGAATTCCATCTATGAACTCATAAAACGCTTTCAGTACCACTTGGATGAGGAACACCCTTGCAGAATTTTCTTAGAACTATACTTAATTTCTCTCTTTCCTAGTTATCAGTATATTGGTTACTTTTTTCCTGATTTTTTTTCCTCTATCTTCTTTCTGATGTATCTGGGTTTGATGATCTCACCTGCAGCCAAAGCACGCTGAGTAGGACTTCGTCTGGAGTTCCATCCGAGAGCTCTTAAATCATTGTGGATACCACAGGATTGGGGAAAGCTCATGCAGAATTTTTTTTAGGTTTTCTTGCTGTTGAAGTTTGACTCGTGGTGGCTGTGGTACATCCAACAAGTAGAGTGGACTCTCTACAGAGTTGCTATGTAAGAGACAGTATATTCTTCGGAGGTTGTTTACGGAGAAACAATAGGGAGTGAGACCCTGACTTTAGGACTTGATAATCCATCGCTTGGCAGTGGACTTGAAAACTGGTACTCACTCCTGAAATGGATATTCTCCTTCAAGAGGGACAACCGAATCGTTATGGACACTGAGGTAGCCCTAAAACTGACTACTTAGTAGGTGTCAGCTACCTGTAGATGCTTCCATAGATAATCGTGTCTTACAGCCGTTCGGAAGTTGGCAACTGCCACTTTTCTTAGAAGAATATTTATCGGTAATACGATTACAATTAATTAATTTTGTTTCATGGCAATCATATTTTTTGTCAACAAAAAATATTTTTTTGGCAACTGGTCAACAAATTTTTTGGTGCCAAAGATTTCTAAGCTGATTTAGGATTAATTTCGGTTAATTTAGGCGTTTTCCGAAAAGCATAGTCATTTTTTCTCCTCAGATCAAGTTATTGAGATGTTTGCTATTTCACACCTTTTTAACTTAAAATTAGGTGTATTTCTAATTACATTTTAGCGTCATAATTACAATTGTAAGTTGTTATTGGAATCAATGATACACGAATAAGACATCTTAAACCTTAAAGCTTTTTTTGTGTTACAGACTTTTAGAGTAAAAATTAAGGATAGCTACATCCACTCTTATATTGCTTAAACAAATCAAATGTGTTTTGGTATAGTTGTACGGAATATACGTTAAAATTCAATTTTTTTGCATAGGTATTAGTATACTATTGCAAATATTTTGGTGTGGCTAATAAATATATGTCTTACACTGTTTCTTTGATTTGCCTGTGTTTATTGTTGTGCTGGCATTCTTAATTTATATTATCCTACGAATGAAAGATTGGCTACAATTCTGAAGTAAAACACGCTAACAGTTTTCGTGAATGCTGATTGTACAGAAGGTTACTCAGGCCTAAAAGTACCTCAAACTAGAATATCTCGTAATAATAACTGAATACTGTATAGGCTTATAGCAGGCAAGGGTAGCCGAGTGGCTTGTGTGCTAGCCTCTGGACAGATTGATGCAGGTTTTGATTCACACTTTGACCGTCATCCTTTTCGCAAGAGCTGAAAAAATCTGAATAGGACGTTAGCCTTCAGTTAGAGCCTGTACGATGCTAAGTTACTTGTCAAAAATCTCTACTCTAAATACAACTGAGTTAGGCAAAATTTAGTAATCCCAATGTAGGAAGCCTATAAGAATCCTATAAGTGAAGGTTAGGAAAACAAAAAAAGCAATTGATTTTTATCAATGATAACAGAACTTGAAAACAGTTCAAGTTCTGTTATCAAATACCATTAATCTGGGGCAAAAGCAAAGGCTAATCTTCCAGCTATATTAGTAAAAAATAATACGTATGGAGGACCACTAACCACTGACTGACTCTTCAATGAACAGCCAGTTCATTGGTAGGACAGTAGAGTGAGTACCTTCCTGATCCTGAGAAAATATGAAGACAAATTTGAAGATATATTCTTGACATTGAAAATTCATAACAAAATAGTTAAACAAAGTTATTTTAAAACAAAATTTTTTAAAACAAAAAAAATCATAGAGTCATTTCAGATTATATTTTCTAGAATTGTTCGATATTTTTCTTTGTGACATCATCTATGCTATTAAATTCTCCACAGAATTTAAAATATAAAATTTGCATGTTCTTGATGTAAACTCAGCCCAAAGTAGTAATCTAATCAAAGAGTTGGAAAGCATTTCTTTTTTAAGTTATACTTCTGAAAAGTTTTAAAATAGTGGTGGATATTCCGTGAATAACAACGAAAGTCCAAACTTGGTTACATTTTGACATCTGGAAATGCAGATATTATTTTTAAGCAGTTTCGTAATATTTCATGTACTACTTGAGAGAAGAAAATGTTTTATCGTATTCCACATCATTTCATTCAAATAATTAAGTCTTGTAAATTAATGAATCAACAGTATACTTTGTATTTCTGTTTAAAAGCATTCTAAAATTACGATATTGACAGTAAACG
This sequence comes from Hermatobates lingyangjiaoensis, assembly GCA_026182355.1. Classification (NCBI taxonomy): domain Eukaryota; kingdom Metazoa; phylum Arthropoda; class Insecta; order Hemiptera; family Hermatobatidae; genus Hermatobates; species Hermatobates lingyangjiaoensis. The sequence goes on along the minus strand of JAPFBL010000390.1, from coordinate 30,668 downwards.
TTCTATTTGCAGCTCATGAAAAATGGCTCAACTTCATGTACCAACTGTGAAACTGTTGTCGCGTAAGAACAATTTTTACTATCAATGTTTGCCCAAATTTAGTAATAGTTATTAATAGTTCCCGCCAAGTACTCGGTGTCTTCAAGCTGAGTTTTACAACAGGAATATTTTCTAAGAAACGAAAGAATTTCAAGTGCATATGGATTTTAAAAGAATTGAACTAATCGTTTCTAAAATGTATATGTTCTTTGTACTTTGTACTCTTATTCAGTTTTATTTGCCTCCATGAACTCTATGACCTCTGAGTGTGAATTATAGCTCATTATCATGACTTTACGTTCAAATTCTCCAAATCTTCTGGGAAAAAGAAGTCAGGTTAGCTCAGTGGTTAACGTAGTCAACTCTGGACTACCAGTCGGGGTTTGATTCCCACCTGGCCCTCGATTTATCCAAGCAGAACGTGAATAAATCTGAGTACGTCCCTTATGTACATAACGTACGTAAGGGACATACGTCCCTTGGAGAAGACGTTAAGCCTGTTGTCAGGTTGTCAGGTAGGCGTTGAAGATCCCTACTCGAAATGCACTCGACTTAGGCAAAATTTATGACTCCCAATATAGAATCTGTAGAATTCACCGACCAAACAAAAGCCGGTAAAGGCTGCTGTTATCACCAGATAGGGGATAGGTTTAAACGATTACCTACTGGGTGTTATCAGTTTTTTTATCCTTACTGTTTTCTATTTACTAGTGATTATGAAAGAACAGTGTACTCTTTTTCAGTATTCAGTATTCATTGATTAAGCATGGTTATTTTTTTACTGCCAAAGCAGTTCTTATATGTCCAACTTCACCATGATGCATTGAAAGCTACGACCACTGGCATTTCAACAAAAATTCTTAAAACTTCGTTCCTAGTAAGTTGGATCTCTTAGAATATTTTGCCACTCGTTTGGTAAGATATAGACATAAAGGCCATTGTAATGTATTTCAAAACTTTTCATTCACAGTTTTTTCTCATTTTTAAAAATGAACATAAAAAAAGTTAAATTATTAAAAAAAAAAAAACCGGTTCATAGTGTTAGGTGTTTAGGTTTATTGCTTACCAGCGTTTGAAATATTGGAAAAAAAAATATAACTATCTGTTTGAAATAGTTTGCTTCAATATTTCAAATTTGACCCTTAAACATTACTGTAATTGATACAGTTGCAATGCATGCAATGCCTTGCTTTCAGTAATACTTTCGTCTCAGTCTGTTTATACAATCTGTACAACACGCAATCCATACACTGTTTCAATCAATCTCTCAAGTTAGTCCATTTTAACGTAATTATTCAAACGCTATTTCAGTTTGCCTTAAATTCAATTTTAAACCAATCATAGAACTTACTTGTCTTTGACAAAACCTTAAGAATTCAGATATCCTTTAAATGAGTTTAATTTAGCACACATTTTCATGATATAGTCCTCTATACAGTCTTTTACAATCGTATGATCTCATTTAGTAGAATAGGATTCAATAGATATTTATGCACCTAGCAATAATTTATTGTCTTGTAGCGGCAACACTAACGCAAGTCTGTAAGAACCAGCTGTTCTTAAGAACCAGCTGTTAGTAAGAACCAGCTGTTAGTAAGAACCAGCTGTTTTCGCCATCTCGACCAGTTTTTGTCGCCATCTTTACCTGTTCAAATCGTTCTCTCCCTGTTACTCGATCAACTCGCCATGCCTTGTGTTTCTTCGCCACTTCTTAATTCCATTCTACACTTCATCGCACGCCTTGCCATCTGCTCAGCAGTACGGAGGATCTGACCGGAAATTCGCAATAGACAGAGACTCTGTGTATTATGTGGGGACCCATGTAGTGATTTATATTAAAGTGTTCTATTGTCAACTTGTACCAAAACATAATAAACAGTTATCAGTGCGCCCCACATAATTGGTGGGTAAATATCCCCCAAAGTCTATTCTTTCCCGAGTATTTTAGTTGATTACTGAGGCAACGCCAAAGATATCAAGGCTAATAAATCCCGAGGCAAAGCCGAGAAAGATAACTAAGTTAGGGAATAACAGCCTATTATTCTCGAGGAACATACAATATTTAATCTTCAGAAAATGCTTTATAATAATTTATTAAGCGTTAATTAATATAAAAAAATTAATAATCCACAATAAAGGTTTAAGCAATAAAGGTTTAAGAAAGCTAAATAAAAATAATGTAAACAAAACAGAGTAGAATAATTAGCAATAGAAATGGACTTTATATCACTGTTTTTTTCATTATTCCCTGTTTCTTCAATATTGCCCCATTTATACCTCTAACCACCTCGTATGTACGGGGATTAAAAGTCTTACATTATTACATGAAAACTAGATGTTAGAATTTACTTTTCATCTTTTTTTAGAGACAAAATCATTTATCGTACTAAATTTGAATCTTTAGATATCATCTCAGTATAAAAATTCTATCTATTATACGGTAAAAACTATTTTTTAAGCTTCCGTATTCAAAAATACTTCCTGGTCCAGATCTGTTTAAACTGCGGACATTAACTTAGTTACAAATAAGATATACAACAACTGTAGAGTCAACTACAAAAGCTCAAATGAAAACCTTCTTATAGTGATAGAGAGGAAAAATATATTAAGTCTTCACCACAAGTATTTTATTTGAGATCGCGTTTCGAAAACTTATTGTTCATCATCAAGTACATCTCCGATATAAACACAAAAAAGTATAACAATTTTTGAAGGTTAGTAACGGAAAAACCAATATTTTAACTAAAATAAGAACCTAAAGTAGTTACATACATATCGCAGTAAGGCGGTGTTGAGTGATTTTTTAGTTTTTATTTTTGTTAAAATTTTTGTTTTTCCGTTATTCAACCATAAAAATGTTTATACATTTTGTGTTTACATTGTAAGTGTACCTGATGGCGAACACCAAGTGTTCGAAACGCGTTGTAAAAGAAAATCCTTTTGGTGAAGACTTAATATATTTTTCCTCATTATAATGAGTTAGTACCACACAATAACAGCTTGCACAGCTCGTAAGAAATCTACATAAATAAAAAAAAAAAAAAAAAAAAAAAAAGATTTTGTCTCTAAATTGCTTAGAACTGACTCATTTTAACTTATCTTTACGTTTCATACATTAGAGAAACCGAATCCACCCTTAAAAAAATGTCTGTCACCCAATTGAATTCCTTGACTCCGTGACTGCTCCTGGACTGCCTATACATGGCTGAAACCCTATGTAGGGACACCAATCATGCTGTTACGAAATTTGAGTGCATTAAAAATGTGCAACAGGTCACGACTCTTAAATTATTTTTTTGCACAGAAATGTCATAGAGGCTGATATCATGACTGAATCAGTGATTATAAACGCATACCATTGATACCTAGCAACTGCCCCATTCAATTCAAACGGTCGCAATCTCTCGTCAGTGTCTGTTTCTCAATGACAGTAAATAAGTCGCATAGCCAAACTGAATGAAAAGAATTACATCAATGTGAATTGATGTAACTGAAACCAAGTGTTTCTCACATGGTCAACTGTATGTTGCTTGCTCAAGAGTCAGAGGTTCAAACCCTCTGTTCTTCCATGCACCTGAAGAACAGACTACTAATGTGGTTATACAAAGGCACTTACTTAACGGAAAAAACCGATTATATATGCTAATAAATAATTTTTTCTCATCCCATAATTTTTCTAATAATATATTGAAATACCACGTATAATCAATGAATTTTTGTAAAATATCCGGCAAAGACGCCCACGTATTTAAGAATTTGTACTTGGATTTCTTAACAATTTTCCTGAAAGGAATCCTATATTCACAATAACATAAACAAATATCCTGATTTTTATTTCCATAAACCTCTAAAGTGCACTCTTTTCTTCCTCAGTGGCATATTCAAATGATACCATATACAGAGTATAGACATACCAAGGCACTTAAAAATTCGAATTCTCCAAGTCTCCTTAGAATTTTCAGTTTTTTCACCATTATCGATTTTCACTCACTAGTTATTATGAAAGAACAGTATCATAATAATAAGAATAATAATAATTCCAATAGTTTTAATTAACATAATACTATTTATTTTACCGTAAAAAATAATATAAATAATACTATCTTTTATTGATTGAACGAAAAGTTTTTTCAAGTTTCTCTAAAAAAATATTCGAATATTATCAGGATATGATTTAAAACTTGAAACATTTGAAATTATCTAAATCATAGGTAAATAAGCTATCGTTTTAATAAAGCAAATAAAATTCATAGTTCTTCAAAATAGTTTGAGTTTTAATTAACTGTAATTAAGTTAAGTAATCATGACAAAATTGATTTTGGTATTTTGATGGATTTGCAAAATGTTCAGTCTATTCTTGAAGAAGGTTTTTTTGCTGTTTTGTGTTGTGTGTACTTTTAGTGATGAAATATACATTTCAGCGTACTATTAATAATGTGACTTGTTCTTTGCTATAAATAATACACTTCTGATTACTTTATTGTACTAATTTAATTAATTAATGAAAGAATAGGTTAGGTTAGGTTAGGTTGCAGTGGCAGTCCCACAAGGGAACACACGTAGGCCAAGCATTGGCCCTTTGTGATACCACACAATGAAGATTGATTCTACATTGGGAGTCCTAAATTTTGCCTAACTCAAATGTATTTAGAGCAGGGATCTTTAACGAGTACCTGACACCGTACAGGCTCGGGACCGACGGTTTAACGTCCTTCTCCGAGGGACGACGTGCTCAGATTTATTCACCTCCCGCATGAATAAATCGAGGGCCAGGTAGGGATCGAACCCCGGTCCTATCAGTTCAGAAGTGAGCACGTAACCACTGAGCTAGCCTGGCCCCCTTAATGAAAGAATAATTATAAATCAGTAAAACATATTTGGTTATAAGTCAGAAAAGCAAGTACATGACAAACTTTGTGTGGTCTATAACAAAAGCTGGTGAATTGTTTGTTTAACCAGTACAGTAAAACCTCCCACTACAGGTTAAATTCGTTCCCAGCCTGACCTCAGATTGCAATTTAATCGCGTTAGCAAGCAATTTTTCCAATTGAAATTAACAAGAAAACAATTTAAACAGAAAAGGTGCAATTCGAAAAAATAAATAATACTATACATTCTAATGTAGTGCAATCAGTTATTATGTGGTATTTACTCATTGTAGGGTAAAAATCTAATGAAATGGTCTCCACATATAAAACTTTTAATGATATAAACAACGCGTTTCGAACACGTAGTGTTCTTCCTCAGGCATTAACTAAAAAATACAATGACACCAGAGAGTTATCTATAGTTTACTTTGTACTATAGATAACTCTCTGGTGTCATTGTATTTTTTAGTTAATGCCTGAGGAAGAACACTACGTGTTCGAAACGCGTTGTTTATATCATTAAAAGTTTTATATGTGGAGACCATTTCATTAGAATTTTACCCTACAATACTATACATGTAATATGAGTAATAAAAATTCAGGCAATAAACAATCATGTTCTATTAATCTATTAAACTTAAAACGAAGACCATCTGGGCTTGAGGAAGACGGTCGCTCGTACTACAAATTTGTAGTCGTCATATGAGACAAAAATCATTCTAATGACTGCTCATAAAACGAATTACACGTAAAGGGAGTAGTCGTACTCGAGATTCTACTGTACATTTAAAACAGCGGTTCCCAACCTTTCAAATATAGCGACCCATTTTAGAACAAGCAATCAGGAAGCGACCCCAATCGTTAAAATATCTTTTATACATTTATTTTTTCTATAAGAAACTGGCATATATTGCAATTTATTAGTGAAGTAACTGTATATTCCTTAAATATATGATTAATATAGAATTTATTCATTAATCTCAAAGCTCCTACAAAATATTAATTAATTGCAAATCAATTTCAAAGTATTCAAACAAACAAATTTCATACCGTTATGTAACTTTACTAAAGTATGTTTATGAACTGACCTTAATGAGACGGCTGGTATTGTAGCTTTTTAGCTAGCAATTCTATCCTGGGCTCCGTTGTCGATATGGCACACCTCAAGTCGTGTTCCACATCTAATTTATTTCGGTCTGCAGTTTAATCAGATATTTTTTCGATCTATTGTCTACATTGGTTGTTTAACATCAAAAGGGTGCGTAATATTTCTAGCATAACTAGATCATGCCTGTATATTTTTGCATAACTTTTGAAGTAGTGTTTTTTTACGTCCAAACCACATAAGAAAAGAGAAAGAAGACTAAGGTCTTTCAAGTGAAACGAAACATGTTCAATACATGTCTCGGACGTTATGTTCAGTGACTTAATGAACTGTTACATTTAGTTTGATAGTGTGAATTTATATAATTGTCTTAATTTTATTTTATAATGTTATTTATTTAACTGTCTTCTGTTTTTACCGTGTTTTATATAATATTCACGTTCGGGTCAAAATCAATTGGCGACCCCATGGCATTGGTGTCACGACCCCGTTTGGGGTCGCGACCCACAGGTTGGGAACCACTGATTTAAAAGATGACTTTGGCTTCATGTCTTACACATGATTGTGGTTACGCGCCTTGGTCTGTTTGATAAGCGTAAACAGATTCCACGGATTTGTAATTTTTGAAGAGATAAGTGTGTTTAAAATTGAAACAAAAAAAAAAGCGATAAATTGAAATGAATTAGAGGGGTTTGATTGATTTTGTGTTTGTATGTGGCGGTTGGATTGCCCTGGCGAGATGATATACCAGAGGCAGACAGCCAAGTGCATGCAATAGATAAGGCTCGACGCCGGGTAATAGTTGATAAAGCATTGTTACCCACACCGGAAGATACCAAGCCGCAGATACACGCCCTACACTGATGACCTCCATTGAGAAGTCTACTAATTCAATGCAAACTTAACTATCTTCATTGTCTGCTTCAATAGAACAGGCAACAATAAATAAACCTAACGGTCTATATTAGACAGTATTATCAAACCTCAAGGTACTATGTTATAAGGAGAAGCCATCTCTGAGCCGAGAGATACTCCTAACTTGTGTTTTTATGCAAATAACACGCATAGTACTTATCATGACAAATGATTCATATGCACCCAGCGAATAATACTATCTTCTAATTATTAATGCGTAGTATAATCACATTACGAAATAAACAAAACAGAAAATACATTTCATTTAAACCAGTGTTTGCCAAAGTGGGTGGTACCGCCCCCCTGGGGGCGGTGCTTTGATATCGGGGGGGCGCTAATGCAAAAAGGATTTGGGGATTCTATTTCCATAAATTGAAAATTCGCTCGAAAAAGTTTGGGAAACACTGATTCAAACCAATACAGAAAACACAATATTAATTCTAAAATGGAACTAACATGTTAAAAGCCATAACAGTTGTCATCAAAGAAACAGGTACAATAAACCATAACAATGACATATTTAAAAAGAAATTTGTAATTGCCATCATAAAGATAAATTAAAAAGAATAATTGAAGAAGCTCACTATTCTACTTCGACAGCGTCCTCTTCAGCTAGAGAAACAGAGAAGTGAGTCCTTCCAAAGATAGGCAACGACTCATATTATATATGAAATATATATATATATATATATATATATTTCATATATAATATGAGTCGTATATATATATACACTTTAACACATAGAAAAGAACACAGAAAGACACTACAGAACTCACTTCGATATTTCGACATCCGTCGTCATCGGGAAGAAGTGCGAAGTACTCGCGTTGAGAAGCAAACTGCTACTGATATATATATATATATATATATATATATATGTTATTATCGAGATTCGTGAGTGTTCGTCCTTTTTCTTGTGTTCTCTAGCTGTAACTTTAATTATATATATATATATTATCAATAGGAAAACGATCCACGAAGGACAACAAACGTTGTATTACAAACGTAATAGACACTTTAGGTACACAGTAACTAGAAATACACTTTTACAGTCTCTCTTTTTGGTCTAACCGGCATTAAGAGAGAAAACATAGGGACACCAAGCGAACTAGCGAAGCGACGGTTGGGGACCAACACTGTTGTCACACGCGTGCCCTGTTAAAGTGAGATAGGAAAAATAAGCTAAACAAGTGAAGAACTGAAGAATAAAAAGATGAATATGGCACAGTGAAAATAAATAAATACAAACTGAATGAGGAAATATAAAAATCACAAAATATAAAAATAAATATTTTTTTAAAATGAATAGCAACTTAAATAGTATAATTAATAAAATAAAATAATTACTGTGTTCTATCGTACTCTAGCTGCCTTAAAAAGTATTTTTAGTATTTCATTAATTATACAACTTAGGTTTTTATTAAATTTAACATATAATTTATTTTTATATTTTGTAATATTTATAGTTCCTTATTCCGTTAGTATTTATTTTATTCTTCAGTTCTTCACTTTCTTAGTTCATTTTTCTTACATCTCTAGAACTGTGCTGTGTGTGAAAACACTGTTAGTCTCGAACTGTCTCTTAGCAAGTGCGCTTGGTGTATCTCTTCACTCCTGATGACGGTTGAAGCGAAAATTAGAGACTACTAGTGTGTTATTCTATTTACTTTGTACCGATAGTTTTCTCTAAAACATTTGTGAAGAGAAATCTCTCTTCGGGCGCGTGTGTGGCAACATTATTGGTCTCCAACCCTATCAACGACCAACGACCAACGAATATAACCGCGCACTATATAGTGCACGTCGTAACTAGCAGTGCCAGACCAGAGGTCTTCTACTGCTTGATTACTGTGCTACTATAACTTGGAATGTCAGTAATTCATGTCAGATATTAAGTTAGTCTGTACAGTAATGATGTCGTATTTGCGGTCATGTGGTCTTGTTAGTAATGTTTTTTTATGTTTTTAGTTATTAGATGGAAAGGTAGTCAGATAGTCACTGGATGAAGTAATTATTCAATGAGGTTGAGGAAGGTTGGCGACAGGATTTAGAGTTTGTACAAGGACGTTTAGAGTAGATAGTTTCTTGTCTTCATTGGTAGTAAGTCGGGTGATGTAGCTATCTATGGATTTCATTTTCAAATCATGGTGAATATCAACATTACGGGCGTACCTTAAGCCCTGGCTATAAGGCGGGCACACTTATTTTGAACAATCTGCATACACGCCTTGTTCGTTGGTGCAGCTCTAAAAACCCTATCTGTACCAGTGCGCTTCGTTTCTCTGTCTTATCTCTTTCGTTTCAAAGAAAAAAAAAAAAATTGAAACTGTAACTGTGAATTTTTAATTTCTCTATGTTTCCTTATCTATATTGAACTTTTTGTCCTTTTCTGATAACATTTTCAGAAAAACAAATATATATCGATATATATATATATATCAATGATCAAACCACAATAAGAAATGGGAAAACAAGACTAAGATCTTTCAACCGTAACAAGCGGTCTTCGTCAGAGTCAAAAACCCAATTAAACACTAGATGCAGAAAACATCTGGTGAGGAGTTGAGAAGACTGGGAGGGAAGAGTGGTATTTTAAAAGGGTGAAAGCACAGGAAAGGACTAATGTTCAGAAAGGGATGTTTGGGGAAACAAAGGAGTACTGTAAGAAAAAGTAAAAAAACTATCCGCTAGCTGTCAACCCTCTTTGAAGAGGCTATTGCCCTCGTGACGAAAGTATCAAGTTTGAAGAGACCGTTACTAATGTTTATAATATTAGATCTATTAAATTTAATTAGAGACGATTCAATAATATTTCTTAACAACATTGATTTTTCATAGGTAATAAATTTAGCTCCTGTCCATTCAATATGATGATTTTCATTTTTTATATGCAAGAATAAACACATTGAATATGGTTGAAAGATCTTAGTCTTGTTTTCCCATTTCTTATTGTGGTTTCATCATTGTTTGTTGTTTCACGTGTTTATGTGAAATCTTATATATATATATATATATATATATATATATATATATATTCACTTCATAAACGAAAGACAATCCAAACTCGACGCAAGACGAGTTCCAGATTGAAGAAGATTAACACACAGAGTAAAGAAACACTTATAAAATCAAATTTTCGATCAATCCGTCTTCAGATGAAAATAAAAAGGGTGACCAAGCACGTTATAAACGGATATAAGGCTTAAACGATAAGTAAGCCATATATGTGTATATAAGGGGTTACTTACTCTTGTGTGTTCAACTCCCTTTAACTAAAGTTAAAGTTAAACTATAGTTATCCTCCTTAAAGGAGGACGTCATCCTTCAAAGACGACTTTAAGCAGTCGGTTTGAGGCAACATGGTGTCAGGTACTAGTTAAAAGATCGTTACTATAAATACACTTGAGTTAGGTAAAATTCAGGCCTTCCCAATGTATAATCTTCCAGTTTGTGGTATCACAAAGGACCGATATTCGGCCTAAGATGTGTGCCGTCCTAAGATGTGTGCCAGTACTAATATGTGTGCGTCCTAATATGTGTACCAGTACTAATATGTGTGCGTCCTAATATATGTGCGTCCTAATATGTGTGCCAGTACTAATATGTGTACCAGTACTAATATGTGTGCAAGTACTAATATGTGTGCCAGTACTAATATGTGTGCCAGTACTAATATGTGTGCGTCCTAATATGTCTGCCAGTACTAATATGCGTGCGTCCTAATATGTGTGCCAGTACTAATATGTGTGCCAGTACTAATATGTGTGCGTCCTAATATGTGTACCAGTACTAATATGTGTGCGTCCTAATATGCGTGCCAGTACTAATATGTGTGCCTGTACTAATATGCGTGCCAGTACTAATATGTGTGCCTGTACTAATATTTGTGCGTCCTAATATGTGTACCAGTACTAATATGTGTGCGTCCTAATATGTGTGCCAGTACTAATATGTGTACCAGTACTAATATGTGTGCGTCCTAATATGTGTAACAGTACTAATATGTGTACCAGTACTAATATGTGTGCGTCCTAATATGTGTGCCAGTACTAATATGTGTGTGTCCTGGTGGGACTGCCACTACAAGCTAACCTAGCCTATAACTAGTGTTAAACCTCCAAGGAATATATTTGATTCATGAGAGAATTTCACATTTCATGTCTACTGTTACTTGATAAATAAGCATTCTATAAGCTCCTATCAAGTTGACTCTATTTATGAATTTAAGCTGTCTAATTTCGCTTGCACTATGCATATTTAACTTTTTAATTAATTTATTATATTTCTTTTGTTAATTGGATGAAATTTCTTTACAGTCAATAATTTCTTATTAGTGTCTTGTCTATAGGAGGTTGTCAAAAGGTTATATTTAATGACCCACTACCAGAATCAATCTAACTTAGAGTTTCTTTAAACAAATTACGAAAATAAGGTCAAAAAATTAATATAAATGATACTTGAAAGAAAAAAAATGGAATTTATTGTTTACTTTTTTTTTTTTTTTTTGAGAATAAAAATAATTATTTGAATGCACAGAGTGATTAATTAACCGGTTGAATTTAAATTGATTGTGTTTTGTCTTGTAAAGGTAGGTAGGAATTTATTTCTGGAAAAAGAAAAATGACGTTATTCTTTTGATAAATTATTGTAGTGATGATTGAGGAACTACCTACCTCACAGAATAAGGCCAATACTAATATGAACACGGAAGATATGTAAATGTCTGGAACGAAATGTTCATGCTGATTAATGATTTATGAAGGTTATTGACGATTTAAATTCATAATATAATTAATGTAAAATTTTTCCATCATAAAAGGTTTCTTATGAAATAATAATAACAATAAAAATAAAATTATGTATACAAGTTCAAAATCGAAGAACAGTAATATACAGAGTATAGAAATACAACATAAACGACGTCTTTTAAATATCAAAATGACAAGTAAACCTCAAATAAGAAACCTAGAAAATTGACTTTCAATACAGATTCAGAAATAATTGATTGAAATATGTATCAAGGAAAGTTAACTCTCAAAATATACAGATATATGTTTTCTTATCTTGACGACACTTGACGATATATTGTACACTATTTTTTCTTTCTCAAGGTTCGGTCCAATATCAAACACTTCTCAAATTCGTTAGCTTAAAGTTGATTTATTGAAAAGTATAACACTGTTTACAAGCCTCAAAAAATATTATTTATATATTCGAATATATATATATATATATATATATATATATATATATATATACTTTTTCGTTGAAAATACGATCCAAAACGGACAAAGATAGTTCAATATAGACAAAGATACAGAGAAATCAAAAGAACACACTTACAGTCTCTAATTTTCGGTTTGAACCGTCTTCAGGAGACAGTGCGCTTGGTTTCTCTCTCCTGAAGACGGTTCAAACCGAAAATTAGAGACTGTAAGTGTGTTCTTTTGATTTGTCTATGTTTCTTTGTCTATATTGAACTATATATATATATATATATATATATATATTATATATATATAATCAGATTCATTCCGATAGTAAACCTTGAAAAATTTGAGGAACACTAATGAAAAATAGTTACTAGGCCTCCATATTTCAACAGATTCAATATTTCTACCCTTTCCTGAGGATGACATTTAAAAGGGTCGAAATACTAAATGGGAGTCCTAGTATCTGTTTATCATTCTTGTTTCTCAAATTTTTCAAAGTTTTGGTTGGTCCGCCCACTATATATATATATATATATATATATATATATATATATATATATATATATATATATATATCCACTTAAAATTCGAAAAAACGATCCAAACTGGACGCAAATCAGTTCACAAACGAAGAAAAGCAACACAAAGAGAAAGAGACACACTTACAAACTCAAATTTTCGGATGATCCGTCTTCAGGAGAAAAGAGAGAATGGGCGACCAAGCACGCCGGAAACACAACGGCAGGAAACCTGGTTTGTGTTTGCCCAAACATTCTCTTGGTCGCCCATTCTCTCTTTTCTTCTGAAGACGGATCATCCGAAAATTTGAGTTTGTAATTGTGTCGCTTTCTCTTTGTGTTTCTTTTCTTCGTTTGTGAACTGATATATATATATATATATATATATATATATGTTTTGTTTGTTTTGTATTTGTTTTTTCACTTTCATTTGTTAACTATATATATTATATATATATATTCTTGTTTGTTTATATCTGGGTGGATGAATACATGGACTTGTAAAGAAAAGTTGTTATTAATAAGAAATATTGGCGAAAAGAGAATATTGGAGTGGAGTTGGTAAGGAAAGACGAACTATTTGTGTATTCGAGGAGTGTATTAAGTTTTACATGGCTTTAGATTTGCCAAACACGTTCCCAACTTAAAGAATCGGTCTGACCCCAGACACACTGTCTGTTGGATGGCACGGGAGAGGCAGCTCGCATAGGTAGCGCGTCCCCTCCCCCCTCCCTCCAAAGCCACCCTCACACACTCTTATAAATAAGGCAACACCCTGGGGCCACGTCATAGCCTGAGACCTTTCTCATTTTGCATTCACCTCCCTTAGTCTCTTCCATTTAAATCTCCTTACTGTTAACTATTATCAGTCCTTGAATCGCCTTCCAGCAACTATCAACTTCTTTATGGGTTCTTTAAAAGTTCTTCTCTAAAAAGTACTGCATATTTTTTCACCTTAATCTAGTTAAACTAAAATCCTGTGTCAGTTCAACTTTTATCTTGGTCAATAGCCTGTAAAGGTTTCTTCACTCAACGTAATTTTTATATATTATACATACATGTCCAATATTGATGTGAAATAAGAAGCTATTGGAGGAAGGAAATCGGTAATATTTTATAGAAAATGTACATATTACGAAATAAACTTAAATACAATAGTTTCGTTCGGTTGCAGTAGCAGTCCCACAAGGAAACACAGATAGGCCGAACATTAGTTCTTTGCTATTTTATAAAATGAAGACTGATTCTACATTGAGAGTGGTTGATTTTTCATTACTCAAGTGTATATAGAGTAGAAATCCTGATATCGTATAGGCTCGGGACCGACGACTTAACATTCTCCTCAAAGGACGATATGCTCAAATTTATTCACCTCCTACGTGTATAAGTCTAAGGCCGCAGTGGGTATTGAACCCTGGACCTACTAGTCCAGAGGCGATCTTTTTGAAAATCTAAGGGCGAGTCACATTAGCTGTTGATTCCACATTGGAAGTCTTAAAGTTTGCCTAACTCAAGTGTATTTAGAGGAGGGGATATTCAACGAGAACCTTTACAACGGACCTTCGCAACCGACGACTTCACTTCTTCTCTGAGGAACGATGTGTTCAAATTGATTCATCTCCCATGTGAATAAATCAAGGTCAGAGTAGGCATTGAACCCAGGACCTACCAGTTTAGAGGCGAGCACACAAGCTACTGGGCTACCCTGGCCCTACGCTTGTTCACATAATTGAAATCTTTCCTATTCACTAAGGCATTACTGTTTTAACTATTCATTATTGGTTGTGCATTAGGAGCGCCAACTGAACCAATCTCCTAATCAGTTATGTAATGCTATTAAAATTTGAATTTGTGTTTAAGAAATTCTGTTTTTATAATTATATATTTAATAATAATTTTATCTATTATTAAAATAAATAGGCTCTATTCCTTTATGTATTACTATTTCTTTATAAATCCGTCAAATTTAACTGATTTTAACTTATAGGTATATGAAATTATTATTTATCCATATTTATGCAGTATTTAGTAAGGATTTAACTTAGTGTTTTTGGTCTGTACAAAAGATTAATCATATTATAGTCTATTCTTAGGGGAAAATTAGTCTTGAACATTTCGGTATACAAAGACGGGTCTGAAACGAGTTAAATGCGTACGTTGAGGTCCCATTGTACATACTAACATGGTCGAAGCACCTAATTCACATACAGATAAATAGACGAAATTTATTAAATCATAAACATAAATATGTTTTTTTACAAAATATTGAGAATCATCTTATTATTCTGGTAAGATTATAATACTTGTATGAAAAAATACAATAAACAGGTCTTTCAATCAATGAAGTTTGCACCATAAGGAAAAAGGAAAACAACAGAAATAAACACTCTCAGACCTGATCACGATAGAAATTCAAAATAAAAGATTAACACAAACAGTTAAAAAACATACTTACAAACTCAAATTTTTGAGCAATCCGTCTTCAGGAGAAAACCAGGCACGCTGTAGACACAACGGCAAGTAACCCTTTACGCCTGCCAATCAGAAAAGAAAGTGGTATACATTCTTGCTTCAAGATTTTTATTCTTTGGGGAAGTATAAAACCGTGAAATAAAATTCGAAACTTTTTTTTTTACAATTTCTTTACATCAGTATTATATAGCAAAAAAAAAAAAAAAAAACAGAAAGATATTCAGACAGGCTGGAAATATAAAGATAAATTTGGTAAACTTGGTCCAAGGTGAAATTAATTGACTTGCATTGTTCTTGTTATAAAAAGAATATAAAATCCCCTCCTTGCTAATTATTCAGACGCATAAAAGAAGAAGCATCAGAGAAGGAAGGGGCTAAGTTGTTTTAAAACCAAATTACTGTAAGAAATTACTTTAATGATGCAAAGAAATGCTCGCCCACTCTCCGATAGCAGTCTTTACTCAAATATTCCATCAATTATTTCGCGAAAATGTTTTTGTTTATGTTCTCCCTGTTTTACTTTGCCTTTAAAACAAG
>JAPFBL010000390.1:0-12500 GCA_026182355.1 Hermatobates lingyangjiaoensis | reverse complement strand
TATACTTTATTATAATTATAGTAAATGTTATACTTTCTTGCTTTTAGAGAAAGTGGCATGCTTTCTTCCAATTAGTGAATGTAGTGTACTTTTTTCCAATCAATGATAATGGTATACTTTCTTTCAATCAGAAAAAGTGTATCACCCTGAACCTACAAATTATTGGTACTTTTTTTACTAATGAATATTAATTTAATTATAAGAGTCGCCACTCTGCCATCTTGCGGTACTTTTCGCCTCCTGATGACGACTATGGTCGAAATATCGACTATCTGTCGGCTATCTCTTTTTTAATTGGTTTTTATTTAATTTAATTATATTGATTTGAAATATTGTTAAATAGTAATGATTTATAAATAAATGAATATTCTGATTTATAGAAAAGATCGTTTGATTTCGATATTTTACTGCTTTTTTTCGAATTCAAGAGAAATATGAAATGATTCACTAAAGAAATGCTGATGTTGTTTATTTGAGTGATGTTTACCTTTGAATTTCTCTAGGCATTAAAGACCCTTGTTAACGTATTGAAAACGCATATACATACCTCTTCTTACTGAGAAGAAATATTGGCCCGCTACCTCTAACAGCATCCAATTTACTTCTTTTAAAAAATAAAATGTTATCAAGTGTTTTTTTTTCATAAGAGTAAGTTTGATTCTACTGTCATGTTTAGTGGAGTATCTCTTATATTTAGTTTTAGCTTATTAAGAATGTTATCAACATAAATGAATATTATTAAAAGTAAAAATCAATTATTATCATTAAACATTCCAATAGTAAAAATAAAATCAACCTGGGGGCATGCTTTCTTATTAGCCAAAGTCCAGGGCAAACACCAATCACATTGGCTCCCATACCCCTAGTTCTAAGAAGAAGTTCTTTCTTTAGTCCTTCTGGAATTGCAAGAAGGCCATAGTTGCTTTGAAATGAGACGCGTCTCCTCCTTGGTCCATCTTTGGTTAACTCAGTCACTGATATTATATTGAACCATAAGTTTACATGTAGAAAGTAAACATGCAGGATAATAAAGGATATCTTATATTGAAAGAAGAGTGTCATCCTGTGTCCAACGACCAACGAATATTACCATGCACAACAGTGTATGTCGTGAATAGCAGTTCCGGACCTGAGGCCCACTACTGCTAGATTCTCATCCTGCTGTTTTTGTTGGGTCAGTAAACAATGTCAAGAATGGGGGAGTCAGTCAGTAAGGGAATGTGTCGTCTTCGTGGTCGTTTGGTCGTCAGGCTTTGCATTCTCTGAGGTACTGTATACTTTTGGAGTCATGTGGTCATTATTTTTAGTTTAAGTAGGAAACTTTGAGGATCGTGGGATTAGGAAGGGTTGAGAGTAGGATTTAGTTCCCGAACAAAAATATTTGGATGGGTGGAAAGTTTTTTGTCTTCATTACTGGCAAGTCGAGCAATGTAGGAATAGATAGATTCCAAACTCAAATCATGTTGAATATCAACATTTCTAGCGTACCATGGAGCCCTAGCTATAAGGCGGGCACATTTATCGGCAAGCTCACCAGCCTTGTAGTTGTCTTTTATGTTCCAGTGTCCTGGAACCCAAATAAGGTCAACTTTAACCCTCATTGACAATTCATTTATCAGTCTTTTGCAGTCCCCGACTATCACTGATGTACTGTGAATTCCCTTAAGAGATTTAATAGTGGCTTGAACATCTGAAAATATTCGGATATCATTATAGCTTAAGGAGGTAAAAGCTAATAAGAGCTTTACCGCTTCCATGATAGTAGTTGCCCCTGCCTGAAACACACTACAATGGTCAGGAAACCTAAAAGCTATGTTGCAGCCAAGCCTCTTAAGCCTCTAGTATTAATCCCATAAATTTAGTTTGATCCTAAAGACTCAATGAGACACTTTCTAAGGAAACCATATCAAATGGAGGAGTGACTATCTACCTCGTAAAGAGGACAGCTTGTGACGTATTCAATAATGCTATATAATACAACTAGTTTAATGTACAAATTAAAATCACCAGTCAAACTAATAAGTGCGCAGAATGTTTGACCAAGGGAATAGTAACAATATCAATGTTCAACATTTTCATTATTACAGTTTTTTTCTATTATATCTTGAAATTAAAAAGGTATCATTTTATTCTTTGAAAAATTCTCCAGGCGTGTGTTTGTGTTAAGTACATACAAATAATATCAACTCAATACTTTGTGTTGTTTTATATTAAGTACACAGAAATGTGTTCGTGTATATCTTTATGTTATTGTGCAAGTATAAGTATACAAGTATTTCTATACAAGTGATACCAACCCAATATCCTGTATTTTTTTTTATGAGACACACAACTCGTGTGTGTGTGTGTGTGTGTGTGTGTGTGTGTGTGTGTGTGTGTGTGTGTGTGTGTGTGTGTGTGTGTGATACCAATGCAATACCCTTCCTTGTCCTATACAAGAGACGAGTCAGAAGTGGTTGATGAGTGGGATTTCAGAATTTTAAAAAAATTCTTGTAATTTTGTTCTTGGAAGAATGTTCAATATGATAAGAATTATTAACCGAATACTTTTAGTGTCCGATATCTGTTTCGAGTTGGGGCAGTAGGGTCTATTGAATTCTTTTATTGACAGGTCTCTGAGGCTAGCCACTTTTATTATTTCATGTGAAATGATATACTTAAACTATTGTACGCCGCTAGGACCAAGGAGGGTTGAAGGTAATGTGTTGACCAAGTTCATTGAAATAAATGTCATCAATGAGCCTAAAGAGACTATAGAAATCACTGGTCTAACCGGTAGCGTTCTAAAAGTGCCATTCTGGTATCCATAGCAGTACTTATGATTTAAAAATATATTTTACTGTCGAAATAAGAACATTGGGATCCAGAAAAATTATATCTTATATGTTAAACAAAATAAAATAAATCGTTAAAATGGTTGACATGGATGTAATTATGTTGTAAGGTTAAATGTTGAGTTAATATCCTGCAGATTGCAATCGGTAGAGGAGTGTATTCGACAAGTGCCTTACATCGGATATTAACTGAAGGTTCACTTTGATGTGGCCACTCACCCTGTATGAACCAGCAACCAGATTACACCTGGCCAAAGAACTTCTAAACTAGCCTTAACTAACTATAACTCATTATAAAACTGTCATTTGCAAGGCGACATCAAAGGACACAAAACCATATCAGTTCGGTATTTTTCACGGTCTTTCCAGTTTTTGTAAAAATTATGGACTATACATTTTTTATTCTAACATAACTAGCTATACAGGTGGCATAAATGACTTGTATCACTACTTAATAGAAATGTTATCCATTGTCAACAATGACTTGCCTCATTGCCAACGAGGACAAAATCATCAAACACAACAAGAAAAAAAATGGTTTATAGATTGTAAAACCATAAAAATACTTCAAGGAGAGTTATCACGAACTGTAGATGACTCTTGCTTTTCACTCAGATTTAGTCTAAGAAAACAAGGTGAAATAAATAATTAACAATAAATTTAATAATATTCACTAATTTGAATAGTTTCATAATAATTAATAAAAATAAATAATCAGACCATATTATCAATCATAATTATTTAGCTAGTATTTCTCTTAATTTACAAAAATAACATGTTTTATTACAAGTGAACACCAACACGTATAAAATCGTCAAAATCTCAAAAAATAATCTGTTCATGTTCATTACACTTTATTTATAGTAAACTAAATATTTCAAATCATCAAAATATATTCTTTAAATTTGTCATCCGAGTATGTTTATATATATATATATATAAAGATTTCACATAAACACGTGGAATGACAATGAATGATCAAACCACAATAAGAAATGGGAAAACAAGACTAAGATCTTTCAACCGTTACAAGCGGTCTTCGTCAGAGTCAAAAACCCAACTGTTGGGTTTTTGACTCTGACGAAGACCGCTTGTTACGGTTGAAAGATCTTAGTCTTGTTTTCCCATTTCTTATTGTGGTTGATCATTGATATATATATATATAGGAAGCAGTCCTTCATTTATACAGGTTTGATTAAATAATACGCCATATTTACGGTTGACTAGATTCCTTGTGTATTTCTCAAAGGATATATATATATATACTCGTATATATAATTGGGGGCAGGTTTCGTTAATGCATATTTCATTAAACACTTTTTCAATCCTTGTTGTTTTCACTTTTCTAGTTAACTTTTCCAGCAATCTGATAACATTTTGAAGTTTTCTGGTATATCGAATAACAATGGTCTAAATGTTTTTTCTACATTACTCGTCATTATCAACAATAAGACTAGTAGAAACTTATTGCATAATACAAATGTGTAAGTACTGCAAACTTGGTAATCAAAAATAATTTGCAGCTCAAAGTTAAACTCCAACAGACTAATGTAGTTTACAGCTATAACTGCACCCTAGGAAACTGTGAGTTGTTAAAAACAAACTATTTTGGTTCGGCATGGAGAACACTTACAATGCACCTTGCTGCAAGTGTTTCTAAGGAACAATTAAAAAGAAAGTCGATGACATGGAACTAAGCCGACAAATGTTAACTTTAGTGTCATAATGAATCAAGAAAATTACTTCAAGCATCTACAACTAATAGAAGAGCTCCAGGTTTTTGAAATCAAGCCCAGCGTGAATCTACAAATTTCAAGTTTCGACAGAATTTTGAAACTCCATGTAGAGGAATTGGCGAACAGGAATACAGAAGATAATGGAAATTAACCTCCAGCCTTTAGGACAAATATTTTCGAACTAGTTAAACCTGTTTTATTTCAATTATCATACCCTAATTGTAACTTTATCCCTTATCTGTGAAGTATTCACCCCGACTGTTTGTTTTTTTTTTCCTTAAAATTATTTGTCTTTAGTTTATATAGATGTATATTGTTCTTTATATTTCTAGTATTAAGAAGTAAATTTAAATACCCTAAAGATGGTCAATTGTGACTATAACATCAGTTTAATGTAAACATTTAATTTAGTGGATAGTGTTAATAATAATGACGATTATTGTATATAAAATATTTGGACTGTTTATATTGGATATACCAGAAAACTTTAAAAAACTTATTAGAAAGTTAGAAAATTTAATTAGAAAACTGACAAGAACAAGGATTCAAAAGGATTTGAAATATATATATACATTTGCGCGCTCCGTTCTTCGAAGTGGGGAGATCTCCCTCACTTCGTCCTCTCTTATAGAGTACTCCTGTGACGAACTACAGTTCGAAATATTCAATTCTATAAGTGTTCTTTTTATTCTTTTTTCGGTGTCGTAATTTGTGTAATTTGTATTATATTTGTGTAAAGTTATATATATACATATATAAAAATTTCACGTAAACACGTGAAATAACAATCAATGATCAAACCACAATAAGAAATGGAAAACAAGACTGTTGTTACGGTTGAAAGATCTTAGTCTTGTTTTCCCATTTGATATTGTGGTTTGATCATTGATATATATATATATATATATATATATATTATATATATTGAATTTGATGGCAGATTCTGCGTTCACGACTTTCTTACTTATAGCTTCTATTTTCCTTACAATTTTCTTTTGAGAAGGTGATAATTGCCAAAGCAAACTAGCAAACGACATTCAGAAGGCTGGAAATAACCACTTCACTGGGGATAACTATATTTAATTAAACACTACACTAGATTAAACTAAGATAACAACAAGCTTTCGGCCCCATGGGTCATCATCAGGTTCTTAAACTACTTATATTAACTAAATATACATATTACTAACTACTTTGGCGTTTAAATGCCAACTGAAAACTGCTTTCTGTCGAAGTGAAAGTTGGTGGTAGGGGTGGAGTAGGGGTGAGTGCAGGTCAACAAAAAACTTATGGCCCTTCAACTCAACCGAACTCGGTCATCGCCCTCTTTTCTAACTAATTTAAACAAATTATCTATATTCTTAAAACTAGGAATTACATTGAAATCATTACTTTGTACATTTAAACTAGGTAAGAAGTCTTTAATGTACAGAGCTTCTAAGATTTTAAGTCTATTGTACTCGCTATTAACATGTAGGATGGTAGTACCCTCAACCATGTTCTGCCTAGACAGGGGAATACCATGTGCCTCTTCTGCATGGTTCCTTGGTGCTCCTGTCGTGAGATGACATTGTAATTGTAAGGAAAATAGAAGCTATAAGTAAGAAAGTCGTGAACGCAGAATCTGCCATCAAATTCAATAATATATGCTTGAAAGAGGACTTGCTGCCGAAATACACTAATATATATATATATATATATTTTCTATGGGTTGTCCGGGGAAAGGAATATGATTCGATGCGATGTTGACCAATGGGAGTAGAGTTACAGGTC
This sequence comes from Hermatobates lingyangjiaoensis, assembly GCA_026182355.1. NCBI lineage: Eukaryota > Metazoa > Arthropoda > Insecta > Hemiptera > Hermatobatidae > Hermatobates > Hermatobates lingyangjiaoensis. Next base: position 6,157 of record JAPFBL010000390.1, on the reverse strand, counting down.
CAAGCGTAAGGTCCCAGTTGCCCGCTGCTCAGCAAAAAGCCTTTGCGTTCTGCCAATAGGTATAGAGTTAAAATTTAACACAGAGGGACTGTGCAACCTCTATACCTATTGGCAGAACGCAAAGGCTTTTTGCTGAGCAGCGGGCAACTGGGACCTTACGCTTGGACCTGTAACTCTACTCCCATTGGTCAACATCGCATCGAATCATATATATATATATATATATATATATATATATATATTAATATATGGAGTAGCAGTTTGCAGGAGGTCGTCTATAAGGCGGTTATAAGAACTACCATGACCTATGGGTGTTCCGTCTGGTACAACTCTGCGATAACGAATAAAAAACGACTCCAGATTGTCCAGAACAAGTGTGCTCGCCTTATAGCCAATGCTCCTTTTTATGCGAGAAATGTTGATATCCAGCGTGATCTAAGGATGGAACCAATACAAGATTATATTAGGCGTCTGACTATCAATGAAGACAGAAAACTTCCCGTACACCCAAACCTGCTAGTAAGAGCACTCTTACCTCAACTTCCTTGAACCCATCCTCCTCTGAATAATTGGATCACCAAACTCACAACAGACTCTAGGACTGTAAAGACCATCCGACCACGAAACATACTCACCCTAGACAGGACAGAAACTAACATACCGACTTACCTGACAGACCTGCACAGTTAAAGCAGTACTAATAGATAAGCAGGTGAAAGCCTCTGGCTTGGAACTGCCTGACTCCAACGTGCAGCATTGCACGGAAACTCTCGTTGGTCGTTGGTCGTTGGTGCTTCTCAACGCGAGTACTTCGCACTTCTTCCCGATGACGACGGATGTCGAAATATCGAAGTGAGTTCTGTAGTGTCTTTCTGTGTTCTTTTCTCTTTGTTAAAGTGTATATATATATATATATATAAGATTTCACATAAACACGTGAAACAACAATCAATGATCAAACCACAATAAGAAATGGGAAAACAAGACTAAGATCTTTCAACCGTAACAAGCGGTCTTCGTCAGAGTCAAAAACCCAACTGACAGAGTCAGTTGGGTTTTTGACTCTGACGAAGACCGCTTGTTACGGTTGAAAGATCTTAGTCTTGTTTTCCCATTTCTTATTGTGGTTTGATCATTCATATATATATATATATATATATATATATATATATATATATATATATATATGTGTGTGTGTGTGTGTGTGTGTGTGTGTGTGTGTGTGTGTGTGTGTGTGTGTGTATTAATAAAATACGATGTAGGTGTTGAAGGAGGACTGGTAACAAAATTTACATAGTGTGGACTGCTTCCGCTCTACTAACAGTCTCTCTTTGTTTCAAGTTATCACTCTCTTTCTCTCTTTCCATCTCTCTGTTTTTCACACACTATCTACTCTCATTCTTTCTTTCTCTAACTACTTTATCTCTCTCCCCCTCCAACCCAGTCTCACCTTTCGTCTATTTCCTGACTCTCTCTTTTCTTTCTACCTTATTTCTACCTCTCTCAATCTCTCTTTCATTTTTGTGTCTCTCACTTTTGGTTTCTCCCTCTCACTAACAGTCTCTCAGCTTATCCCTCTCTCTATCTCTCACTCATTTTCTACTCTCTCTCTTTTCCTCTCTCGCTTTCCACTCTTATTCTCTCTGTAACTACACTTATCTGCCTCCCACTTCCTCCCAATCTCTCCTCCTATTGCTTTCCTTACCCTCTCTTCCCTTCCAGCCATACCTCGTCCTCTGTCTCACTCTCTCTTTCACTGTTTCTCCCTTTCACTTTATCACCCCCCCCCTCATTCTCTCTCAACCTATCTTTCTCTCTCACTCTTTGTTTTTTCTCTTTCTATGATATAAAGATTAGTTAATCATTAGTGTTTTAATCATTAATTAGTGTTCATCATTAGTTAATCATTATTGTCTCTCTCACTTTTCGTTTCTCCCTCTCACTAACAGTCTCTCAGCTTATCCCTCTCTCTGTCTCTCACTCATTGTCTACTCTCTCTCTTTTTCTCTCTCGCTTTCTTTGCCCTCTCTTCCCTTCCAACCATACCTCGTCCTCTGTCTCACTCTCTCTTTCACTGTTTCTCTCTCTCTCTCACTTTAACCCTCCCGCTAACAGTCTCTCCCTTTCACTTTATCACCCCCCCCCCTCATTCTCTCTCAACATATCTTTCTCTCTCACTCTTTGTTTTTTCTCTTTCTATGATATAATGATTAGTTAATGTGCCCACTACGCTCTTGACACCTTGGCTGATACCCTATTATCGTATCCACGATCATTACACACACTCATGCACGCATGAGAGTGTAATTAGAAGCTGTTTACGCCTACCATTCTATATTATCTCACAAAATCAAGTTTATACCGGGCAATTTCATTGGTAGCCATTGGATTTTACGACCTTTGGTGACGACTGTTTACGCAGCCCTATCGTACCATCTGTTGCTGCCCTTTATACCTGCCTGCCTGTTCAATTCAATGAGCCACTAGAAACTATTCCCATTCATTGCAATATTATTGGAGGGAGCAGAGAAATTTGTTTGCAATAGTTGTTGGACCATTTCATGAATTCCTTACTGTCAGAAGAAATGGTCGAGAAGGATAATTAATATTAATAATATTCTTCACTTGTATATCTGGAATAATCAAGTTATCATATAGTTTGAGATTTGTTGAGTGCCTTCACCAAACTAGCCAAAATTACTTATAGCTGTTCAGTAACTATTCTAATGTTTAATATATATATATAATATATATATATATAATGATTTGTTTTCTTGACCCAATATTTATATGATGTAATTTTTTTGAGGGTTGAGGTCCAATGATTTTAAACTAGTCCTTTTGCCGACGTTTCGGCATATATTAATGTCATCTTCAGGGCTACAACATGATTGTTTTACAATTAGCACTACTATTACTACTATTTGGTAATTTATTACATTTTAATATGTACAGTAACAAAGAGGAGTTTACTGATAAATCAGTTCCTCTTTTCGACTATGGATTTTTTTTTATACATTGACATAAGGATATTGTTATAATTATTCTATTGCTTTAGAATTATTTCATAAGTATAGAGATCACTATTTGATTACCTTGGAAATCTGTTTATGTTGCAGCATTCTTATTTACTAGTTACTACTACTTAACTACTACTTAACAGTGGTAAATAAGTATGCTGCAACATAAACAGATTTCCAAGGTAATCAAATAGTGATCTCTATACTTATGAAATAATTCTAAAGCAATAGAATAATTATAACAATATCCTTATGTTAATGTATAAAAAAAAAAATCCATAGTCGAAAAGAGGAACTGATTTATCAATAAATTCCTCTTTGTTACTGTACATATTAAAATGTAATAAATTACCAAATAGTAGTAATAGTAGTGCTAATTGTAAATCAATCATGTTGTAGCCCTGAAGATGACATAAATATATGTCGAAACGTCGGCAAAAGGACTAGTTTAAAATCATTGGACCTCAACCCTCAAAAAAAAATAAATTATATATTATATATATATATATATATAGATATATATATATATAGCTGATAACTGTTTCTTAAAACAAGTTTCTCAATTTTTCTAAATAACACTCTCGTTATTTCGTCTACACAATAAAGTACATCTCCTATGGTCGACATGTTTCGAATGATCAACATTCATCATCAGGACGTGAATAAGATCTAAGGTGAAATATCTGGTTTATATATACATATATAAACTTCTAGTCGCTTCCTGACGACGAAATGCGGTGCGAAATATTGAATTTAAGTGTCTCGTTATTTTTATGTTTTCTACTTTTTTAACAATATTATTTTGTCAGGTTTGGAATGTTTCTTTATTACATTTTATATATATATGTCTATATATATTTATATATATGAGTTCAAAATTCAGGAAGAGTAACACACAGAGTAAGGAAACACACTTACAAACTCAAATTTCCGGGTAACCCGTCTTCAGGAGAAAAGAGAAAGGGAGACCAAGCACGTTGTAGACGCGACGGCAAGTAACCCAATATATTTATATATATTTTATTATATATTTTTAAAAACATATATTTTTATATTATGTATATATATAATCAGAAAAACGAACCACAAAGGACAACAAACATTTGAGAGTAAACTATAGGTACACAGTATATAGAAAAACATATAATTCTTGATTGTTAATTTTATCATATAATTTATTTTTATATTTTGTATTATTTATAGTTCCTAAATCCTTTAGTGTTTAATTATTTTCACAGTGCCTTATTAATTATTTTATTCTTCTGTTCTCCACTTTGTTTGTTTACTTTTCTAACTTCACTTGAACCTCTTGCGTGTCACATCACTGTTAGCCTCCAACCGTAACTTCGCAAGATCGCTTGGTGTTCCTATTTATTCTCTCCTGATGATGGTTAAAACGAAAATTAGAGACTGTATAGTGTGTTTTTTCTATTTACTGTGTACTTTTAGTTTAAAAAATATAAATAGAATAAATAGGAAATATAATAATTGTATAAATAGAAAAACACACATAACAGTCTTAATTATACAGGAGAACCAAGCGAACATGCGAAGAGACGATTGGGGATCTTTATGTATATGGACATGGGTATTTATGTATGCATACATAATGATATATGCGCATATGTAATGATGTATATTAATATATTATACATACATTTATGTATTATATATTATTAAACCAGAATAAGAGATGGCTAAAAATGACTAACACCTTTCAACCGTAACAAGCGGTCTTCTTCAGAGCAAAAAACCCAACTCATTGTTAGATCTTAGTCTTTTTTTCTCCTATTTCTTTTTGTGGTTTGACCATTGATTGTTATTTCACGTGTTTATTCTGAAATCTTGTTATCGTACAGTATATAAATATATATATATATATATATAATAGGTGTATAATGTAATCGGGATTCGGTCAATTTTCCAGGATCAAAATCAAACTCTCAATGCCGACGTTTCGGTTTTATTTAAAACCTTTTTCATAGGCCTACAAACAAAGGATGACAAGAAATCATATATAAACATCAACATATAACTAACATCAAAATGGAATATTACAGTTGTGAAAAAACAACAAAAATATATATACAAGTAGAAGTAATAGAAAAGCAATAAACATTTTTATGAACTTACAGAAGTCAGAATTTTTTAATTAGAAAAATGATGAAATTTACATTATATAAAATGAAGTAACAATAGATAGTTAGTGAACTAACATTTTAAAACTTGGATCAGACTAACTGATTACAATTACATGTAAACCGAAACACTGTTCACTCAAAGAACACAAAAAGGAACTAAGGAAATTAAATTTCACTAAAATCAACTTAACACTCCTGAATAAATAGTGTTCAAATTGGTAATGTCACTTCTATGATTAACTGAACTTAGATCTTTTTTAATATATAGCATTTCGAGGGTCTTTCTTCTTTGCTCATCTTGTTCTTTATCTACTATAATTGCTTCTTCAAAATCGAACATGTGACCTTCGTTTAAGGCATGGAATGTTAAAGCAGTGGCGTTACTTTTATTAGTTCTTATTGAATAAGAATGTTGATAAAGTCTTTCTTTTAAAAAACGACTTGTTTCTCCGTAATAACGCTTGTCGCAGTCTTTACATTTGATCGCATAAATGAGGTTACTTTGTAACTCCTTTGGTATTTTTTGTTTCAAATTTGAAAATAAAGACTTGACTTTTCTTTTGTTATAAAATGCCAATGTAACTTCAGGTACATTTCGTTTGAAAACTTTTCTAATTGATTGTGATAAGCCCTCAACATATGGAAATTTGAAATACTTTTTATTTAAAACTTCAAGTTCAGCATGATTTTGAATGGAATGTTCTGGTTGTTCTCTTGTATATTTAAACCAATAACGTTCAATTAAGTTGTTTGGATAACAATTTTTTTGTGCAACAATGACTTTACCCTTTTCTTATTTTCTTTTAGAAAACATGGACTACTAATTTCAACAACCTTCTTAACTAAATTTTGAACGCAATTCAATTTTTGGTTTATAGAATGAGAGGAGTGATGTAGGCCTATGAAAAAGGTTTTAAATAAAACCGAAACGTCGGCATTGAGAGTTTGAATTTTGATCCTGGAAAATTGACCGAATCCCGATTAATTTAATTTTAT
>JAPFBL010000389.1:140000-428903 GCA_026182355.1 Hermatobates lingyangjiaoensis | reverse complement strand
AATTTGAAAAAAAATAATAGAAGTACCAAATAAAAAGAGAACGTGATAATATTATATTTGTGAAAACCAATCTATAGTCTACTTCTAAGATGGAACCAGTATATATATATATATAAATATATATATATATATATATATATATACACTTTTTTCGTTAGAAATACGATCCAAAACGGACAAATATAGTTCAATATAAACAACATGAAATAGAAACATACAGTCTCTAATCAAAGAACACAGCTTACAGTCTCTATGTTTCTTTGTTTATATTGAACTATATATATATAATATATATATATATATATATATATATATATATAATATAGTAGCAGTTTGCTTCTCAACGCGAGTACTTCGCACTTCTCCCAATGACGACGGATGTCGAAATATCGAAGTGAGTTCTGTAGTGTCTTTTTGTGTTCTTTTCTCTGTGTTAAAGTGTATATATATATATATATTTATTTTATATATAATATAATTATATATTATATATTATTAAAGAGTATGCCGATATTCATTTTTGTTCGTTTTCTATTTAATTTCTCAAGTTTTGTAAGCTTGGTTTTAACACTCTTTAATAAAACGTGTCTAAATGAAAGTCAGCTCCCTAAATATAGTAATATATATATATATATATATATATTGGTATGACTTTTCCTCTGAAATTATGGTTTAGGAAAACGGATATCAGAGAAGCAGGATTGGAAGGGATGTAAGTTAGGCGGGAAGATTTATAGCAAGTGTATCTAGGTTATCTGTGACAGGGATTCATAGCTCCTGTGACAAGCACGCTCAGCTCTTCTTCCACTTATTTCTAACTCGTACAAATGCTCATTGCTTTGAAATTCTTAGCCTCTGTCATTAACTATCTTTATATACTACCTATTCCAAAATTTATCTTTTGTTTTAAATTCATCAATATAAAAATACTTTATATTAATGATATTAGTAGTGCTACTCAACTGATTGTAATGATGTTATACAAAATTTCTTTAAAAAAAAAAATTAGAAAAGATGAATTTTGTTTGTGCCCATGTTCGTGTACCGAATACTATAAAATTTATTACTGTATTATAATTGTATATCACAACATCATTAGAAGAGTCACAGAGTTAGTTAGTAATTTAATTTGACTTTATTCATAACGAATGAATAATTTAATTATTAATGAATTATAATTTTCATTCATATTCATGAATACATATGAATGAAACTATACATAGGAGTATAGTACAAATAAATGTAGAGTTGCGTTGTTAAATTTTCGGTTTCAACCATTATCAGGAGAATAAATAGAGGTAAAGGAAGCTGTTGAAAACAAACTTCCTGCGCACCCGGTTTCATGATGGAGAGAGAGAGGGAGAGAGAGAGAGAGAGAGAGAGAGAGAGAGAGAGAGAGAGAGAGAGAGAGAGAGAGATAGAGAGAGAGAGAGAGAGACGCAACGGCAAGTAACCCATATATATTTATGTGTATATATATATATATATATATATATATATAAAACGATTTCACATAAACACGTGAAACAACAATCAATGATAAAACCACAATAAGAAATGGGAAAACAAGACTAAGATCTTTCAACTCACTCTTCCTCCATCCACTCTTCCCTCCCACTCTTCTCAACTCCTCACCAGATGTGTTCTCCATCTAGTGTTCAGTTGGGTTTTTGACTCTGACGAAGACCGCTTGTTACTGTTGAAAGATCTAGTCTTGTTTTCCCATTTCTTATTGTGGTTTGATCATATATATATATATATATAAATGAAAAAAGACAACAATAGAAGAAGCGAGAAAACTTACTGGGTTGATATTTCGAACTGAAGTTCGTCGTCAGGGAGAAGAAGGGAAGAAGAAGGGAAGAGGAAGAGGCACGTGCGTCCACTCGCGCTGGCAGACAATGACTCATTTATATATATATATATATATATATATATATATATATAAATGCCTTTAATATTTATTTAATTCCTAGCCTAATACTGTGCAACTATATACTCATTAAATAGCATAATATTAGATAACAATTAAAAATCATTAAAGAGTTTAAATCAATTTAATAATTATTTAAAAAGTACAATTATTAAAAAAATAATATTGAAAAAATATAAAATAAGGAATAAAGGAATTTATAAATACTTTAATATTTAATAATGTATTACAAAATAAAAAAGGAAAAAAATGAAGAGGATGGCGAAACTATGAGGTACATCAGGAATAAATTAAAAATATGAAAATAAGATGAAAAGAAACGGATGTGGAAATAAAGGATAAAACATGTAAAAATAAATAAAATATACTCGTATAACAGATGATATTGTGTAGATATATAATATAAGTAAGATGTAAAAAATGTGAATATTAAAGAATAATAATATATAAATGCCTTTACAAGCATTTCATAACAAAAAGATTTTATGTCTCCGGTTACTATGCTTCTGCAAATGGTTTATTAACCTTGTTCAAATTGTGCATGCTTATGACGATTGACACTGGGAAAGTTTCAAGTAGGTCAAATGAATTGCAGTTCAATCGATTAAGGCCACAGTCAACTTGCAATACTTTTTTCCCTTCACCAACTGTTTATTATATATATATATAATAATATAATATATATATAATAAATATATATATGTCCAGACCTTTTTAAATTAAGATGAATTTCTAATTGAAGGAATTATCAAACAAATCAAGACTATTTCAACAGTTATTAGGGAAAATCTGTCAATGAAGCCATCTTACTCCTTCTTTAAATCAAAATTCATAACTGTTTACAACTTGTATTCACTTGCTTCTCTGACGACGTGAAAACGAAGGCCTTGAGCGACTATCTTCTCTTTTGTGGTGAGTTACTGAATATATAATATATATATATATATCAATGATCAAACCTATAAGAAATTTTTGTAACAAGACTAAGATGTTTCAACCGTAACAAGCGTCTTCGTCAAGTCAAAAACCCAACCCCTTGATTGTTATTTCACGTGTTTATGTGAAATCTTTTATATATATATAATTAAATATATATATATAAACAGATTCAATATTATATCGACCGTTTGATAGAATAGGTATGTTCTCTAATTGGGATTCAGTCAATTTTTCTAGGATAAAAAAATCAAAATCTCGTTGTTGACGTTTCGGTTTTATTTAAAACCTTTTTCATAGGCAGAAGTAAGAATTTTTTTAACTAAGAAAATGAAATTTACATTATTCAAAGGAACAACAATGTTAACCAGACAAAACCTTCGACTAGTAGAGTTTGATTTTTTATCCTAGAAAATTGACCGAATCCCGATTAGAGAACACACCTATATATATATATATATATATATATATATATATATATAATATATAAAATTAGAATTGAAAAGAAACAACAAACATTAGACAAAATCAGACATAATCTCACATATATATATTATAATATATCAGTCGTCATTAAAAAACAGTCGAGGATATATATATAATATATAAAAGATCAAACGCAGAAGAAGGGCTGGGAAACTTTGACCTAAGTCTCCCTCTACCGTACAGCGTCTTCGTCGGCAAATCTTTCAATATATATATATACATATGGTATAATATCCATGTGATATATATTTTATTCCTGTAAACGAAAAACGGTTCCGGGGTTCAGATTACAATTTAAATTTAGTTGAAATAAAGTAAACCGCTGGAAAGTCTCACTTTTCAATATTTTATATGGTCAAATATTGAAAATAGTCTTTGTTGTGTTTATTTATTTCACTGCTTATATTATTTATATATATATATATATATATATATATTATTTTCGTAACTGTCAACTGTCAATCTATTGAAAGTTTATTGTCGAAAAGAATTATGAAGAATTTTATTTAAATATTTAATATTTGAACTGTCTTTCTTCATCTAAGGAAACTCCTTATGTTTATGTTGTGAAGTTTAGGCAATGCACTTTAAAACTAAAAAAAAAAAAAAAGAAAAGAGAAAGTAAACTATTAGAAAGTTACCTTCTAAGGCTATGAAGAAAGTATTTGAAATGATACTCTGAAGATGGAGGAATGACACTAGCGATTAATAGCAGGTAAAGGACCTTCAGAACATCTTAACTCTTTTACTGCCAATGACGTACATATACGTCATACAATTATGACAATTATTTTATATATATATATATATACGTATATATAATTAATAATCAACAATAACTCTTGATATAATATATGAAATAAACACCACAATAAACAAATATATATTAATTACAATGCTCTAGGGCCTTTCGTTACAAAATCATCAGAGAGCTAAATGAAACAACCAAAAAATATAATAACAAGTTAACCTGGTTGATTGAAGTCTTCAGGATTGCTGGCATCCCTGTCTGAATTTAATGTTCCTAAAATTGAAGGAGTCTTGATCTGCTTAATTAAAGAAATTAAGAATTAAGAAATTAATCTGATTAACAAAACAAATAAGTGAGCAGATCAAGACTCCTTCAATTTTAGGAAGATTAAATTCAGACAGGGATGACAGCAATCCTGAAGACTTCAATCAACCAGGTTAACTTGTTATTATCTGATGATGTTGTAACAAAAGACCTTAGAGCCTTTAATTCATACAGATATATGTTGGACGTATAGAATAGCGTATTTTTGATCAGGTATACGTATGCCTGATCAAAAAAAAGGATGGAAATTTTAAGTTCTTTTAAAAAAAAAAATTTTAGCACAGGGTAAAAAAATCATGTTTTGAAATTCAGCCTCAAGAACATGAATTGTCACTGTTTGGTAACAGTGAAAGGGTTTTAAGGCGGAGCTGGCCAACTAAGAAGGAATAGTAGGGTGTCGTTAAGTAATTTACTAAGAAACTAAGCAATCATCAGAAACTAAGATATGCATAGGCTATATGCAGTATATATATGCTATATGCGTACCCAGTGTAACCGTTTCGTAATGTAAAAATACTGTTGCGCATATAGCATCGAGTTAGGAGGTCAGGCTAGCTCAGTGGTTACGTGCTCGCCTCTGATCTGATACGACCGGGGTTCGATCCCCAGCTGGCCCTCGATTTATTCATGCGGAAGGTGAATAAATCTGAGCACGTCGTCCCTCGGAGAAGGACGTTAAACTGTCGGTCCCGAGCCTGTACGATGTCAGGTACTCTTTAAAGATCCCTACTCTAAATACACTTGAGTTAGGCAAAATTTAGGATTCCCACTGTAGAATCAATCTTCATTGTGTGGTATCACAAAGGGACAATGCTCGGCCTAAGTGTGTTCCCTTGTGGGACTGCCACTGCAACCTAACCTAACCTATCATCGAGTTGCCCACCTCCGCGTGGTCCACCTGGGCGTCGCCATGTGGGACGGCTAAAGGGCAAATCGTAAAAAGACAACCTGACTTGATTTAAAAACGATATGGCCTGAAATATGGCTTGGTGCGTATAGAGGTCAACACAGGCTATATGCAGTATACCGAGAATTTCATGTCGCCTAATATGATAAGTTATGTAATAGTGTCATTTATTTAAAACGATTATTTGTTCAATAATAATATTATTCATAGTAAGCAAAAAGTTACTATGAAGTTACAAATATTCGTTAGGATCAAACACATTTTAGTATTAAAATTTTTCACTTTTTTGCTGAGTTGGGAACTACTATAGGTTAGCACAGTGTCAACGTGCTCACTTCTGGACAGGTACATCCGGAGTTCAATACCTACTCTGACCTTTGATTTATTCATGCAAGAGGTAAATATATCTGAATACGACATCCATCGGAGAGGAAGTTAAGCCGTCGGCTCCAAACCTGTACGATGTCAGCTACTTGTCAAAGATTCCCATACTTTATATACCATTTGAGTTAGGTAAAATTTAGATCTCCCTGTGTAGTAGAACGTTCATTGTATAGTATCACAAAGGTCCAATGTTCGACTTATGTGTATTTCCTGTAGGATTGCCACTACAACCGAACCTAACCTAATATGGCAAATGGACATCACTTCCTCATTATAAATTTTCGATATCTTAACCTTTGCATTACAAAAACACTGGAAAGCTCAAGAAACAAGTTCATTACGAGTAACTTATCAAAATCATTGACAATCAATATAAATTAATGATTTTTTAAAGTAGCATATACAGTTTTTGCTATTTAAATAGCACTTACCAAAAAAACAATCATACGATTACGAAAAACAATAAGTACGATTGTTAACAATCTTTAAAATACGTTATTCATCAGATCATTGCATGGAATGAAAGTAACAAGCTGTATAATCTGATAGCTACTATGACACGTCAGAGTTTGTTTTCACTGGACCAACCCTTGATGATGTACAAAAAAGTGTTCGAAACGCGTTGTTGTTGTTGTTGAAAAAAACTTCATTTGTGTTGAGACTTTTGTTTGTTTATCCATTTTACCTCAGAATTAAGGTAATTATATTTTCCATTTGTCTTGCTTATCATTTGGAGAGTTTATAAACTTTTTATAAAAGTTAATTGTAGAATTAATAATAATGAGTGAATTCAGCATTAATCATCATTAGTTTTAGGCTAAATTTTCGTGAAATTTGTTTTTTTTTCCTTTCCTCTACATTCATCATCAGATTCCTTGAAGTTCTTTCAGCCTTCCGTCTCAACTTCTGTATATTTTCCCAGTTAATAAGCTATTTTATTCTATTATACTTAATATGGTAGCATAACTTTTTTTATAAATTGCTGCAGTGGTAATCTGCTTACTTCTATCATCAGCTGCTGCTTCTCTTAATTGTAATTATTGTTTTAATTTTCACTCGAACTTTCTTCAACGTCCACAATAATAATAAAATTTGAATGATTTCAATGTTTTTTCTTAATTTTCAATTTATGTTTCTCTTTCTTGTTTATGATGTTTTTCAAAGAAAATAAGAGTATTTTTTCTGTTTTAAATTTGAAAATTTGACTTAAATATTCAATATAGAAGGATGTCAAGTAAACGATGTAAGAAATCCACTGGCTGTTTGAACAAAAACAATGTTCTCTTGTAGGAGATGATTTCGTATCAAGAAATGTTATCTTTGGTTTTTCAAAAATGTTTTTACTGCTGTAGTTATACTAATGAGATTATTAGCATCAGCTGTGTGATGTCCAAAAGTAAGCTTACACTTACTGGACTTAAACTACTGGAATAGCTCCAGTAGTTGTGAAACAATAACAAAATAGCTGGATAAACAAAATATACAAATATTACATAGAAAAAATAAATTCCGTGAAATAAATATTTCAGAAGGGTATGAAATTAACCAATTAGTGTGCGATAATTCTTCGACTTGTCTCAATGAGAAAATTCCCAAGTGTATAACTTTTCTTAATTTCTTGATATATATATATAATATATATATATATAACAAATACAATAATATATCAACCGTTGGATAGAATAGGTGTATAATGTAATCGGGATTCGGTCAATTTTCCAGGATTTGGATAGAATAGGTGTATAATGTAATCAGAATTCGGTCAATTTTCCAGGATTTTCCTGGAAAATTGACCGAATCCCGATTACATTATACACCTATATATATATATATATATATATATATATTCACTGATAAAACGAAATACGATCCAAACTGGACACAATACGAGTTCGAGATTAACAAAGAGCAACACACAAAGTAGGGAAACACACTTACAGACTCAAATTTTCGGGTAATCCGTCTTCAGGAGAAAAGAGAATGGGAGACCAAGCACGTTGTAGACGCAACGGCAAGTAACCAACCCGGCAACCGCCAGTGCTGTCAACCGTACCCGGCCTTAAAGTATAGAATTAGGAAAAGATAATCTATTTTGTGTATATCTATTTTGTCTTCTTCAATTACTACTAGTTTGTTTTATCCTATTTTATTTTTCTAAATTCTTATTCTTAACTAGTTTCGCATACTTACCCTTTTATTCAGTCTCTATCTTTTATTTACTAAAACAACCAATGCAAGTTTTTTGTATTATTTTTATTTATTTCTTTATTTTTTCTCTTTTCTCTATCATTATTTTTGTTTGTATAGTTTGTTTCTATCTTATATTGCTTATAATTTTTCACCTATTTATAGTTTTACCCAATCAGTACTGCTTATCTGAATTTCTGTTTATATCTTCTCCTAATTCTATACTTTAAGACCGGGTACGGTTGACAGCACTGGCGGTTGCCGGGTTGGTTACTTGCCGTTGCGTCTACAACGTGCTTGGTCTCCCATTCTCTTTTCTCCTGAAGACGGATTACACGAAAATTTGAGTCTGTAAGTGTGTTTCCCTACTTTGTGTGTTGCTCTTTGTTAATCTCGAACTCGTTATATATATATATATATATATATATCAGTAGCAGTTTGCTTCTCAACGCGAGTACTTCACACTTCTTCCCGATGACGACGAATGTCGAAATATCGAAGTGAGTTCTGTAGTGTCTTTCTGTGTTCTTTTCTCTGTGTTAAAGTGTATATATATATATATATATATATATATATATATATAAAGATTTCACATAAACACGTGAAACAACAATCAATGATCAAACCACAATAAGAAATGGGAAAACAAGACTAAGATCTTTAAACCGTAACAAGCGGTCTTCGTCATCTATCATATATATATATATATATATATATATATATATATATATAATATATATATATATATATATATAAAGTTCTATTTTTTCTTTATTCCTATATTTGTTGTTTGTATTTCGTTATAGTTATCTGTGTTTTTTCAATTTTCAATTTGTTTCCTACACTTAGTCGTAGAGCAAATGTAAAAGCTCAGCCTAACCATTAGGGAGAAATAATGAAATGATCCTCCATACCCTCACCCACGTCCATCCTATTCCCAGTCAGTTGTACCACCGACACTCACCCTTAGGTTCGCACTCTCTTCCTTATTTTATTTTGTACTATAGATAACTCTCTGATGATATTGTATTTTTTAGTTAATGCCTGAGGAAGAACACTACGTGTTCGAAACGCGTTGTTTATACGTTTAAATTTTTATATGTGGATACCATTTCATTAGCTTTTTACCCTAAAAAAATAGCTCGAGTTACTAAATGAATCTTCTGTATTGATATAACTGTAAAAAATTTCCAAATATCTACTATATTTCAAATTGATTTTCTAATACCTCATATCAATTAAATAATTGAAATATGCTTTTGTAAAATTATTTCTTTTTCAAAATTTCAAATTAACTTTTTTTAAAAAAAAAATGAATAAGCTTAATTTGTTGTTTAAGATTAAATGAGACACATAATCAAGAAACTATCTAATATTGGGGAATATTTTAATGGGATTTATGAACCATCAAATTTTGTAATTATCTTTGCTGGTTAAAAACTTGTTATGTAGTATACATTTATCTTGACTGATGGAGTATAATATACCTGTGGTATACTCAAGTGACTGTTTAAACATATCTATTGCTTCGTAAGTAAGGAATAAGTATATATAGTGAAGTTTCGTAAACAAGTCTTGAAAGAGGGTAACCGGCTTTCGAGGGAAGTTCGACCTTTGACTGTTATACTGTAATTTAGGATGTTCCATTATTCAAGTGCTTATTCATTTGTATATTTACATAGTTGAACCCTCATCTCGTGTAATTATAACCGATCACCATTGAGAAAGGCTTTTATATAAGCCTGGTAAAGATTTTCATATATTCATATATATATCAACATTTCACTTAAACACGTTAAATGTGTTGGTTTCACATTTAAAGTGTTGCATGTATATTGATTCTGAAAATTTTCATGCTATAAACCCTGTTCTGATCATTGGGCAAAAGTTAAAACTAGACAAGGAAATTTTTATTTTCAATACAAAGGGCAAGTAAAAGCTCCAGGTTAGCTTGAATCCCGTTATGTAAAGTAAATTAGCGAATGAAGTGGTAAAAGGCCTAGACGCCTGTCCACTAATTTGGCATGCACCTTGCTGTGCACGGCTAACAGACCCTTGGCTACTAAACACGTAAAATAAACTTGGATTTTTCACTCTGACGAAGGCCGCTTGTTACGGTCAAAAGATTTTAGTCTTTTTTTTTCCCATTTCATATTGTGGTTTGATAATGAATTCATATTTATTAGTCTTGAAATAAACTATAAGCAAAGTACAAAACAAAATGTTTTATAAATTAAGATAATATTGAAATATCCAATGAAAAGTTGGGTATTTTCCAATGTAGGCTAGCAAGATTGGAAATTTTCATGTAAACTTGCCTCATGAACTTAAATCATGTCCCTTGCAAACCTACTTTGGGAAATAGCGGAATCTGATATCAGAGAGAAAGAGGGTTTCTGATATCCTGATGTGCCATATGGATGATGGAAGAATATAAACCCGCTCAGTGTTCGTCGGAAGGATATAAACAGGCTTGTAGAGACTCAACACTATTTCATTAACGACTAAATTCTAAATCAACTTGTGTATTATTACATTTAAAATCAGCCTGATTAAGGTCTATTGACCTTTTACCTGGTCAAAAACCTCAGCATTCTACTAATACTACTAAGTCATTAAAGTATCACAAAGTGACTCACGTCATTGTCACGATGATATTGTGGAATCTTAGGCTTGGCCACTCGCGTCCTGCTCGAAGTAGCCTGATTAAGGTCTATTGACCTTTTACCTGGTCAAAGACCTCAGCATTCTACTAATACTACTAAGTCATTAAAGTAT
This sequence comes from Hermatobates lingyangjiaoensis, assembly GCA_026182355.1. Taxonomy (NCBI): domain Eukaryota; kingdom Metazoa; phylum Arthropoda; class Insecta; order Hemiptera; family Hermatobatidae; genus Hermatobates; species Hermatobates lingyangjiaoensis. The sequence continues at coordinate 418,217 of JAPFBL010000389.1, read as the reverse complement.
CACAAAGTGACTCACGTCATTGTCACGATGATATTGTGGAATCTTAGGCTTGGCCACTCGCGTCCTGCTCGAAGTAGCCTGATTAAGGTCTATTGACCTTTTACCTGGTCAAAGACCTCAGCATTCTACTAATACTACTAAGTTATTAAAGTAACACAAAGTGACTCACGTCATTGTCACGATGATATTGTGGAATCTTTGGCTTGGCCACTCGCGTCCTACTCGAAGTAGTCTGGTTACGACCGCTCTGCCGAGGCCAAACCATTTGTTCTTGCTTCTTGTCCGCCATCCTCCCAAAGCTTGAAATTGGGTCACGAGAATTTTTAAAATATATCTTAAACCATGATGTTTACTAATATTTTTTTTTAAATTACCTGTTTTACCAGTGCTACAATCACTTGTTTACAATGTAATATTACAATATCATATAATCCTTCAATCGAATTCATTAAAAATTTGATAAACGTTTAAAAAAAAATAAGTTAAAACAAAAACTATCACCCGGTTTTAACTCATTATTAACAAACTATTGAAAACATTTAGTCTTTAATTTTTCTGTTACTTGCTAGTGAATAAATTGAAAAACTACAACAAGTTGAAATTAATTTACAAACCCGTGAAACGGAAGCTTGAATTCATTCTATTATCTTATTCAATGATTGTCTCTCGTATTATGTACGCTATTATTCAGTAGGATATGTAATAGTTTTCTTAATTTATAAAATATTTGTTTATATAAATTTATTATACGTTTTTTTTTATACGGATTGAAACGTAACTGCAGATTTTGAAGAAATAATATTTTTGAAATATAATCGAATATAACCTCAACAATCCGAGCATTCATTGCTATAGTTCATTGTCGTTATAATAAACGAATTTCTCAAGAAACTTCGGTTGGTCCAATACGATCTTTTTCAATTTAACTGTAGATATTGTTGTCTACGAATCATCGTATTTGCTAACTAGTTTCAAATTCATTCTGAGGTTCAAATCTACCAAGATGACTTTTTGTTTGTTCATTTGGTATGTGTGTAAAACATGTTTACACACAGTAAAACATTCAATGATCAAACCACAATAAGAAAATGGGAAAACAAGACTAAGATCTTTCAACCGTAACAAGCCGTCTTCGTCAGAGTCAAAAACCCAACTGAACCACTAGATGCAGAGAACATCTGGTGAGGGGTTGAGAAGAGTGGGAGGGAAGAGTGGTATTTTAAAAGGGTGAAAGCGCAGGAAAGGACTAATGTCCAGAAAGGGATGTTTGGGGAAACAAAGGAGTACAGTAAGAAAGAGTAAAAAACTATCCGCTAGCTGTCAACCCTCTTTGAAGAGGCTATTGCCCTCGTAACGAAAGTATCAAGTTTGAAGAGACCGTTACTAATGTTTATAATATTTCATTTATTAAATTTAATTAGAGACGATTCAATAATATTTCTAGTGTTTAACAGTAAAACATGTTTACAGTTACATGTTATACAGTGTAAAACATGTTTACACTGCCTTCTGATGACGATATAAAGAAGTCCTGCTTGAGTCTATATCATACCGTGTACTAAATAAATATCACCAAACTAATTGACATAGCTAAAAATTACGTCACTACTAAATAAAGATCACCGGTTTAATTAACTCGACTAAATAATCATACCACGTCATGTATTTTTATTAATATGATTAAATTTGGTTTGTCGGTTCGAGTATACCTAACAGAATTGTAACCTCCTTTGAATCTATCATCTGTTCAGTGTCCATTCCTGTGTGTTAATATTATTACAATGTTTATATTTCACATAATATCACCATTGGAGTTAAGACCTACGATAACAGATTAAAAAAAAGGTTACTCTTCAAATTACTTGAATAAGAAGTTATGTCATGTATTGAATAAATATCACTACTGTAAACATGATTAAGGAATCATGACATGTATTGAATAGAGATCACCACTGTAATTAACATCAATATATAATCATGGCATGTATTGAATAGAGATCACCACTGTAAACATGATTAAGGAATCATGACATATATTGAATAGAGATCACCACTGTAATAAACATCAATAAATAATCATGTCATGCATTGAATAGAGATCACCACTGTAAACATGATTAAGGAATCATGACATATATTGAATAGAGATCACCACTGTAAACATGATTATGGAATCATGACATATATTGAATAGAGATCACCACTGTAAACATGATTATGGAATCATGACATATATTGAATAGAGATCACCGCTGTAAACATGATTAAGGGATCATCACATTTATTGAATAAAGATCATCACTCTAATTAACTTGACTATCATATATTGAATACTGATAGTGTAGAACGGCGTTAATAACAATATTGAAATATTATTCTTATCAATAAAAAAATAAATAAAAATATGCAATGCCAGGAAAGCAAAAAAATTTATTTGCTAGCTTGAATCAGTCAGATTCTGGGAACTCTGCCGCGACGCTTCATTACAATAACAAAACCCTGCATATATTGATCATCATAAGGGTTTGTTGTTCACCTAAGAAATATAAACCTTTGGCTGGTTTTCCTTTAGGACCAGTAGTAACTAACGTGTTCATGTCAACTAACGTGTTCACGTCACTCACTGTTACTCTCAGATTAAAACTGAGAATCGCAAGGGACTACAACAACAACATTTTCTCTCAAATTCCAACTTAATTCTAACTCCAATTAATAATTTAGTATAAAACCATTGTTAACTTCAACGATTCTTCATTGTACATTCTTCTTCATTGTACAATTAATAAACATGAATATTTTATGATTTGTAAAATGGTTTATTTCATACGAATAATAAAGTCTGAAAAACAATGTAAAGGAATGAAAGTTAAGTCTATAAATAGAAAAGGTAATTGAAATTGAGTTGAGAAGGGTGTTCCAGCCATTGTATTATTTAGAAATGACTTTTTCACTTAAAACAGAAAGGATTTAAAATACATTATGTATTATTTATAAATAGTAAAAATGAATTTTTTTTTTAAATTTCATTAAAAAATCCCAGGAAAAAAGAAATAATGTTCTAAGATAGTTTTAAGAAGACTTCCTTACAACAAGTTACCTTCAAAGTCGTTGGAACTTTTCATTTTTCCTTTTAATTTTTTCGACATGTTTTTCTGATTCTTGAGTTACCTCTGTTTACTGTGACATTTATATATATAGGTGTGTTCTCTAATCGGGATTAGGTCAGTTTTCTAGGATAAAAAATCAAACTCTTGTTGCCAACGTTTCGGTTTTATTTAAAACCTTTTTCATAGGCAGAAGTAAGGATTTTTTTTTTTTTAGTTTTTAATATTCGACAGTCCAGTCCAGGGGTTCTCAACCTTTTTTTGCTTGTGGACCCCCTAAAAGCTACTGTTGGACCCCCTAAAAGCTACTTGTGGACCCCCACTCCCCCGAATACTTAAAAAACATAATTATACAAATTTATAAATAAATATTTGTTTTTAGGTAAATGAATATCGTTAATTATGAAATAATTTCATTACATCTACAACGCATACCGAAATACAAAAATGTTTTTAAAACAATAACAAAATCAATTTTGAATGTACCATAAAGAGAAGTGCAATAGAAAATTTTAAAACATTGGAACATTTTAACAAACTGACGAGGACATTAGGCCTTATATTCGGTTGAACTCAGGAGAGTTGAGATAGGGACACCAAACGCATTTGCGAAGCGACGGTTGGGTACCAAGGGTGTTGTCACACGCGTGCCCGGTTCAACTAAGATAAGAATAAGCCACTAAAATAAGCCAATAAGTAAGAATAAAATTAACTAAGAATAAGCCAAGAGCTAAGAAATAGTAAGTGAAAATGGAGAAGATTAGAAAATATAAATAATAAAAACTTAAAAGATAATAATGAAGAAAATTAAGAGGAAAATAAGTGAAACAAAACAAAATCCAGGAATATAAATAATAAATACTTAAATAAAAGTAATGATGAAGATGTTTAGAATTAAGTTATTTAAATAATAATTTAAAGTAAAAATAAAGAGATAATAATAAGAAATAGTCTTAGGTAAACAAATCTCTAACCATTCAGAACAGCCTTATCTTTTTAAATTCAAACCTGGTTTACAACGAGCATTTAAAAACCAGATGTGTGCCTTCTCGGATGCGCGTAAGGTGATCGTTTTACTCGCTGGAGGAATTCGTCGTTATATCTGCACCCTAAAGCAATCATTGAAGGAGAGTCCATGGTTGTTAGCATGGATGGAGACGGGTTGATCGGAACGTTTGTTGACGGAAGCTCTATGACCGTCCATACGTATGCTAAGCTTTGTGGATGCCAGACCTACGTAGAATGCATCTACGCATATATATATATATATATATATATATATATATATGTATAAATAGGCAGCAGATCCTCTTTTTAACAAGTATCATTAAAATTAACCGCAGTCTCGGCATTCACGATCTTAAGACTGAGAGATTCGATCCTACGAACTAACCTCCTGCTAACAGGGTTCAACTGGAAAAGGAGTTGGCCAAGTGACATGTTAAATTAAAATCGATGACTCATGCTTAGTCATTGCTATAAATAGATTAAAAGGATAGTACAGGTTAATATAAAGAGAAGGTCAGAGGTCATTAATGAAGTTCATTATTCATTGTTCATTATTGACCTCTGACCTTCTCTTTATATTAACCTGTACTATCCTTTTAATCTATTTATAGCAATGACTAAGCATGAGTCATCGATTTTAATTTAACATGTCACTTGGCCAACTCCTTTTCCAGTTGAACCCTGTTAGCAGGAGGTTAGTTCGTAGGATCGAATCTCTCAGTCTTAAGATCGTGAATGCCGAGACTGCGGTTAATTTTAATGATATATATATGTATATAATGTATGGTTGAATGACCTGCTCATCATCAATTGTATGTGTTTTTTAGACAAAATTTGTAATTTTCTTATCCAAAGTTTCCATCTTCCAGGTGCAAACAAACTAACTCTCGAAACGATTTGTCAATATATTAAGTTCTACTTAAGTTCTAATACTAAATAATACCTGTTATTGACACACCGACATGTTTCAGTCCTCATAGACCATTCTCAGCGTATTTGAATAAACTTAAACTAACTGTTACAAAAGAACAAGTTTAAGATACAAAAACTGTAATAACTTATTTACAAACTTGTACTTCATAATTTAAATATTGTCACTTTCACTTTATCGATCACAGAGGTTTGAAGTGGACAAATAAAATTATTCGCTTCAAATGGAAGGTTGCAAAATGGCTTCTAAACCTTATCCGACGCTCAGGGTTCCAGTCTATCCTCTTATATGTCCCTAAAAAAACAAGTTTTCACCAACACTGGATTTTCTTTGACCGGTCTTCTTTGCTTACTTTTACATCCGATTGTTGTATCAAGTTTACGAGACCTGGTGAACCCTGTTGTTTAGTTTTTCACAAATTAAATCTAGATTTAATTTCATTATATTAAGAGGTTATATTATCTGTAGCCAATCATTGTAGTTTTTCTGGTTCAGTATATTTGCGTTCTGTGTCGGCATTTTCCTAGTAAGGTTTGTTTACTTACTTGCCATGCTTCTTAGTGAAGTGTTTTTTGGGGATCCTGCGATGAAATAATTCGTGATCCTTCTTAAAACTATTGTTGTTAAACCAATGTATTTGAACATGAAAATAAATTAAAAAAGTTTAAAAAAAACATATGCAATGATAATAACATATGGTTATAAACATAACATATGATTATAAAGCATGTCAGTCAACCAAACTTGTATGACTGAAATACATATTAATACATACAAGGTATGATCAACAAGTAAGGACCCTTTTCAAATTCAGCGTACTCTGTACAAAATAATTCCAATTTTTTTTTCTGTTATGTTGGTTCACTGATCACGATCATATATTTACAGTTTTGACATATATAGCAAGGGTCTTCAACCGGTGGGTTGCGACCCCCAAAATGTTTGAAATTGCTTATTTTTAAATAGAAAATAAGGACTAAGTTAAATAAATAATGTATTTATTATTAATGCGGCACAGCAATCTCACTAAAGTTACTACTGATCAAATTTATTTTAATTTTCCCTTTTGTTTTGTTCTCGCGAATAAATTTTGGCGTTAAAAATGGGTCGCGATGTAACAAATGTTGAAGATCCCTGCTATATAGTATGTGTTGTTCTTATGTGAAAGTTATAAAGGTTAGACTCGTGTTTGCGTGCTCGGTGATTTTATTGTTGTTGAAAAAATAAGGGACATGTGAAATAATTTTTCAATTAAAAACATTTTTTTTTTTTGCTTAAGCTCAGGAACTGTCAAAATTTCAAGAGTTTTTGAGGACTTTAAACAATAATTAATTAAAACAAACTCTTTGCTCCATTATTTTCAACAGTAAATAATAGCCGAGCACACTAACATGCGTCTAACTTCATCTAGCCTCTCACGTAAAAACATGCTATATAGTCATAACTGTCAACATATGATCGTGACGAGTGTACAACAATTTCGAAATTAGAGTGTACAGAGCGAACAAAATTAAAAAAGCCGCTTTCCTCTTTTTTTTTTTTGACACTTTCTTACCCTTAATCTTGAAATTAAGAACAGATTTTACTCTGATCGCTTTTTTACAGATGTTCTCTAACCTTCTTTCTGTTTTGTGTCAGATTCCGGTATTTTCCAAAAGTATGTTTGGAAGAGACATTGTTAAAGTTCATGAGACAGGTTTACATGAAAACGGTCAAATAGGTATTGGATTTGTCTAACCTACATTGGAAAATACCTAAGTTTCATCGTCAGAGCAGTAAGGTATTTTGAAAAGTAGGTTAGCAAGAGACACAAACTTTTTCATGTAAACCAATCTCATGTACTTAAAACCATGTCTCTTGATAATCTACATTGAAAAATACCGGAGTTTGACACAGAACAATAAGAAGGTTAACATTAGCAAAAAAGTTTCCTTTTGTTTATAATTTGTTGTAAATAAATTTAATACTCATTATTCACTGATTGCAAGTATTTTTACGAAAAAATAAATTAAATGATTAAAAAAAATTTAAATTTTATTTTAATTTTAAGAAAATTAAATTAAAGTTTTACTAAATGAATTAAATAATGTTATTAAATACACTGTCACTTTTCTCTTGAAACATCAACATTAAAGTTTATTACACATATATAGTCAGTATTTAAAACATAATATATGTTCCAAAAATAAAATTTGAAAACAATTCAAAATTTTGAAAATAATGCATCTATTTAAGATATTTCAGTTGACATTTCATTTATGAAGTCCATTTTTCATGATATAATTTTAATTAATTAATATCAATTTTATTTATAGATTAAGTTTAAAATAATAAGTGTGTTAGTCAATGTTTTAAATAATGAAACAGATGAAGACATTTTTAATAAATTATTTTTTATATTCGATAAGGCTAATTTTAATTCCTTGTAATCATCATTAAAAAAATGATTGTTGTTAGAAAAGTACTCTGTCTTACCTTGTATGTTCTTTTTATGAGTAGATCGCATGAGATGTTTATTTTTGATTTCTTTTCACTTTTTCTAGCCTAGAAAACAAAACGTTAATTACCATCAGTTATCTGTGATTATAATTTCTTTATGATTGAAACGTATATTTATCAAATTTCTTTTTGAGTTTTATTTCGCATAGATTTCGATTTATAGCGACGTAATATTTTATTCTAATAGACAACATTTATTAAAAGTGATTAAAAACAGGTTATAAGGGAAATATTAATTAAATAAATCTATATAGAAAAGCAGGTTATAAATGAATATTTAAAACATTTGGAGTGGTTTCTCCACTTATATATGTATATATGTATGTATACTTATATATGTATAATCAATGATCAAACCACAACAAGAAATGGGAAAACAAGACTAAGATCTTTCAACCGTAACAAGCGGTCTTCGTCAGAGTCAAAAACCCAACTGACGAATCTGACGAAGACCGCTTGTTAAGGTTGAAATATCTTAGTCTTGTTTTCCCATTTCTTATTGTGGTTTGATCATTGATTGTTGTTTCACGTGTTTATGTGAAATCTTTATATATATGTATAAGTACACGTATTATCACCTCATTGATAATCAATCTAAGTTCTTGATTTTTATTTTAATGTGACTATTACGTAAAACGTACAGAAATTATAAAAACAATGTAATATGATAAAATCAGTTACTAGAAATGTTTAGTCATTCTCTAAAACTGACAAGAAACTAAGTTATGTATCCATGAGTCTGAAGAATTATAACCTATATCAAACCATAGAAGTTTGAAAGTGTTTTAGCAATATGTTAATAAATTTACTTTTAGTACTCGACTAAAAAATAAATTATGACTTAGACAATTTGGAAGCAAAAGGAACATAAGTTACAAATTATTTCAAGCCCATTTATAGTTTCTAAACTGATCAGTTATTTTCCCTCATAATATGAGTTGTTTATATTCTTCTTTCTTTGACCTTTTATCGTTGAATTATTTACCAGAAAAAATTAGTCTTTAGAAACAACTGTTCATTATAATAATAGAAGCTTTTATATGTTCCATGCAGTTAGTCAATGATTCATCTCTATAAGGGGCTGTTTTACTTTTTCAGTGAACGCTAAGCACTATAACAAGCCTGGAGGCTTTTTGGTCTTTTCAATTACTTCTATATATTCAATCCAGTCTTTCCTTTTAAGTTCGCTCGACTACTTTTAAAGTTACATTTAACCCCTTTGTAGTTTTCTTTCTCTCCTTTCTTATTGTTAAATATTCTTTATTCCATGTTTTTTTCGATTCTCCGTTGTTTCGCTTCTAGCTGGAGTTGATCAAAAAGTCATAATATGTTTTGAAAAGAAGCTATAATTGATTGTTTTACTTTTAAATTTTATATTCGAATATTTCCTAAAGAATATATCTTGTAAATTGCTGGATTATATACTGCGCTCTAGGATTGATGCTCCAGTATCACGTTTTAGGGTATTCATGGAAAAGCCAATTCAAATAGGATCGTAAGTGATCAGACAAACTAATTACCTTTGACATGCTCTACCGTTTGATTAAACCTATAATATCACGTAAAGGCTAATTATGTCAATAACTGTCTTCGTTCTGACATTGACAAATAATGTTTCTGCACCTGTATTAGCAGTGCCAAAGTCCATAACATATTAACCATTCCATTAAGCTATCTCGTCTTGAACTGTTCTTCAAGGTGTTTTATAACATGTAAGCTTATTCAAAAAACATTCTATTACTAAGGGTTTAACCCACTTTTAGAAAAAAATCGACCAGCGTCTAGATCATTGAAGAGGGAGAGTACTGATCACTGTCGTAAGCTAGCTATACAGTATTACCTTACATAATACTGTAGGGAGGGAGATTACTGATCACTGTCGTAAGGTAGCTATACAGTATTACCTTACGTAATACTGTAGGGAGGGAGATTACTGATCACTGTCGTAAGGTACCTATACAGTATTACCTTACATAATACTGTAGAGAGGGAGAATACTGATCACTGTCGTAAGGTAGCTATACAGTATTACCTTACATAATACTGTAGGGAGGGAGAGTACTGATCACTGTCGTAAGGTAGCTATACAGTATTACCTTACGTAATACTGTAGGGAGGGAGAGTACTGATCACTGTCGTAAGGTAGCTATACAGTATTACCTTACGTAATACTGTAGGGAGGGAGAATACTGATCACTGTCTTAAGGTAGCTATACAGTATTACCTTCCTTAATACTGTAGGGAGGGAGAATACTGATCACTGTCGTAAGCTAGCTATACAGTATTACCTTACGTAATAATGTTATGTGTTTAGTACTGTTTTTAAACTTTAATATTTACAACTTACAAATAAACGTGTTTATATTTTTCAAAACTATTGTTTTTTTGAAGTGGTTCAAAGATTATTATATTTATTTAAGCCAATTAGTTTAATAGAACAATTTTTTTTTTATAATTTGAATTGTACTTTTTTTTTTTGTAATAATCTTTCGTTTTCTTTGATACGCGTACTATACGAGTATTGTAATAAGATGAAACTGAGACTAATAACAGCAGTCTAAAATTAGATTCTTTATTGCAATTCTATGAAAATAAATAGTTTGAAACAATTTTTGAATGTTAACGGATTATGAACGACCAGCGGGGGTGGTTGAGGGAGGGGGGGGGGGGTAAATCTTAAGATCTGTTTTGACATGTGTTCCTAAGCCTTTCGGCTATATACCCACCAAAGAATCAAATCAGACCGACTAGTAGCCACCTCTAACCACCTCTAATCTGTTTTGACTTTATATGTGTTCCTAAGCCTTTCGGCTATATACCCACCAAAGAATCAAATCAGGCCGACTAGTAACCACCTCTAACCACCTCTAATCTGTTTTGACTTTATATGTGTTCCTAAGCCTTTCAGCCATATAACCACCAAAAATCAAATCAGGCCGACTAGTAACCACCTCTACCCACCTCTTAACCTGTTTTGACTTTATATGTGTTCCTAAGCCTTTTGGCCATATACCCACCAAAGAATCAAATCAGGCCGACTAGTTTAACGTGCTGCCCTTTAGCCATAAATCTTAAGACCGCCCTCGGGTGGCAGAAATAGTTCCTACACCATTGCCTACCCGCTATTTAGGGATTGACTTCTTCATAACTAGAGACCAGAGAGTTTTCTAATCTAGTTATAACTCTGTAACTTCTCCGATCGACCCCCATTGGTGACTACTTTTCATGACATAAAGAGAGCTTTCTACTGTTCATTAACTTAGGTATATGATGTTATAATTGATTATATGTGGGGTGTGCTTTGGTTAAAGACAAACTAAGGTGAGTTATCGTATAGAGTTGCATTACCTATACAACCCCACAGGTTGTTTGTGTCGAGTCCGATTATTAGTACTCAAAGCTACCCCAACAATATGCTGATCATATGGACACGTTCGCTACAAAAACGGAACTCTTGAACATCCGAGTTGAACTGAATCATTTTATTTTATATTTATTCCCAGTAATTAATAAACCTTTAGAAAAATTAATCAACATAATAAAAAAATAAAAGGTTACATTCATATTTAATATAGTATACAGTAAAAAGTCCCATTAAACGTTTGTTAGTAAATAAAAATATGAATACCCCCTTTAAAAATGAAGGTAGTGTAAATTTAATTATTTTTTTTTAATGATTGCTATGTTATACGAATTCAAATGCATGAAATATCTTCTAAGAGTGAATAAAGCAGTGGTTTCTCTATTTTGGGAGTCAAAAAGACGGTTTTTGAGTTAACGAAGCGAAGGCGGTAATGGTGAAGGTAAATTCAAAGCTAGGTGATACCAATCTCAGACTCGTAATTGATCCCTCTCCTTAACACTACTGGGTCTTTCCAAACTGGGTAAAAAACCATAAATCACTAACTTTTTTTTTATTCTTTTTCTCTATTAATATGTAAGTGTTATTTTCCGAATATAATTTGTTTATTAAACTATAAATATGATTTCAAATCCATATATATATATAAAGATCTTTCAACCGTAACAAGCGGTCTTCGAAGACGAAGACGAAGACCGCTCGTTAAAGTTGAAAATCTTAGTCTTTTTTCCCTATTTCATGTTGTGGTTTTATCATTAATTGTTATTTCACGTGTTTATGTGAAATCTTGTTTTATATATATATATATATATAACACTCAAAATTCGAAGAAAAAACGATCCAAACTAGACGCAAATCACCGAAATATAGTAGTGAGTTTCTGTCTCATTTCTGTGTGTTCTTTGTGTCAATGTAGTATTATATATATATATATATAATATATATATATTATATATATATATATATAGCACATTCAATAATATATCGACCGTTTGATAGAATAGGTGTGTTCTCTAATCGGGATTCAGTCAATTTTTGACCGAAAAATCTCGAATTATATATAGTGTATTATAGTATATATAATACACTATAAAATCGGAAAGACGATCCATACTGGATACAATGGGATATACAATTGTCCTTGCGTCTACAGCTTGTTTTGTCTCCCTTTCTCTTTTCTCCTGAATACAGATTGCCAAAAAAATTGAAGCTATTAAGTGTGTTTCTTTACTGTATGTGTTACTCATATTCGATTTTGAACGTCAATATTAAATAATAGTAATAATACTATAATAAAATTGGTACTCTGTCAGGTATAACCCCAGTTATCAAGGGCTATGATTTGTTAATCTAGCGCCATTAACAAAGTCGGAAAAAAAAAGTCGAGATTTTAATAAATGTATATTATATTTAAAAAGTCTACTTAATATAATTGAATCGAAGTATGGGATTTTATATAAGTCAGTTTCTTTAATTTTATATATTTTTTATAAAAGGTATTGTTTTCTTAACCACAATTACTAATAACACTATTTCTTCTTCTCGGAATTTTGTGGAAACAAAAACAAATGTCCATTGTTTTTATTAGTTTATAGCCTTGAATTTATCTTTTATGTCTTAAAATAAAGACGAAACGTTGGTGAAAAGGTGGATTCTAAATATTAACCCTGACTAAATTCCGAGAAGAAGAAATAGTGTTATTAGTAATTGTGGTCAAGAAATTTATATGTTAGTACTTTATATATATATAAAGATTTCACATAAACACGTGAAATAACAATCAATGATCAAACCACAATAAGAAATGGGAAAACAAGACTAAGATCTTTCAACCGTAACAAGCGGTCTTCGTCAGAGTAAAAAACCCAACTGAAAAACCAAACAGTTGGGTTTTTGACTCTGACGAAGACGGCTTGTTACGGTTGAAAGATCTTAGTCTTGTTTTCCCATTTCTTATTGTGGTTTGATCATTGATATATATATATATATATATATATATATAACTTTAAATTACACAAAGCACGACACCGAAAAAAGAATAAAGAGAACACTTACAGAATTCAATATTTCGAACTGTTGCTTGTCATCAGGAGTAGACTAGAAGAGAGGACGAAGTGAGAGAGATCTCCCCACGTCGAAGAACGGAGCGCGAATCATATATATATATATATATATATATATATATATATATATATATATATTATATGATATATATATCATATATAGAGCGCGAATCTATATATATATATATATATAAGAGAGAGAGAGAGAGAGAGAGAGAGACTTGAATAAATGATTAATTTAAGTATTGAATGACGCGAAGTCATTAATACATGGATTTCTCACGGACATTTTTTTTTCATATTATAAACTGAAAAATGTGTTTTCTCATTATTAATTATGAGTGACTTATTTATTGTTAGCTTAAATAAAAAAAAAATGAGCCAAATTACATTTTTATGAGTTGGCATAGGCAGAAGAAGGCGGGCAGTAAGAAAAGCAACAAGTGGTTTTAGGGGAATTCCACAGGGAGTTCCCGTTGAAGGCAGGTTGACTTTTACACTGCGTGCTACGCCTTGGTTGTTCAACATTATTTTATTTTCAACCTCTGGGTCTTTGAAGAAAAAAAAAAAACTTCCTACTTCATAGTGACTTTGTATTGTTGGAATCAATCATGTTATGATTTTATTTATACTTTCTTTAAAAGTTTAAATCAACACATATGGACATGTATTTTCAAAATTATTTCATGATATATAACCATTAGAAAATGTATTATTTACAGTTCAGTAATGTAGCCCAGAAGTTTGCAATCTTTTATAGTGAACTGTTTATTAGTTATTTAACCTTATATTAAGTTCTTACTGGCAGAGATATTCTTAACTTTGACTCTGGATATTATGAAACTATGGCTAGAGGTGAAGTTTTTTCACTAAACTAAATGACTAGCTGTTTTCTTCCCTTTAATTGGTATGAAATATTTCATAGCATTCAATTTAAGCAAAGTCATTGAACATAATGACCACAAATAAAAGGCGATTTATTAAATAAACAAAATAAAGAAGTGACTAAAAATAATCTAATAATTAGATTCAATGATAAAGATTGTAACACAGAGATGATCTGGCACAAAGTAAATTAATGCTTCTTTTAAAGCTCTTAAAGTAGCATGAGTGTGGAAAAAAGGTCATAACAATTATTATGAAAAGTACTAAACAATTTGATGCGGTGACTAACAGAAGCTCTATGACAATTCATATTGAACATCAGCTTGATTAAAGCCAAACCAATAGTAGAAGCATCAGACTAAATAATATAATAATAATAATAATTTTATTATAAATAATAAATAATATAATATAATGAAGCAGTTCAATATAATTATATATATATATATATATATATATATATATACATACATACATATATATATATATATATATATATATATATTCGATGCGATGTTGACCAATGGGAGTAGAGTTACAGGTCCAAGCGTAAGGTCCCAGTTGCCCGCTGCTCAGCAAAAAGCCTTTGCGTTCTGCCAATAGGTATAGAGGTTGCACAGTCCCTCTGTGTTAAATGATGTTTGGCAGAAAACATTAGCCTCACTTTACAGTGAACTCCTGTTCCCTTTCTATTTTTGATTTTTGTGGTGGTTGGGTGTTGTTGTTGTTTACTATTTTCTGTTACGGATATTGCTGGATATTTAAATGATACTCTCGGTTGTTTACTGCGAAAAGCCGCCTTCATCTTCATGCCAACAGGGGTAGAGGTTGCACAGTCCCTCTTGATTAGACCTGTAACCTTGATTAGACCTTGCTTGGACCTGTAACTCTACTCCCATTGGTCAACATCGCATCGAATCATATTCCTTTCCCCGGACAACCCATAGAAAACTATATATATATTCATATATATATATCCATTTTTTATTGTGGTTTGATCATTTATATGGTTGTAAATAGACTTATAAATATATTACATTTATTGCATTAATCAAATATTAGAAGATAAATACAGTAAATTTACTGTATAATATACGAGTAGCTTAGTATTAAATAAATATTGTATATTTATAGTGTGTATCTATAAATTTATAATTTTTTTTTTAAATTATGACAATAGTAACCATTTTTCAAAAAGAAGACAATTCAATAACTACGTCATTAGTAAAAATTGTAAAACAAACATAAGAGTATCAAGAAGATTAAAATATGTGTCACTGTAATATACAAGTGTTATCTCTCCTCATAATGAAGAGGGAATTACTTTGAAAATGTTGATATTAAGCATCAGGAAGATGTGTCTTTTACATTCATATAAGATAATAAAATAAGCTTAAGACTTATTCTTTCTTTGAAGAAGTTTCAGAAGATTCCGTTGTTAGCAATGCGGTTGTTTAAGCCTGGATGGAGTGATTTTTGTCCAAGGTTTGTAGCAATGAGTTAGGTTAAGTGCTAAGATGGTGGCACTGGAGGCACGCTGTACTAGTTTGCTCGACTCCATGCAAATTATAGACCTGCAACGACCTTAAACCGTTCTATCCAATTTCAAACTAGTTTCATTTTCTATACAAGTCAGTGATTTTTACCACCACCGCGTTTTAATCTCAGTACAAACTTCCCTTATTCATGTTACTATACTTTATTAAATATATGATTCATTAGATAAGGTTTTTTTCATCGTAGGGTAAAAAAGTTAATGAAATGGTCTCCACATATAAAACATTAATGGTATAAACAACGCATTTCGAACACGTAGTGTTCTTCCTCAGGCATTAATTAAAAAATTTTTTAGTTTAGATTTTTTAGTTAATGCCTGAGGAAGAACACTACGTGTTCGAAACGCGTTGTTTATACCATTAAATTTTTATATGTGGAGACCATTTCATTAACTTTTTTACCCTACGATGAGTAAATACCACATAATAAGTGATTGCACTACGTTAGAAAGTTTTTTTTTTGTTTTTGGTAAGGATATTTATCAGTAAATATAAAATTAGTATAAAAATGTAAAATTTTGTTTCCGTTTTTCTTGAAGACGCTAATCGGACTAAAATCTTTACCAACTGCTGGGAGTATTGTGTTTTCAAGATTTCTACATAGACGATTTTTATTTGTAAGTCCCGTAAAAGAGTTTCAACCATTGTTATCCCTGAAAGAATTTGTATTCATGTATCATTTACTTCAAAATTGTCTTTAGTTTATGTTTTAAGCTATGTTGATTAATTTTTTAAATTGCAGATCTATGTTGGTCTGCCTCATTATGTATTACTAACTGTAGTCATAAATCTTATAATAATTTCAGGTAATGCTTTGGTCAATGAACTGAATGAAGTTTACCTATTGGTGTTGACATAAAACAAATTATTCTAATTTGGTTAGTACCTTAGAAGAACGGTTCCAGCTCTGTAAACTAATTCATCCTTCATTTTAATATTTATAAGTGAAAGTTATATAAACAAATTTTCTTAAAGAAATGGTGTAAATTTTATTTACGAATTGCGTAGTAAGTAATAGAGATATAAGATATTGAAGTAAACCTGAACGATCTTCCTTAAGATATTTTACTGAATGAATGGAGAAGAAATATTTAAGATAAGATGATCTTATATTCTCTCCAACTTTGCTATCAACTACTATGGTGCTAACAATATTACGATAAAATATATGTTCAAAGATAAACAAGGAAATAGGATGTGGTTTTTTAGTGGGTCGGGACCCCCAACCACACATACCCTAAGCAAGATGTTTTCCTAAGTGATCTGCTGAACAGATTTTTCCACATCCTACGAGGGGGGAAAAAAAAGAAGGTAAACAAGTAGGGAAAAATAAATGTATGTGGTATTAATATCTGACAGAATGTCTTTGTTGTAGACATTATAGATCGAACGAGAATTGAATCTGGTTGTGGAAGAAGAGAAGGGATAGTAAAAGCAGAAAGAAGTTTAGAAGTAAAATAAAAAGAAAGAAATCTAAAAACTCAATAAATAAGCAAAAGGAAGGGATACATTATTTATTTATTGGGAGAGCGGACTGGGGAACAAAGCTACAGAGGGGTGGGGGGATTTTCAGAGCTCCCTGGACAAAGGACTTCTTATGCATCACTATCGTCTCAGCTTTACAATAAGTACAATAGACTTGATAGTTGAGTACGATTTCCTTCTAATGTTCTCGTGAAGAGGGTAAAAAATATATCGTTCGAAAAAATTCTAAATCTTATACGTCTATTATCATAGATGTTACAAAATATTTATGATTTTATAGTTTTGTTAATAAAAAAATTCTTTAATGGTTCTGTTAGTAAACAAATTCTCTGTAATAGCAAACGAGTTCTTAAATGAGTAATGCATACTTTCAATTATACTGGAATTGTATGTATTTAGTTTAGTTACTACAGTTTGAGCTAACTCCCTGCTAAAGTATCATCAAATTCATAAATAATAAATCTGTAGTTTAGTGGCAAGTAATCTATATATATAAAAACGAATGTCTGTCTGTACTCGATAGATTCAAAAACCATACATCCAATCGTCATGAAAATTTGGGAAATTATTAGAAATATCTCCGGGAAGGTTAAAGTAAGTTTTTTTTTAAAATCAGAGTTGTGGTTCAGGTGCTCCCAAACAAATTATATAAACTGAAATCTTGGAATAATAAGTAATGAATCAACTGCCCTATTGGTCGGATTTGTTTACATTTATTTATATTGTTATCATTGATTTGGGCCGTTTTTAAGTGAAATAAAATTGTTATTTAGAGGTTTATTTAAAAAAAAAATTGAAATGTTCTAATGAATTAAGATGATATATTAGAACAATAAAATCGTTAAATGTAAAAAATTAACCCTAATCAGAAATATATTTTCTGACGCTTTCCTTTGTGTGATGGATAGTTGTCGAACAAGTGTTCGACCAATCAAATAAAACATTAGTTCCATCATCCTTCTACGAAATATAAATCCACTACGACTATGCAATGAAACAAGGCTATCAGTAAAAAAAATTAATGAATAACATAATTGAGGCGACCATTTTAAAAGGAAAACACCAAGGGAATATGTACTACTACCACGCGTTCTTATGAAGCCAATGGATACTCCATTTGAATTCAAACGTCTGCAGTTTCCTGTACGACAGCTTTTGCAATGACCATTAACAAAAGCACAGGGACAATTTTGTAAGTATGTGGATTAAATTTGATAAATCCACAGGTCAGCTAGTATTATTACAAAAATCTACTGTCATACCTTGTGCGATTGTAAGTACGAATCTGTTGAAAACCGTGATTCATATCGAAAACTAACAAGTTAATGTTACCTTTACAAAAAAAAACTGAAATTACTTAAACTTAACTTTCTTATAAGTAAACATAATGTTCACTTAGTGACAGTTAATTTAGTTGTAGCTTAGTTTAGTTACTACAGTTTGAGCTAACTCCCTACTAAAGTACTATCAAATTCATAATGATGAATCTGTAGTTTATTTTAATAAATACAGTCTGAGCTTTTATCATAAAGCTCATTTCTTTAATGTATTTGTATTAATTTTACGAGTTATATAACATACTTAATGTTATTCACCTAAAAGATTCTGATACATTATTATTGTTATTTTTTTTAACATATTTATTTAAGTATACAACTACGCATATGTTGCATGACAAGCATATGTAGTGTGAGTAATACAAACAACTTTGACAAACATGAGTAAAGAATGAAACCCACTGGTTCAACTTTTCATTTCGTTTCCTGATTCTGGATCATCATGGCAGTAGATCCCTTGATCATCTTCTCTTATTATTATTAAAATGAGATCCTGAGCCCCATTGAATTCATGTCGGCCGCGATCATATCAGTTCTTTGTCGTTTACCTTTTTACCTTTCTCGTTTCTAAAGTTAACATTAGATCATAAGTCCTTAATTAAACTTCATAAGTGTCTTTGAACGAGTATCTCTTATTTCTATTGTACTTATACGATATGATTTGCCAAATCGTATATGGCAAATATATATATCGTATATGGTTTGCCAAAAAAACTTAAACCCCCTAAAAACTTAAACAATTGTTCAATTGTTTCCACTCATTCCAGTGAGTTTTGTATTGTTTTTATGTTTTTATTTCCAACTTGCATAAATGGTAGTTAAAAAGACCATGGTCAGAGAGACATCTTGAGTAAATTCTTCATTTTTGTTGAATATTTATTATTTTGTCGACAAATTTAAGTCCACTTTAAATAAAGTTTTTTTTTTAGAGACGTTTTACCTACTTCCTTCTTTATCCATTATTCATTTGCTTCTTTGAAAAGGAGGTCGGGGGTTTAATTATTAATTGTTAGCAAGTCCTTGTAGCGGATGCTAATCTTTCTTAAAATTAAGAAGCTTCTAATCCAATAGATAATCTTAGTCACCTCATCCTACTCTGTAAAATATTCTGAGATGGCCGTTGTATCTGACAACATATAGGACAAATTATTATTATTTTATTTGTTTAAATCTTTAAACATTTATTATATCACCAGGCTACCCGTGACCGTTCGATCATCCAACACCTTCCTTTTCCATGCAATCATGTTCACATAAATGCAGATAAACTCTAAATTAATTCATTTCTAATAAGGTGTATAATGAACATATTTTTAAGACAGTTCGCCTTATTTATATTTCTTGTACAATTTGAATTTTCCAAAAAAAAAAAAAAAACTTTAATGTGTTCTTTCTGTTTGACCCTTCTGAGAGCAACATGTAATTGACCATGTTGAAATCCTCTTTTACATAATTGAACTAAAACTTTCTGTAGAGTCTCTCCTTGAGATTTATGAATAGTCATGGCAAATGCTAACTGAATTGAAAATTGAATCCTTCAAAAAGGAATGTTGTAGTCTTCAGATAAAACAATTTTCAATTTTGAAATTTAATTTATTTCTCATTGAAATCGTGATTTGATAATTTTATAAACAATTACTTTATCCATGAAGCTCCTTAGTTATTAGTCCTCTTTCATTACATAAGCTCAGTGGATCGTTATTCCTCATAACTTGACAAGAGCTTCCTTTTTGACTTCTAGCTTATGTTGGGGCAATCCAGACAACTCTAGTGAGTCAAGAAATTCTTTAGGGTAATGTGTGGGTTCTGTTCCTACACAAACCGAGTTATATGATAGATATTGTTTAATTTCTCCCATAATTATTCAATGAATCTATGATTAATTTCACTTTGGGTCTCGTTCAATGGAACTTATATACAATTTTCAATAAAAACTTTACTAGAATTTAGTAAATTTTCACCACAAGTAAGACTGATTCAAGCATTATAGATATCAGTAACAGTTTATCTCTTGACAACTGGAGAAGTCAATTCCTGAGAGGCTACAGCCAATGCAATTAGTCCTGAACTCCTTAATTTAGAGAGAATTAGTTTTACGAGTTTATTCATATTAACGAAAATTCGTATTAAGAACTTAACTTAAGATCTCCTGATGCATCGGGAGCCTTACTCTATCATTTTAACTGAAATAGATATATCAACAGAAGAAAATATAGGCATTATGACAAAGTTTTATTTGATTACGGACATAATTGTGTACTGTTAATATTTTACTTATATTAATTTGATAATTTCTAAAACTTGTGTAAACTATAATAAGTATCATTTATTGATATATTAAATAATTACTTCATATTAGGGCCGATTATTCATTAAATTTTCCCTTTCTAAATTTATTATTATAAAACCATTATAATTTAGGTTGAAAAACTATTATTTAATCTGTCGACGTCAGATGAAAATATCTAAATGAGAGATGCGTAATATATTTTTAAAACTAGAGAAAGAACAGGTGGTCATTATTCTTGTTTTCTCTAGAAATGTTTGTCTTTACTAACACAAATTTGGATCTCTTTTCTATTTTATGACCGATCCACTTGGTTCAATTGGATTCATGTAATCAAGAATAGTAATATTAAAGGAAAGAAAATGTGGATTTTGTGTTAAGACTCTAAGATCTACCAAAGAATCTCTTATAACAATTGCTTTGCTTCATCAGCAGAACATTGCTTTGCAAGTTCTCTTACAGGTACCTTAGCTATGTACCTGCTACATGACTTTTCCAGTTTAGTCTTCCATCTAAACAGAATTCAATGTTTTTCCAAAGCTTTGAAAGTTTTAGTTTAGTATTTTTTTCATAAAGAGGTTTGAGTTCTACTTTATTTCTTCTTTATCAAGATATAAATAAGATTTTAGCAATATTATATCCAGGCCTTTCTCGTTATCAATCTTTTAGCAATTTGGAGAGCATGCTGTATGAGCCTAAATACAGTACTACCAACCATTCCTCTAGGCCACTAAATAACAAGGGCAACTGAATATTCTTTCTTATCACAACCAAAATATTCATCAGAATACCAAGTAGGTTTTCCACAACTAATCATCACAATTAGAGCTATAGCAAACCTCCCTAAGGGTACCATTTCAGTTGCATTATATCCCATATTTATATTAATTATTCTTGCGTTAGATTGTTGTAATCATTTCTACAGTTATTCGTTAAAGCGTCTATATAGTAATATACAGATATCAGATATATATAGTTCAATATAGACAAAGAAACATAGAGAAATCAAAAGAACACATTTAAAGTCTCTAATTTTCGGTTTGAACCAAAAATTAGAGACTGTAAGTATGTTCTTTTGATTTCTCTATGTTTCTTTGTCTATATTGAACTATACTTGTCCGTTTTGGATCGTATTTCCAACGAAGAAGTGTATATATATATATAGAATAGGTGTGTTATCTAATCGGGATTTGGTCAAATTTTCTAGGTTGAAAAATCAAACTCTCATTGCCGACATTTCGGTTTTATTTTAAAACATTTTTCATAGGCAGAAGTAAGAATTCTTTTACTAAAAAAATAAAATTTAACTTCCCATTATTCTGAGAAGCTGCTATTTTTGGATATAAATTCAGTATTATCTGTTAAACGGTGTAACCTGCATCGGTCCACAAGTTTTCAATATCAAATATAATTCAACAATTTTAATGGTAATTGACTTTTATGGTTTTTTGAAAAAAAAAATGGTTATTTTTTAATGCTATGTTCAGTTACTTAATATTCCCAAAATTATAGTACTATAAAATAAGTGGTGCAGTATTGGGTCTATTTTTTTGGTAATACGTGAATTTGATACATCAAACAGTGTCACCTGTAGCGTGCCTACAAACTTGGATTTACAGGCTCCCACCCAACCCATGGTTGGGGGGGGGGGGGGGGTGCACACAGACACACACACACATCATCAGTTGGGTTTTTGACTCTGACGAAGACCGCTTGTTACGGTTGAAAGATCTTAGTCTTGTTTTCCCATTTCTTATTGTGGTTTGATCATTGATTGTTGTTTCACGTGTTTATGTGAAATCTTTTTATCACATACACGAACACACACACACACACACACACACACACACACATACACACACTCTCTCTCTCTCACACACACATACACGCACTCTCTCTCTTATACACACATACACACACTCACACACACACACACACATACAGACATAATCGAAGAAATGTCAAAAATGGATTTTAGGGTGAGCAAACATGTAAATCGGTCAAAATCTTAAGATGGATTTTTTTTTTAATAACCGCTGTACTTTACTTATAGTAAATAATATGCTATAAAGAAACATACAATTTTTATTGCAATTTACAAAGTAGATCAGAGAAGCATACTCGGTAATTCGATTAGTAACAACCATTGAGCCATAAACCTAAGCATGTCATTAATCTAATGAAAGGGATTTGCCATGTCATCTAATTTGTTATCAATTAAGAGCTGCAGAGTAATAGTTAATTGTTTTTAACCTTTTAAAGTACATTATTTATTTTAAGTTATTTGACTGTATACACATTTTTTTTTTAGATTATTACCTTTAAATGTGAAATATTCCAATTGATAATTAATTAAGTAATGATTGTTATTTTAATTGTACAAAATAATTTTATAATTACTTTATAATCTTGATTATTTTGAATTATAAGATTGTAATGTGATATAGGTATATAAATTCGACAAGTGGCAACAGAATAAACTGTTGTTCTTTTAGGTGTTGTGATGCCCTCTTAGAAAATACGTAACTAATTAATTCTTTTTTAATGTAGTACTATTTTTAATATTTATGAAAAAAGGTTTTAAAATAAAACCGAAACGTCGGCAATGAGAGTTTGACTTTTGAACCCGATTAGATAACACATCTATTTTATCATGAAATATTCCAATTTCCTTGTATGTTTTAACATAGGATTTTAAAACAGAATAAAAAAATCATATTATTATTAAGTCACAACTAAATAAAATATTATGTTTTTGAATTGACAAAAAGAAGTTGAAAATAAGTATTTAATTTGACATTAAGTACGATAATAATATTTCCCCTGATACAATATTACTGGCCGGCAATAGGTTTGTTTTGTACACCAAGACCTATATGTCTCTGAAATGTCATTAGGGTTGTTAAACACGTTTTTTTTCTTCTTGAATTTTAGTCAGGGTTAATATATGAAATCACCTTTTTGCCAAAAATTTTTTTTAAAAAAAAATAGCTTCGTCTTTGACATCCTCAGGGCTATAAACTAACAAAAACAATGGACATTTGAATGGTTCAATATTAAAAGCTAGCCTTGAGTAAGTAAGTTTTTTGAATTTTTTATGATGAATGTAAAGTAGATATGACACAGGTACATTGTTTTCTGTTAGTTTATAGCCCTGAGGATGTCTTAAAATAAAGACGAAACGTTGGCGAAAAGGAGATTCCATATATTAACCCTGAAGAATATTAAAAATTTATATTTATATTAATATAAATATTTATATTATTTAATTAATATATATTTATATTAAAAATTCAAAAAACTTACTTACTCAAGGCTAGCTTCTAATACCGAACCATTTAAATGTCCATTGGTTTTGTTAGTTTATAACCCTGAGGATGTCTTAAAATAAAAACGAAGCGTAGGCAAAAAGGTGATTCGATATACTAACCCTGACCGAAATTCCAAGAAGAAGAAAAAAGTGTTTATTAGTAATTGTGGTCAAGAAAACAAGACCTTATTAGGATTATTGTTAAAGTACGAGTGGACACCTCAATTCAAAATGTTTGTTTGCGTGATAAACCCACGCAAAGAAATCCAGAAATCACGAAACAAAATGCACACCATGGATTCACAGCTTGGAATAGAGTGTAAATCAGTTAAAATTTTATATATGAGATGTGCTTAAAAAATAGGCGGAAATCAGTTTGAATATTTTTTTTTCTAAATTGAATAAGAGTTTACTAGTATTAAATAGAAAGGTTGCAAAAAGAGCAAAAAATGAAATATACTGATTTTTTTGTAATGATATACTTTATGAATTTTGATTAACCTCGTGTGGAATGACGTATTGGTTAGAGAAAAATCAAAACCGATATGCCAAGACAAACAGTCAAAGCTCTATATTTTTATAGATGTTCACAACATCTTTTTTATGTTAGCTATATTTTATTTTTTTATGTTGCCTATTGTTTTTATGTTAAGCCCCATTTCGTTAATTTATGTAATATTAAACCAAACAATGATGTATATAAAATCAATCTAGAACTTCGCAGTAAATTAGTCTGCGAAATAAACTTGGTAACCTCATAGTCCAGTAGAACTCCTTACCAAGTCTTATTGCACTTCAGGTTATCAAGTTTACTTTGAAGTGATTTCCCAGAGTTTATTCTGATGCTCAAACATTTGTTAGTGTGCTAAAGGTTGAATTCTGTTTTTGTGCTTCAACAGCTAATAATACTAAGTAAATTCACGCAAACAAAGCATATTATCAACACTACCTATTTATATTATTAATATTGTAAACCGTCATACCTCGTAAGATATTCTTGGAGTCATTGGATTCCTTTCCAACGTTGTCCATCTTCAATCGAAACTTACCTAAGGAGCTGTTATCACGGGGTTTATATATCCAATCCACTGCTATCTAGATATTGTTATTTTATATTATTCCGTTATTTTTGAATAATATTGCGTTAAATTCAAAAATAACGCAATAATATCAAATAACAATATCTATATAGCAGTGGATTGGGTATATAAACCCGTGATTACAGCACCTTAGATAAGTTGCGATCGAAGATAGACAACGTCCGAAAGCACTCCAAGGACTCCAAGAACATCTTACGAGGTATGAACGGTTTGGCATATTAATAATACCCAACTCATGACTAAAAACATTGAAAACCATGCCCTCAACAAGACCACATGACCGCGAATACATCATTACTGTACAGACGTACTTAATATCCGACATGAATTACTGACATTCCAAGTTATAGCAGCACAGTAAGCAAGCAGTAGAAGGCAGCTGGTCTGGACCTGCTAGTTACGACGTGCACTATAGTGCGCGGATATATTCGTTGGTCGTAATAATATAAATCATACTAACCTCAGTGGTAACACTATGCATGTATTTAACTACCTATTTACTCTTGATACTTCAGAAAATATTTTAATAAAATTCTAATATTTAGTACTTAAATAAGTTTCGTTGAAAGCTTATATATAAAAAATAAAACTTCAGAAGGACTGTTATGTTGCCTTTAATTTATATTCCTTAATGCAACCTTCAGACTTAACCAATCGTTCTTTAACTCATTACCTTCATACGGTGAATGATTACCATTATTTACCATTACCATCACACGGTAAATGATTACCATTATTTACCATTACCATCACACTGTGAATGATTACAATTATTTACCATTACCATCACACTGTGAATGATTACCATTATTTACCATTACCATCACACTGTGAATGATTACCATTATTTACCATTACCACCACACTGTGAATGATTACCATTATTTACCATTACCATCACATTTGGTGAATAAATTTCTCACCAAAAACATTATATTTAAAAAAAAATAAAGGATTTTTTTTCATCATAGCATTTTAGTAGTTCCTACTAAGTAAATCCTCTATAAGTAACATTAATACTTTCACAAATAAGTAAATTTCATTTACTTATTTTTGACTATTTATCAATGTTATACCTGCATTAATAGATGTCCCAAAACATCTTTTTTTTTTTTAGCTTTATATAATCTTTTTAAGTTTCATATCGTTTTATGTTCGTTTTAATGTTTCTATGTTAATTTTATATTTTTTTATTTTCATTTTCATAGAAGTCGCTTGAGAATAGTCAAAAAAGATTACTAATAGCTTAAGTTTGCTTAATTAAACAATTTTTTCCAATTTCATTGTATTCGTGTGAGAGAGGTCAAAGCGTAACAGTAATATGGTTGCTGCAGTGAATATGTTGTTTTTTTTCATTTTCATAGCTGTCATATAAGAATAGTCAAAACGACGAGACGAATATACTAAGTTTGATAAATATTATAAAAAATTTTCATTTTCGTGGTATTCTTGTGAAAATAGTTGGAAAAGTGAAAATTGGAATAGTTATTTTATGTAATATTAAACCAAACGATGATATACATAAAAATCAATCTAGAAACGATGATTTATGTATTCATATTAACCTTTTAAGGTGTAACCACCGTTATATAAAAAAAAATGCCAGTTTTAATTTATCGTAAAGATCTAATTAAGAAATAAGCAGGAATGCAGCTGAGAATGGCTTGTTTCAGTCAACTGCTAATGCCAAGTTTCCTTGTAGTGGGTTAGCATTATTTACCATCCTCTTCCCGCTAGCTTTTAGAACACCAAAACTCAGCAGCTTCTAATGAAATCGCAAACTTCAGTGGAGAAGTCATCGACAGACACTTGACTGTTAGTTTTTAGAGCTAATGGGGAGATGTGTTGTTGAATCCAGGGTTTTGGCCAAAATCCAAACTTCCTTACTAAATCCCATCAAGACTGTGGACTAACTTTAAATTATCTAATAAAATTAACCTAGTGTTTTGTTTATAAAGACTATTACACATTACAAACTTGTATGTTTTATAAAAACTTGTTGTATTGTTAATAAATGACAGGTTATAACAATATTTTAATAAACAATTTTTCTTCTTCTCGGAATTAAGATATGGAATCACCTTTTCGCCAATGTTTCGTCTTTATTTTAAGACATCCTCAGGGCTATAAACTAACAAAAGCAATGAACATTTGTCATATCTGTTTTCTTTAGTTTATAGTCCTGAGGATGTCTTAAAATAACGTAGGATAGCCATAGCCTTGAAGATGGGGAAAAGTTTGGCGAAAAGGTTTTCGCCAAATATAAACGGGCTGTTTATACATTGAATTTCACTCTGATCTATAAACATTAGCGATCACTAGCTTCTGAAGAATAAAATAAAGTTAACTATGCATCATATCGAAAAATAGAAAAGGTTTTTCATTTCATGATAATTTTACCTTGCTTAGTCATATCAAACATTGTTGTCTTTTCCAACGCCCATACTTATAAAGTATTCACGTTTTAGTACTGTACTAAGGTCAAAAATTGTGGCTCATTTATTATTTGGCACCCATTTTAGTAATGGACGAGCCACGTTAAATTCTGATTCTACATTGGGAGTTCTAGATTTTACCTGGCTCAAGTTTATTTAGAGCAGGGATCTTTAGCGAGTACCTGACATCATACAGGCTCGGGACCGACGACTTAACGTTCTCTCCGAGGGACGATGTACTCAAATTTACTTACCTCCACGTGAATAAATGAAGGACTAGGTGGGTATTGAACCCCGGGTATACCAGTTCAGAGGCGAGTACATTAACCACAGAGCTCTAACCTGGCCCCTAACATGAAAACATCAAACAAATTACAATGCAAATATTTCTACTATATATAATTTATTTTCACACAAAACCGAAATAATCCAATTGATTTTAAAACACATAATTATGATAAAGAAATGGGTAAACATTGCGTTGTCTCCACCATTGGTAAAGAAACAATGAGTTTTATTTATTTTTATTTTTTACTGCTAATTATATTCGAACTATTTTCTTCATAATTAAATCATTAATAATAATCCGTATTATTAAAATCCATAAACCCACTCATATTGCTGTTTACTAACTTTCTCTTTTTGTGTATTAATAAATTAATCTATTAAATTACATTTCTAATTTATTTAGTACGAAAAATGGAGTACTTCAATTGAGTTTTATCAAGTATTTATCAACTAACTTTAGAAAGTAGTAATTACTAATTTAATGATTGTTGAACTTTTGAACTAATATTCTTTTATTATATCAAACAATTTTTTTTGCTTTTGCTTGATATAATAAAAACAAAAAAAGTATGATTAAAACAACATACACATACACACACATACATACACGCACACGCACACCACAAACACAGACCCACGCACACATACACACACATGCACACGCTCATGCACACACACACACCACACACGTGTTTTTAATTTTTGTATGTTTCTTTCTGTACATTGGACTATATATATATAGGCCTGTTATGTAATCGTGATTCAGTCAAATTTTCTAGGTTCAAAAATCAAACTCTCATTGCCGACGTTTCGGTTTTATTTTAAAACCTTTTTCATGGGCCTACAAACAAAGGATCATAAGAAATCACATATCAACATCCAACATAGAAATAATATGAAAATGAATTGTTACAACTTATGAATATTATAAGCAGAAGTATTACAGACATACATAAAATAATATTACTTACAGAAGTAAGAATTTTTTAACTAAGAAAATTATATTTACATTATTTAAAGGAACAACAATGTTAACGGACAAAACCTTCGTCTATACTAATAAGAATAATATTTAACCAAATCCCGATTAGATAACACACCCATTTTCTCAAACGGTCGATATATTATTGAATCTATTTTATATATATATATAAGTAGTTATCAGCCTTTGGAGCGATTCACATCTATTCCTGACGACGAGGATATCGAAATATAGTAGTGAGTTCAGTGATTTCTTTTCTGTGTGCTCTTTTTAAAATTCCAGTTTTTATATATACATATTATATATATATATATATATATATTTCAGATATAAGTAAGAAATTCAGAAATGAAACTTAAAACTTTTGACCAAAATGACTGGTTTTGCTTGAACAGAAAGCAGGTCTTGAACTTGACAAAGACAAATTAGTTTACTCAAATCTTAATGGCATGTCTGAAATACATACTGTTATTTATACGAGTTATTTTTATATAAAGTATTTATTGCAATATCTTGTTATATATGTAAACAGATAGTTCAAAGAAACATATACAAATATATGATAGTTCACGTGTTTATGTGATATTTTTAAATACATATATTATATATATATATATATATATATATATATATATACATATATATAAATTCAAAACGAAGGAAACACACAGAAAGACACAGACATAACTCACATCGACATTTCGACCATCGTCGTCATCAGGAGGTGTGAAGAGCGAAGAGTCCCACAGGAAGGCAGGGAGGTGACTCACCGCCCTGCCTTCCTGCGGGACTCTTCACTCTTCACACCTCCTGATGACGACGATGGTCGAATTATCGATGTGAGTTATGTCTGTGTCTTTCTGTGTGTTTCCTTCGTTTTGAATTTATTTTATTTAAAAAAGTCCGCTGGACCGTTTCTTTTAATTGTGTATATATACATATCTGATTGGTTGATGCGGGACCAAATAAGCTTGACTCATTTTTCAAGTTGAAGGCTTCTAGCTCTGATCGAAGTCACGTACAGCGGTTCTTCTCTTCCATGGAGTCATCTCCGCCGACACAGCAAATAGTATAAGGGCTCGTATTTGCTGTGTCGGCGGAGATGACTCCATGGAAGAGAAGAACCGCTGTACGTGACTTCGATCAGAGCTAGAAGCTTTCAACTTGAAAAAATGAGTCAAGCTTATTTGGTCTCGCATCAACCATCAGATATCAGAACCAGACACCTGATATATATATATATATATATATATATATATATATATATAGTATATCTAGTGCAGTGATGGACCGTTTAATTCTGGACTTGAATTGTCGCTTGAGCTCAAGGTTTGTGAAGTAAATGACAACTAACAGTGAACTATATTGACTTCCTGGGTTTGAACGTTTTATTGAATACCTGAATACAATAGAGATTAGGGAAGATTTGATAATTGTGGGTAATAATTACCTAAATGCTAATGACTTCAGTGTATTAGCAGAACGTAAATAATTCTTGATTTAGTTTTGTATATACTTCCAGAATACGCACATATAACGATTTGTTTACAAAGCACCGATAAAATTACATTTTGAAAAATTCATTAACATACTTAAATATTTCAAATTCCTTAAAAGTAAAATTCGATTTAGTTTTGAATTGAAAAGTCAAAAACTTTTTTCAAAACAGAAAGAAATAAATTTGAATAAGAACTTTTAAATATATTATAATGAATTCCGTGAACTTCACTGAAGAGTTAAGTAATAAACATGTTCAAAGAGAGTTTTCAATATAAAAGACTCGATTAAAGAAAGATTTTCAACAATGCTTCATTCATATTTATTGCAGTGTTACAAGGGGGGGGGGGGGGCTATTAATCTGTTCTAAATGGAATAAATGATTGTCAAAATTGAAGGAAGCCCTTTTTGATTACATTGTTTGAAGGCGTTTTATTGTTTTTCGTTAGCATTAATAATTGATTAGCCTCTACAATGTTTCCATTATTCAGACATTATTTGATTCACTTAGTTCAATGATTTTTCATTGAACTGAAATTTTGAAATCTGAGTATACTTGGGGGCTGCTGATGGAAGAGCGAGAGGAAGCATTAGAATAGGGTTTTGAGTCATTCAACCTGAACTGGGCTGGAGCAAAGTAAAAAGAAACAATACTGTAAAGTATGTACACAATACTGGTCAAGAAGGCAATATCGTTTTATATATATATATATATATTTGGAGAATTTTTTCTGATTCACGGATATCAATTAATAATTGAGCAGTATTTGTTGCACTATTTTTTTTGTAAAAAGACAAGCAAAGAAATAGGAACAGCATCCTATATATATATATATATATATATATATATATATATATAAAGACATTGATATTGTTATAGCTTCTCGACCACTGATATTTCAAATTCACACAAGGGGTTTTGAGGATTTTGGTCATAAAACATACAACTCCTGATTCTAAGCCGACGTTACTGTTTACTGCTTGAAAATCGGGTTTTTTGATGTTCTGAATAATTAATAACAAGTAATTAGGTTTAAACAACAAATGTCTGTTTTTAAATAACAATAACACAAGGTATTTTACCATCTTTTGCGGTTCACTTGTTACAAAATTTTTGTTTGTGTTGTTTGTTTTCTGTTGGGTGGTGTCCGGTGATGATTTTATTTTGCTTTACTTATGTCGTTAATAATTTGTTTTTTAGCCTTGAAAATGCCAAACAACTTTTGGCGAAACGTCGGCTTATAATCAGGAGTTGTATGTTTTATGACCAAAATCCTCAAGAACCCCTTGTGTGAATTTTTTATATATAAAGACTTCAGTTGGGTTTTTGACTCTGACGAAGACCGCTTGTTACCATTGATATATATATATATATATATATATATATATATATATATATATATATATATTTAAGATTTCACATGAACACATGAAATAACAATCAATGATCAAACCACAATATGAAATGAGAAAAAAAGAATAAGATCTTTCAACCACAACAAGCGGTCTACTAGTTTCTAATTGCAATGAACTAGTTGAAAGATCTTTCTCTTGTTTTCCCATTTCATATTGTGGTTTGATCATTGATATATATAGGTAGGTTCAAAGTTCAATCCAGAAATTTTCTGGGTTAGGGGATTGGCCCAGAGGGCCGGAGATGATGGGAAACTGTCAAGGGGGGTAAGAAAATAAAATTGGGTATGGGCCAGGTATAAAAAAATGGGGGGGGGGGCAGTAAATTGGGAAAAACTCAAAAAACCGCTGAAAATTCAATATATTGAGGGTTAAAAACTTCTCACAATCCTCCAAAAGTAAAAAGCTCAAAATGACAACGCACTAAAAGGTGCTCAACGCGCTATTGCGCTCTCTCTCAACCAAATTGAGAAAAACTTTCCCGTAGGGGATGCTCTCAATATCCCCGAACGTCCAGGATATCGCCATACCCGGACAAGTCTCGCGCGCGACGACTGACGGCACAATACTTCCTGAAAACACCAAGAGATGACGTTAGAATCGCCGTGTAATTTCATGAAAAGACCAAGAGATGGCGTTAAAATCGCCGTGTAATTTCATGAAAAGACCAACAGATGGCGTTAGAATCGCCGTGTAATTTCATGAAAAGACCAAGAGATGGCGTTAGAATCGCCGTGTAATTTCATGAAAAGATCAAGAGATGGCGTTAGAATCGCCTTGTAATTTCATGAAAAGATCAAGAGATGGCGTTAGAATCGCCGTGTAATTTCATGAAAAGATCAAGAGATGGCGTTAGAATCGCCGTGTAATATCATGAAAATACCAAGAGATGGCGTTAGAATCGCCGTGTAATTTCATGAAAAGACCAAGAGATGGCGTCTGAATCGCCGTGTAATTTCATGAAAAGATCAAGAGATGGCGTTAGAATCGCCGTGTAATATCATGAAAATACCAAGAGATGGCGTTAGAATCGCCGTGTAATTTCATGAAAAGACCAAGAGATGGCGTCTGAATCGCCGTGTAATTTCATGAAAAGACCAAGAGATGGCGTTAGAATCGAAGTGTTATATCATGAAAAGACCAAGAGATGGCGTTAGAATCGAAGTGTAATTTCATGTAAAGACCAAGACATCCTTCTACATTGAATATTAAAGTAAAATTTTCAAATTTAAAACAGGAAAATAACCTTTTTTTCTCTGAAAAACACCATAAACAGCGAAGAAAATGTTGTTTTAAGGTGATTTATAATTAAAGATGTACGATAATTACATCTATTAATCTTTAAACAAAGATTTTAATTTTGAATTATCTTTTACATTTTGGGTTTTTTACAGAATTATTATACTGGGAATTTTATGGCTTCTTAGTATTTAATAATATCATTTTCATTCCTCTTTGTTAAATAACATATATGAATTTTTTCTGAGTGAGTGTTATCATTTTCGTGCACAATATTAATCCTCTTACATCTCATATAAGTCAATAAACAATTTAAATTGTTCCTTTATAAATATCAATTTTATATCAGTGGATTTGCTCAAAAAATTTCTAAGTCAATGTAAACAATGTGTGATCTCTTAGTCTAGGATAAACAAACAGTTTTTATAGCGTTATTGCTGTTTCCCGTAATTGAACCTTCATGATTTTTTTTTTATGAATTGCTAATTTTTCGTTCCATTTTTGGTCAAATTTCCATTATTTTTTAATGAGCCGTTTAGCGTCAAAAAACCATTTTCTGAAAACAGAAATCGTACTATAACGCCCCTTTAGCGAATGTAATTTTGAAAAAAAATTTCTCAACTCATTTTCTACATAATGTTTTATTTTTAGGCATACTTTCATTTTGATCCATCTAACGGTATGACTTGTATCGCTCTCATAAGCTTTGATATTGAATTATAAGTAAAAATTTTTACATTTTATTAAAAAAAGAATATTTCCTGTTGTTTTAAAATTATGAATATATTTTTCGTTTGTTCCATTTGTAACCTCAAAGATAATGTCAAAATTTCAAAACTCTAGGGTTATCAGTTTAGGAGAAATAAATGTTTTTAAAAAACGGTTTTTGGCAAAAAAAGTGACTTTCCCATCATGCATAATTCTTCCCAAATAATAGGGATCTTGTTCCCTATGTTCCCTAGGGAAACACTAATCTAGAGAAAAGAAACTTTTTTTTTTTTTATTCTTTGTGATTCTAGGAACAGTTTAAGAAATTTTGGGCACCCTGGAATTTGATCATTAAGACATAGAGAGGCAGAAGGATTATTAATAAAGGCTTTGTTCATTTCAAAAGCTTCCAAATTACAAATTTCTTTAAACTTTCTAATCCCATGTAGGATGGTAAGGTTCAAGTTTGGGTCAAAGCTGTGATTTTGTGTGTATATGTTGTATATACAACATATACATGTTGTACTATATATATGCATGCATGTGTATATACACTGGGGCGGGATCAATGGAATTGTCGACGTGATGCAGGCCAGATTGTTCAATAGATAATTTTTAAGTTATAGTTAACAATAGCTCTAGTATGATGGACATATATATAAAAGTATAGATTTTTTTTTAAATTTTTTCAAGGAAAAAAAGGTACTGCATAATTATTTTGTAAATCATCGCTTCTTTTGTAGTTACACTACAAACGCTCGAATATTAAACCTTTACAAGTGGTATCTACATTAAATTAGTATATTATAATAAAACAATTGACATAATTTGGTGCATTCTAAAAGCTCATTTAGCTCTAAAATACAAAACTCTACTTTGATCAAGGGAAGCCTCTTTACTTGTTGGATTTGGTTACATCTCGCATAACACGCTATCAGAATAAAACTAGAAAAATTTATTCAACTTTAACTGTTTTAAAAAAAAACTTTCGTGAAATAGTTACAATAAGATTACGCTATATCTAAAAGAATATTTTTTTTTATCTATAATTCGAAAATATTTCAGAATACTAACTCCGTTTCTACTTCTCCCATTTCTGGACCACTCCTGATTTACTTACTTCACTACGTATAAAGCATGGTGTCATGCAAAATTTGATGTGCCTCTGAGGTATAACCAGTTTCGAGAACACTTGAGTCGATTTTTGAAGATTTTTAATGATCATTATCATGACTGTAATGATGGTGTTATTGATGATGTAACACATCATCAAGTTATTGATTAAACACAAGTGTAATGTTATTGGAAACAATCGTGGAATCTACAGGAAATCACACCGTTTGATAGATCAAATTGATATCACACCCAAAAATAGCCCTTATAGAATAGAAAAAGTGTTCAGTATAAGATAATATAGCCTGAAGATAAATCTACATTAATACCTTTTTTTTATATTTTTTAGACACAATTTATATCCTTAAGCATTAAAATTACTAGTGAGTTGTAATTTTGCAATTTTTTTTTCTACTAATACTACAAATGATTAAAAACAATATCTGATTTTTGTATAAGATTATAAAGGTCAGTTTTAAATTAAAATATAAAAATGATTGAATCTGAAAGATTGGGAATACTATTTTGGTTACGCCACAAAAACTGAAATACTGAACAAATTATTAGACAAAAGACGAAAACCTTGGGGTTTTTTTTTGTCTAGTTTATTATATAAAAACATAAATAGAGATTTGTTTTGCAGTGTGAAGGATTAGGTAAGTGGACAGTGCGGTGCAAATGACTGATAAGAACAGAGAAAGACAGTCTCTTGCGTTAGAACCGGAGGCATTTTAATAGACTAATAAAAAGAAAGAAGCAGTCCATTAGAGGAGATGGATTCGCGGCAGCCTGTTATCGCGTCCGCCTGACAGCTCAGGCGCCTTTGATAATTAGGCTCGATCCCATAAATAAGACACGCACGTCTATTCAACACTTTCTGCTTTCTTTTTGTCAAATTTACTTCCTCTTTTAAATGAATTTTGCTCTCCAATGATACTATTTAATACCTCTATCAAACGAGTTAAATAAGTTCTAAATAGAAGGTACTTCCTAATACGAGAACCAGGAGTCGTTGTAGCATTATATATATATATACTTAAAATAAACCGTGACACATAGACTGAAACATAACAAAGACTCACTTTTCAATATTTCGACCGTAGTGGCGGTTGTCCTTAGGAGAAGAAGTGAATTGAAGGAGGGACGACAGTCCTTTACACATATATATATATATATATATATATGAAGATTTCACATAAACACGTGAAATAACAATCAATGATCAAACCACAATAAGATATGGGAAAACAAGACCGAGATCTTTCAACCGTAACAAGCGGTCTTCGTCAGAGTCAAAAACGCTAGATGCAACCGCTTGTTACGGTTGAAAGATCTTAAGTCTTGCTTTCCAATTTCTTATTGTGGTTTGATCATTGGATATATATATATATAAACTTTAAGACATACGAAAGAAACACAGAAAGTCACTACAGAACTCACTTCGATATTTTGACATCCGTCGTCATCGGGAAGAAGTACAAAGTACTCGCGTTAAGAAGCAAACTGCTACTAGCCTCCAGAGTAACTCCTGGAACCATCGCAATACTGCCCCCCAGCGGAGGAGAGGAAAAATAGAAATCATTCCAATATTTATTTATAAAACAAGATAAAAAATATATAAAACGAAATAAATAGAAAGCTCTAAGGGTGACATGGGAATCAAACTCGGGGATTTGTTTGAGGATTTGTACCCTGAAACAATCATTGAAACGGAGGTCATGTGAATTAGCACAAGGAATATATATATATATATATATTGAAAACAGGAAAACGATCCAAAAGGATAACGGTAAATCACAGACACAGAACAAAGGAGCAAACACACTTACTGTCTCTTAAACCAAGCGCAGTTGCGAAGCGACGGTGACCAACCCCTTGTCCCGAAAATTGCCGACATTTCAGTTTTATATAAAACCTTTTTCATAGGAATAAGTAAGAATTTTTTGGCTGAGAAAATGAAATTTACATTATTCAAAAGAATAACAATCATAACCGGACAAAGCCTTGGACTAGACTTCAACTAGACCAAATCCCGATTAGATAACACACCTATTCTATCTAACGGTCAATATATTATTGAATTTGTTATATATATATATAAAGTTCAAAGCAGTTCTTGAGGATTTCGATGTAAAGAAAATTAAACTCCTGTTTTTACGCCGACGTTTCGACAGAAATTGTTTGGTATTGTCATATCTATATACGAGTATATATACTTTTTTTCGTTGGAAATATGGTCCAAAACGGACAAATATAGTTCAATATAAACAAAGAAACATAGAGAAATCAAAAGAAACACACTTACAGTCTCTAATTTTCGGTTTGAACCGTCTTCAGGAGAGTTAGATAGAGGGACAACCAAGCGCATGGTTCAGCCAAGCGCAGGTCCAACCCCTGTCCTCTGAAACCATGCGCTTGGTTTCCCTCATTATCTCTCCTGTAGACGGTTCCAACCGAAAATTAGAGACTGTAAAGGTGTGTTATTATGGATTTCGTCAATGTTTCTTTGTTAAATAATATTGAACATTTATATATATTTTAATACTTTTATAGGAAATAAAATTTTTTGCAAAAAAATGGAAATACATATTAAAGGAATACTTTCAACCGATAACAACGCTGGTCTTCGCTAGACGATCCTAAAACACCCATCTGAACACTGATCCACTGTACTAACTGTATCAGTGTTCAAGTTAAGGGTTTTTGAGATCTGACAAGAATGAACCCTTGTTATCGAAAATTGAAACCAATGGTTTGGTATTGTAATATATCATATTTGATATAATCGACCGTGGAATAGAAACAACACTATATTTATCGTTGACTCAGTCAGTTCTTCACGGTTCTAATGTGAAATGTTAATTTGAACCTGAAGAACTGACCGAGTCACGATAAAGTATAGTTTTGTATATATACATATATATATATATATATATATATTTTTACTGATAAAATAATACGATCCAAACTGACACTTAGTTCGAGTTCCGAGATTAATTTTCAAAGTAACTCACTAAGTAGGAACACACTTCCAGACTCAATTTTCGGGTAATCCGTCTTCAGGAGAAAAGAGTAATGGAGACCAAGCACGATTGTATTTTTGACCACGCAAGTTATTAACCCTGCAACCGCCAGTGCTGTTCAACCGTAACCGATCTTAAAGTATAGACTTAGGAGAACTTGATATAACAGAAATTCAGATAAGCATACTGGTAGTAAGAACTATAAATATTTGGTGAATTACTTATAAGCATTTTACCAGAATATTAAAACATAAATATGATAGGTAAAACTTGTTAGAAAAAAATAAATAAATAAATAAAAATGAAGTACAATACAATAAAATCTTGCATTGGTGAATGTACTTTAGTAATTTTACAAGATAAGACTGAATAAAAGGGTAAGTATGGGAAACTAGTTAAGAATAAGAATTTAGAAAAATTAAACTCGGAATAAGAACAAAAGTTGGTTTCTATATTGGCTTATAATTTTTCACCTATTTATATTTTACCCAACCATGTACTGTATCTGAATTTCTGTTTATATCTCTCCTAAAATCACAAACTATATATAGACCGGTAAAAGTATCGACAGCACTGGAGGTAGAAACAACGGCTATGGTTTACTTGCGTTGCGTCTACAACGTGCTTGGTCTCCCATTCTCTTTCCTGAAGACGGATTACACGAAAATTTGAGTCTGTAAGTGTGTTTCCTACATTTGATGTTCTCTTGTTAATCTCGAACTGACGTGTCCCATATAAGTATAGTCTTGTGTATATATATATGTCTAATAATAAAAAATAACACTGGTTGAATAAATGTAAAATAAAAATTAATCGATATATTGCTGAGGTACTGCTCATAGTATGGTGATAAAAATAAAAAAAATATTTTAATAAAGAGTAAAAATTTAATGGTTTTATGTTTAGATAAAAGTGATAATTAAGTTAGTTTTCGCAAATTATCGTTTATTTTTACTGCAATTTGAATAGTATTGTAGAGAAGAGATAAATTTATGTGTTTACACGTTTTTCAACAATGATTTTAGTTTTATTTTAATGAATGCGTTTATTGTAAGGGAAGTCCTGCTGCATATACTGCATCTGAACCCGACTTGGCTGATGCTAATCTACGAGTAGTACAATACTTCTTTAGTAGAGCTGAATCTGAGCTCTTTTTATGTATATCAGTGAGTTTATACCTTTATTAGCTCATATCTTATGTTCTTTGTTTTCCAGCGCCCACACTTCTAAGTGTTCACTTACAGCACTCACACTTTTAGTGCTGTTCTAGTGTCCGAAATTGCGGCTCATTTATTATTTGTCACCCATTTTAGTAATGGATGAGCCATCTTACCTCTTGATTCTACATTGAGTATCTTAAATTTTGCCTAGCTCAAATATATATATATATATATAACAAACACTTTTTCTTTTTCTCGGAGTTTAGTCAGGGTAAATATAAGGAATCACCTTTTTGCCAACGTTTCGTCTTTATTTCAAGACATCCTCAGGCTATAAATGAAGGCTGGGTTCTGTTACATTACAACAACCGTTCTTGAAATAAAGACGAAACGTTGGCAAAAAGGTGATTCCATATTTTTCCCTGACCAAACTCCGAGAAAAAGAAAAAGTGTTTGTTAATATTTTGTGGTCAAGAAAACAGTACCGTATATATACTATATATAGAGAGAGAGAGAGAGAGAGAGAGAGAGTAGTGATCTTTAACTAACTTTAACTAAATGACAGGAGGACCTGTCATCGTACAGGCTCGGGTCCGACGGTTTAACGTCCTCTCCGAGGGACAACGTACTGAGATTAATTCACCTCCTGCGTGAATAAATCGAGGACTAGGTGGGGATCGAACTCCTGATCTACCAGTATAAAGGTGAGTACGTTAAGCATTGAGCTAACCTGACCACCCTAACATTAATTTATCTGATGATCATCATCATATCTTGTTTTGATGACGGGTATGTTTTCAATTCCTTTAGAATTACATGATGATGAACATTAATATTTCTAACAACTTTTATCAATATCACTTGTGGAATCAAACATAAGGGTAAGAGGGCGTGTTAACGAAATAATTTAAATGAAGACAACTTTGAACTCATTATAACGTCTATTTTGTTAACTATATTCCTAGGATTTCTATGTCAACTTTCAGTTAATTTCCTTTTGTAGTTAAAAGGCAGTCAAGTATGACTGTACGACTATTCACCTTAATAGTAAACAGATAGGATTAGTTGTGCATCCGTTAATAACGGTCGACATTTGGGTCGTATGTTGTTTGTTGTTTCTAAAACCCACAGTTACAGATCTCATCTTTAGTTTATTTCTAGGGTAAACCCATAGCTCATTTATCATTAGGGAGACCTAATTTTACTCACTAAACTTTATTATTAGTTAGATTACTATTTCAAAGCTATGTTAGCATTCATATATATATATATATATATATACCTCATTAAATATCTTGCAATCATTAAGGTTTAGTATGTTTCCTACATAACTTTTCAAGTTTCGAAATTTTTTAAAGTTGGCAAGATATTTAATGAGGTATGTTTAAAAGAAGGTCTGCTCCCAAAGTATATATATATATATATATATATACACGAATGTTTTCCTTATCTCGACCACATATATTTAACACTATTTTTCTCATTTATGGAGGTTTGGTCTAGCTTCAATAATAGAACATCTTTAAGCAGACGTTTCGTCCATATTTGTAGAAAACAGAAAACCTAAGTAAAATATAGAGTCTTATTACTTAGTAATTCACAAAAATGGTTGTAGTTTCCTGGTTCTTTTTTGATATAGTTTTAATGAGTTTTTAGGGTTGTTTCGAGTTATCAAGTCTGATTAGAAGGTTCGAAAAACTGTCACTAGGGGCAGCACACTAGCTGATTTGAACACAAACCGTTATATAGTTGCTTCCTCACAATAGAAAAATACCAAGGTAATTATGTATATTAATTAAATAATGTAATATAATTACTTTTCATGTTATTGTAATTAAATTCTATATTGATGTAGCCCTGAAAATGTCTACAAATATAGACTTTAACGTCGGCTTAAAGGTTTTGTATTATTGAAGCTAGGCCAAACCTCGATAAAAACGAAAAATAGTGTTATATATATATATATATATATATATATTTATTATATTTATATGATGTCAATGGTAGGACCCACTGGAACGTTGGTGAAAAGGGACTCCACATCTAGCGATGATAGTTTCCCTTCGGGTCTGATAGTACGTAGAATATGCAGAAGGTCGTCAGTAGAAGTCAGAGTGAATTCGGCAGGCATATATGGCGTGATGATGCTGTTGAGTTGTTTTGCAGTCTGATATATTGGCGTAGTGACTTGAGAGATTATGGGTCGTAGAGGGTTTGGTGAATTCGGCAGTATAATCACAGCATCATCACGCCATATATGCCTGCCGAATTCACTCTGACTTCTACTGACGACCTTCTGCTATATTCTACGTACTTATTGACCCGCAAGGGAAACTATCATCGCTAGATGTGGAGTCCTTTTTCACCAACGTTCCAGTGGGTCCTACCATTGACATCATATATATATATAGTAGGTGTCTAATGTAATCGGGATTCGGTAAATTTTCCAGGATCAAAATCAAACTATAAGTTTGATTTTGATCCTGGAAATATGACCGAATCCCGATTACATTAGACACCTATTCTATCCAACGGTTGATATATTATTGAATTTGTTATATATACATATATATTGAACAATTATCTAAAACACGTATTTTTTTTCAGGTTGACTATAACAGCTTCTTGTCCTATGAACCTTCAGTATTTCCCAATGGACAGACAATTATGCCATATTGAAATTGAAAGCTGTGAGTATTCCCTCCACCTCTTTACTTACATTCACTGCTTTTGCACTGCTGAAATTCACTATGAAGTTAAAAAATAAATTAACTTTCATATATAATTTCCATTGTTATATAAAATAGTTAAAAAGTTTGTAACTAATTTCATGTAATTTATATGTACCATAATATCTAATTGTTAATATAATTTTGAACACTAAATGCTACTTGACTAGTGTTGAGTGACACTTGCTTATTTTTTTTTTTTTTTGAAATTCACAGCAGACCTGATGATGTCATTCAATGGACACTGAAGTGTCTTTTTAACTTGACTTGTCTACTACAATTATTTCAAAAAAAAAAAAAAAAATCTAAAATTATAACAATTTAAGTTTATTTTTAGTGATGCAGATTTAAACGAGCATCACTTTC
The DNA here is from genome assembly GCA_026182355.1 of Hermatobates lingyangjiaoensis. Taxonomy (NCBI): domain Eukaryota; kingdom Metazoa; phylum Arthropoda; class Insecta; order Hemiptera; family Hermatobatidae; genus Hermatobates; species Hermatobates lingyangjiaoensis. The sequence continues at coordinate 376,338 of JAPFBL010000389.1, read as the reverse complement.
AAAATCGTGGCTTCATCAGCTGACCTGGCGACGTTTTTGTCTCAGTGCGTTGTAGAGTGCGTGCGTGTGTGAATGTGAACACCATAATCACTTTTCTATCATTTTGTATTTGTACTTTTATAATATATATTTAGAGTGTACAAAACCACACTCACTGTAAAGTGTCTTTTTTCTCTTTGTGTTTTCTTTTAATTCTTCCTTTTATAGCACTTGAGGCCGTGCCAAGGAAGAAGATGTTTTGTTTTTGGTTTTTATTTTCTCTTTTTTTTTTTTTATTTAAACAAAAAAAACAAACTAATGCTTGATTTGTTTAGTCACTTGCAGGTAAAAGAACGCGAAATGTCTTACATGAAATATTTAAATTTTTTTTGAAAAGGTTCAGCGTTCAAGTGTGAAGATCAAAGATGGGTTAACACCAGCCGAAAGGTAGGAACGACTGCTATCATTTCCCATGGACCGTCCTCAGAGCTTGACATTATAACATTGCCCTTGGTTGTATCAAAGCATTAATAGTTACCCTATCATTCCCATATTATACAGATATTTAACTAAAAATATTTTTAGCAATCATTAATCTTAAATATAAAGTTAAAACAAAACGAATATAATAAAAGAAAACCTAATTTAATATATATTAAATTATAATCATATTTGGTGAAATAAACAGGAAAAACTCTTCAAACTTCAATCTTTCTTAATCACTCTAGCAGTCGAATTTAATCTAACGAAGGACACAAAACTTTGGAATGTTAATATCTGTTAAGTCGAAAAATTAAAGAAATTAGCCTCCACAAAAATATTTTTTTAAAAAACAATATTAAGCTAAAGGAGTAACCCTAAATCAAAATTACTTCTAAATACATGGAATTTGTAGTCGAAGTATCAAAAAAAAAAAAAAAAAAATAAAAAAAAAAATAACAAATTTTAAAAATTATACGAACAAAACTAGTGTTTTTTACTAAAACATACCTCTGTGAAGACTAATATCTTCATTTTTTTCTATAATGAATAAATAATTAACAGTAACAGATTGCATACCTAATGAATGTTTTCAAGGCATCATTTTCTTACTTTTCCCAGTATATTTCAATCTTCATAATAATGAATCACATATCTGAAAATTAAAAAGTTTCATATTTATACACAAATTTTAAATAAATGTTATAATAGATTAAAATTATAGGATGAACAACTTCTAAGTTTTAACGAAATATTAAAGTTATCTTATAAATTTTGCATAAAACACACTATATAAAAGGTTATATTATGAAATATGAATGGTTTAAACAATAGTACTTTAAATAATCACAGGTTTACGAAAGAATATCACTTGTTTTCACTTACTTCAATTTACTCGTTATAATGTTAACATATAGGTTAACTTATATCAACGAGTTGCTTAAATGATGAGTCATTGTTTTGTCGCAATGTAAGTGTTGGGCAATTGAGTGTGGTATGTGTGTGTGTGTGTGTGTGCTGGTGTGTGGTGTGCGTGTGTTTAATGTGAGTATGTGTGTGTGTGGTGTGTGTGTGCGTTTATGTGTAGGTGTGTGTGTAGTTGTGTGTGTTTGTGTGTGTATGTATGTGTACGTGTGTTTGTGAGTGTGTGTATGTATGTGTACGTGTGTTTGTGAGTGTGTGTGTGTGTGTGTGTATGTGTACGTGTGTTTGTGAGTGGATGTGTGTGTGTGCGTGTGCGTTTATGTGTAGGTGTGTGTTATGTTAGTGTGTGTGGTGTGTGTGGTGTGTGTGTGTGTGTGTGTGTGTGTGTGTGTGTGAGTGTGTGTGTGTGTGTGAGAGAGAGAGAGAGTGTGAGTGAAAAAACTTCAGAATGAGTGAGCACCACTTGAAATCGTCTTAACATTCTGTCGAAGTATATTTATCGTGCCCCAAAAAAATACAATTATTTATTATATTAAAGACAACTATAACGCATTTAGTATGACTAATATAATTACATAATCTATTTACAATTTGATCAAAAAATCTTGGTAAGTAGTCAATTCGTGCCCTCTTGCCCAACATGTTTCGAAACCCCATCTTTTGTAACATGCTGAACACATTGCTAGCTGACTTCAAAAGCATCATTTTATTAGTCATTATTCCTTATATTTCAACTTTTTCATTGTCATTGTGTTTTTTTTTCCACTTCAAGGCCATACTGGGTAGTTTTCTGATTTGAGTTTCAAGTATTAATACATTCAATCAGGTATTTACCATATCAGTTTGAAGTTTATATTCGTAACTTAGAAGTCACTTTTTGGGTACTTAACAACTTTTCGTATCTAAGAAAACATTGGTACCTTACTAGCTTGAGTGATAAATTTTATTTTAACTCTGATGTATTTTGCTCTAACTTATGAACGGCTTTTGATTGCATTTCCAGAAGATAAATTGCTATGGGAACCTAGAATTGAGTCGAAAGTCCTGTAGATAGTGAAAATTTAACGTTGCCATAAAACTCCTTAAAGGCTACCGCCTCTCTACTGATTATTACAAAATCTCCAACTGTTTTGTACATCACATAATTTATTTTCATTTCCTATTTCCTTACTAAGATTTTAAAACTTCTTTTTTTTTTATTTTGTTGAGAGAGACAGCCTTTAAAAAAGCATATTAACTTATTAAAAACCAAGAGTATGTTTACTTAATGTAGATAATCATGTTTTTTTAATTCATGTTTAAAAAAATAAAGTAATCTTCACAAATAAAATATGAAAAATACCATTAAACATAGAACTCTAAATTTAAAGTTTCGAAAAGTAATAAAGAAATATGAAGTCAAAGAGATAAGTATTCAAATCTGAAGCGTCAAATAGATTGTTGTTAAAAAAATCGAAAATAATCTTAAACAGTCCATTTTTTTAATTAAATTTTAAATCGTTTTTTCGTTATTTCATTTAACACGTCAATGATGCAAAAAAATCTTTATGTAGAAGATTTGTGTTCGATTTACTCAACTAATAATAAATAACTCACAATTCTTTGGAATTACCAAATGTTAAGTAAACATTTGAAATCAAGTTTTGAAAGTATATATGGTCACCGTAGAAAGGAAGTTATCCAGACGCTTCAATCTGTAGGATTTTGTAAATACCTAATAGAAGGAATTTATTATTAACATCGTTTTCATTTTTCCTTTAGTAATAAAAAAACTGCTAAAATATTTTCTAATAAACATCCCAACATCAGGAATCAATAATTTTAATATTTATCTACATTAATATAATGTTTATACATTGAATGTTTCAAAACTATTTAGAGCATTAACTGGATAATTTCATTTCTCGTCTAACATAAATTAAAACTTAATTCAATGCTAACCTAAATCACGATATTTTTGTATATTATCTAAGGTTTTTAACTTAATACTTCCTATCTTTAAAACTTCATTATCAGAGCTAACATTAAGATATATTGTATTTTAAATTTAATACAACAATTGAACGTTTAAAACAAGAACTTAGTTTGTATTCGCTTTACGTTGCTATATCGATCGTTGTAGTGAACCAATTTAACTGAACTAAGTAAGCAATTTCCGCAACACACACACATAAAAACCGGATGTAAGCATTACAATTTCATAAATGAATTTTAGAATTTTTTATTTTTCTATAAAATTTTATAAAAAAAATGATGTATTTGTTGAAGTTGCTCAAAACGTTTTTACAACTACTCGACACTTAATAAAAATCGAATTAATAAAAATACAATGTCATCAGAGAGTTATTTTTTTAGTTAATGACCGAGGAAGAACACTACGTGTTCGAAACGCGTCGTTTATACCATTACATTTTTATATGTGGAGACCATTTCATTAGCTTTTTACCCTACAATGAGTAAATACCACATAATAAGTGATTGCACTACATTAGAAACTCATTTTAGTATAAACTTACAAATTTTTGCCAGTTTTTTGTTATTTTTTATGTTTACTCGCTCGAAATCTTTACTCGCCCCCTGGCATATGCCACCCGGGGCGAACTCCCACCCCTCTCCCTTCCGACGCCACTGAATGAGGGCTTCCTGAAATGTATTCAAAATTTTGTAATATACTCGTACGTTATTATAACATTACTTATTCAAATGGAAACTAATCTCATTGAACATTCGTTTTAAAAAGAGTAGTTCTCTGTGACTGTTCAGAATATATTGTAACGTGATATTGTCAAGTGCTTACAAATAGAAAGTCTGCAAATTATACAAATGGAAAATTATGTCGTAGGTATACCTGATAATTCATCCCGTAGGAATTACGAATGAAATAAGAAAAAAAAACTCTCGATAGTTTTTTCACTAAACTCAGACAGAGTTGTTATGGTGATTGAGAAAACCACATAAAATTCTATCGTTATTTAGTTTTGCTAAATATCTCCTGCTATCATTTCTCAACAATGAAGTTTTCTGCTTACAAGATGGCACAAACTTTGGAAAAACATTTGATATATTTTTCGTTACTTCTAATATTTTGTTGATTTCGTTTTTTTTTTTTTTTCTTTATCGAAATTCTAGATTTCAAAGTTAACAATATACCAAGTAAAATCATGATTACCAAGACTCTCTTAAGAAGTGTTTCCTAAGCATCAATTATCAAAATTAAGAATATTTCATGATAAAATATTTTGTATTCCAGATACGTCCTTTTAACAAGCACGCTGAATAGTCCAATTCGTTGCAGCTTTTAACTAACTTAAGAGAATACCGTTATCATTAAAACATTAATGAAATACTGGTGATGGCAAAGACAGCCTACTCAATTGTTCCTTGCAGCATTGTTGAGCTAATCTGGAAATTGCATCAAAACGCCAAAATAACTTTATGACTAATGTTCCTAACAGGACGAACAATTTAACAGAGCAAAAGCATAATTTATTTCGAATATTTGTTTTAGTAAAGCGAGAAAGTCATTGAGTTGACAAACAGGTTGGATGTTTTCTTAGTTTTCAAAAATACTGCAGAATCAATATCATACACCTATTGTGCGAAATTTTACACCATTCAAATTTAGTAAGAGTACTCATTTTTAGGTACCTAAAAATTTAGGTACTCATTTTTAATGAGTACCTAAAAACGTACGAAATAGACCATGACATCATCTTTTCCATTTCCCACATAAAATAATTTACGCCTCATAGATGGATTCAAATTACAAGCTTTCTTATTAGCGGGAAGCACTAGATTCCATAAAACAGACATAGTTTTGTAAAGAAAATAGACAAATATATATGAATATTCCCTTCTGACTTATTTTGCGTAGTATATTACGTTAAACAGCAGTGGCAGTCCAACGATAGAACATAAATAGCTCGAAAATTGGCCCTTTGTGATACCACACAGTTTACATTCTGCATTGGTGGGGGGGGGGGGGGGGGGTTCCTCAATTCGGTCTAACACACGTGTATTTAGATTATGGATCTTTAAGAAATTCCTGACATCGTACAGGCTTGGGACCAACATCCTCTTTCACTTAAACATCCTCTCCGAGGGACGAAATCAAAGATACTTTCACCAAACGCTTAAATAAAACGAAAGTCAGAGTGATTATAATATTATAATACTAATTTCAGAAAAACATTTGATTTTGAAAATCAAAGTAGAGATTGAGTTGAAATCAAGAATATATGTTAATCTTCTAAATCTATTTATAATGTAGAAGATGAACTAAATTACTAAATTTCGGAAAGTAGGGGTTCTAAAAAATATATTTTTTAAAATCCTGTTTCTACCTCTTATCGGGTAGAAACCCGATGTACACAAAAGGGAGTACGTTGTCACTGGGTTCCCGTAGCCTCCATTCTGAGTACAAACAAAATATTAATCCATTTTCTTACTTGTAATGAATGCTTTAAACAGTTTTTTTCTTTATTTCTTGATTATTATAAATATTAGCTACTTGAGGAAACCAATATGTTTTCTTACATTTTCCTTTCTGTTGAAATTATTCGTTATTTTCAAGCTAACTTATGGAATATTTAGTACCTAAGGAATTCAATATTGCATTGTTAATTCTATTGTTGAAAACTCTTGATCAAGTAACTCGAACACTGTGCAAAGAATAAGTTTTATTCTTAATGAAAAACCCCTAAAGAAGTTACATTAATATAAACAAATTAACATAAATGTTTGATCAATTTCATTGGATTTAACATCAACAAATTTTTGTTAGTAAGTTGTTTTAGTGTTATATAAATTACATTAAATTTAATAAAATAATAAATATTTTATTCTAATACTAGAAAGTTTTAATAATGAAAGAATAACAGAAATACATAACAATATTTCTAAATAAATTGTCTTTTACAGACTTTTCTATATCTTTCTATTACCTTTAGAAATGTTCACCTAAAATAAAAGTGAAATAAATAAAGCTTATTTCCTGATTATCTCTGCCTTAGAAAGGTAAAAGGCAATAGTGAAACAGATAACACTATCACTGTCTGCAAACTGAATTAGTGAATACGAATTTACAACAAAAAAAAAGATTATCTACATTATTCAGTTTCCAGTGTATTATATATTCAAACTCTTCTCAATTGTTCATTATTTTTTTTAAGTACAATCTCAAAAAGCAATCTCCGAGTGATTTAACAAATTAACTAAATTACTAAATTTCGGAAGGTAGTAGGTTCTAAAATTAACGATTATCATTTTCCACAACTTAAAAATAATAATTCAAAAACCAATAAAATCCAACAGAAGCTTATTAAAGGAGTAAAAATCAGCGTGACTTATATAAATTTTTTTTATTAAATTTTAAAATTAAAAAATAAATATTCAGAACCAAAAAAAAAAAAGAAGAAAATTGCATTAAAAAAGAATAACTAATTTAATGGAAGGCAGCAATTTAAAATGGGATGACTTGTATCTCGAAGATATAATGTGCATGCTTGCAGCTTTACTTGTGTGGCCATTTCATTGTCAACTCTAATTAGTCCGGTAGGCACGCTAATTCTAATACAGAAATGCTTTTATATATATATAAATTATTTTATGTAACTTATAAGCGCCACTTTTAACATCTGTGAACTAAATGGTTCGTTGGGATTAATAAAACTGCAATAAAACAATTGCTGAAATTGCCTGCTTATATTTATGGTGTTTTTTTTTTCTGAAAATGTATCGGTGAGGGTTTATTTCTTTTGAATAATTACAATAATATTTTTTTTTAAAAAAATTGTGTGATCATATTGAAATGTTTTAATAGATTTTAATAGTTTATTATTATACGAGTAATATATATATCTTATAAAGGAAAGCCTAGTATGCATCATTCACCATTGCTTTTTTTGGTCTAATACCAAACAATTATTCAGGTCAATCATTTTATCATTAAAAAAAACAGTTAATAGCAATTTAGTTTGAAATTTGAAAAATAAATTAAAAACTAATAAAAAAAAGAACGGAGAAAATGCTAACACTAAAACAGTTCGTTTGTATCGTGCTTTCTTTTAACGATAACTCTGTTTATTCAGCTGTGTATACACTAGTATACATTGTATTTAGGTGTCATACAATTGTAGAAAAAAAAATGTTTTCCTATAGTAAATCCAGTTTTTTCTTTTAAAAAATTTATAGAAAACTTTGAGAAAGAATGAAAAGTTATATCTGTTCGATAGAATTCAAGATCCACAAATACAGGGGAATGAACAGAACATTTGGAATGCTTGAAAAGCTAAAACATCCGGCAAATTTTTACTATATCTTTTGGAATCATTGTATCTATAGGTTAAACAGAACTGATTATCCCGTGAGTTTGGTAATAATTTTTATTAATGCTGAATTAAAAACCATTAAACTATTTTAGGGCAGATACTGATTACAGTAATAAAGAATGTTCTTTTATTAACTAAATATAATTTTTTTGTAAAAATAAATTGCTATTATTACTACTACTGTTAAAAAAAGACATGGAATCTAATGTCCAGGACTGATTGCGCAGTAATTAATAATAATATATATTGTATAGTCAATGATGAAACCACAATATGAAATGGGAAAACAAGACTAAGAGCTTTCGACCGTAACAAGCGGTCTTCATCAGAGTCAAAAACTCAACTGAAACACTAGACGCAGAAAACATCTGGTGAGGGGTTGAGAAGAGTGGTATTTTAAAAGGGTAAAAGCGCAGGAAAGAACTAATGTCCAGAAAGGGATGTTTGGGGAAACAAAGGAGTACAGTAAGAAAAAGTAAAAACCTATTCGCTAGTTACTGTTGAAAGATCTTAGTCTTGTTTTCCCATTTCATATTGTGGTTTGATCATTGATTGTTATTTCACGTGTTTATGTGAAATCTTTATATATTGTACAGAGAGAAGAACGTCTAAGAAATCGTAGAGTATCCAAACAAACTATCAATAAAGATTACTTTTACTACGAGTATAACATTTATATCAATTAATTTCAATAAATGTAAATAATAAGATATTTATATAGCTTCTCGAACACTGATTTTTCAAGTTCACAGAAAGAATTCTTGAGGATTTTGGTCATAAAAATAAAAAAAAACAATTTTTTTTTTAGCCTTGAAAATGCCAAACAACTTTTGACGAAACGTCGACATATAATCAGGAGTTGAATTTTTATGACTGAAATCTTCAAGAATCCCTTCTGTGATCGTAAATAATAAGGTTTTATTTATTTTGTTTTTTTTATAAGTAGACGTGTAACAGTTAATAAGAACAAAACATAAAATAGAACTTTATGCACAGAAATAATAATTGGCAACTCAACGTAATTTGCTTTCTTTTCCAAACTGAAAGAAGTTTTATAGGGCTAGCTAGCTATAAAGTTTAGCAATGAGGCAATCAACTGAACGAAGGTAAAAGCATTTCTTCAGAGAAATTATTTCTACTCCTAAATCGTTTGACAGTCAATAATTTTTGATTTCGGAAGAAATTTCATTTTAAAACAACTTATATATTTATTATATATAAATATTATTGAAATATATACACATACTATAACGAATACGTAATATATGATTATCAAGCTTAAATCACCAAAGTAGAATAAAATAAAATTATATTTGTTCAATGATATCTAAAAACGATGTAGCATTGAAATTCCTGCTTCCATGTTCAAGTGTAAAATGCTTTGGGGTTTTTGTTGTTTATATTGAAAAATACTCCTTAATATAATAAGTAAAGCAAAAACATTGGTTTCATTCGTTGCTAAGCTTTCTAAATTCAATATATCTTTATTTGTTAATTGTGTCGGAATTTTATGGTAAGTAGTAGCTTGAAACATTTCTTCCATTTCAGTATGTTTATTGTAAGAAATTGTACACCAATACCTCACTTTGCGTTGGGGTTACGTTTCCAAAAAAACACGATGCAAATGAAAACGACTCAAAGTGAATTAAGATTTCCTATAGGAAACCATGTAAAGATCGAAGATAGGTCCAGGGTTACGAAAACACTACTTTTTAAAAAGAAAATTGATATTATCCTACAAGGAGGAACGTGGCCGAAAAAAAAACCTAATCACCAAGTACAGCAAAGACTTCTTTGGTTTTATAAACAACCTACCAATCAATGAATTATAACTGACATATATGCGGTTCAAATAACACTGTGTGAGAAGACCTCTAATCAAATGGGAACAGGTTAACGAAAATAAACTCCCTCATGGTAGGGTTACTACCCGTGAGGAAAACATAAAAAAAAAAAGAAAAAGAAAATTGAACAATGTAAACATTTAAAAATAAAAATAATATAAAATTTTATATACATACATACAACAAACAAAAAAAACTCATTCAATTAAAACAAAATAAACTATTCAATTATTTTATGGAAAACAAAATTAAAATAAATCACTGTCTGATGACCATAGTGCCAGTTGTCGCAAGTCGGCTTTCTTTCACAAAAAAAATTGGTCCAATGTTTGCTGAACAGCTTTCGATAACCAGAAACAACCCGTAAAAAATTTAAAAAAAATTATTATTCTCTTTTAAAAAAAGTATAACACACTACATAATTGAAACTGAACTCAAAAATGAGGAAAACAAAGTAAAAATAAAACTGTACTAAAATTGCGTTATTTTCACTTAAAATGGGAATCCCAGAGTTTTGATGGCATGAAGCAATTAGAAACAAAAGTGTATTTGTTTAAAAATATTAATATTTTAAAATATTAATTTTAAATATTTTAAAGTAATATTATATGTATTTTAATATTTTAGAAAAAAAAAGAAAATTTCAAAATATTTAAAAAAAAATTTAAGACTCGAACCCAAAACAACGCACCTACGAAAATCTAACGACGCAGTGTAAAAATTAGTATTAATTAAGAACCGACGCAACTTCGAAAAAATGGAAAAAACGAAACGACACAAAGCGAGGTATTGGTGTACATGGTTGCAATAGTAGCTCTGTTTATAACATAATATATCTTCCATTGATAATATCAAATAAAGTTCCGTAGTTCGTTATGAACTAAACCAATCTTTGTTGTATCTTACTGCGAATGAAGATTCAATAAACGCAATTCAGAAAATATACAATCATATGTAAGAGTTTTCTTTATTATTTATCATCTATAAATAAATTATAAACGTCTTATCTCGTAAACTAAGTACTGTATTCCACTGGACCAGTTAATATTTAAGAATACAACTCATCTAAAGCTCCCAGTTATTCTATTATAACCTTCTATCAACTAAAGCCTAAATTTGGTGTAATTCATCAACGCGTTAATCGTTTTTTTCAGTTTCAAGGGAATCATATCTCAGTATTCTCGATCGTATTGAATGATAACTAATTTCTCAAACAAGTGACTGATTTACTCATTGATTAAATTGACAAATTAATTCATAATTTAGTTAATGAACACGATTTCATTGAATCACAATCACTTGGCTGATGAATTATTTAAACTATTAATACGACTAAAATACGTCATTACGGAACTTAAAGACTGAGAAAATAATAAACAACTAAACTCGAAATGTTATAATAAAAATAGAATATAATAATATTAATAAATAAAAAGATTTCACATAAACACGTGAAATAGCAATCAATGATCAAACCACAATATGAAATGGGAAAACAAGACAAAGAAGGGTTGGGTTTTTAACTCTGATGATGATCGCTTGTTACGGTTGAAAGATGTTAGTCTTGTTTTCCCATTTCATATTGTGGTTTGATCAATAATATTAAAAAAAGACAATATTTAAGTACTCGTTATTTCGATCTATATAAAGCAATAATGCAAATCACTTAGGTTAGTTCTGTTCTTAAAAACGAAGACTGTATGAAACAGGTCATTGTTTTATATACATCAGTTGATTCAAGCTTAATATTAATAACAAATAATTAATTGAATTAAAAATTAGCAATTAAAAAGCAGAAACATTAATCGTGAAACCAAACCAAGTATTTAATTTAATTTCGTTTATAGTTCTCGACCTGTTTCTGACCTCACTAACTGAATTGAATTTTAGCTTTATTAAAACTTAAAAAAAAAATGTAATTAACTATTTCAAAACAAGGCTAAATCAATCATTGTTATTAACTTTATAATGATCAAAAGATGAAAATGGTTACATCCATAATTATTACAGGTTTAAACTAATTAATATAAAATGATTACTTAAATTATTCTAATAAATTTGTAATTAACAAGTTAGTCGATTTAAATTTGATACCAAGTGGAAGTAAATTACGTGTAATGGGAAAAGCTTCCACATTGAGACCTATAGAAAGTCGGTTAATTATGTTCTCATAACGGTCCTCCGCATGGGCTATTCTTTATTAAACTATCTGAATAACTGACCCGACAAGATAGTTCTCAGGCTTTCCAAATTAACTCCTCTCTTCTTTAAAAATCAATACGAGTGTAAGCGAACAACTTTATCTATATTAATAAATAGTAAAACTTATGTCAATTGCATAAGTCAATAATATTTGTTTAATTAACTAACAGTCTTATAATTTTACACATAATTCATGTTGTATAACGAAGTAATATTTAAAATTTCTTATAACTAACTCAAATCTGTTTTTGAACACTACATTAAATATATTTCTTTAGCTTATCTGTCTATATAAATTCTAACTACAGAAAATATTATACATACATCTATATTTAGATAGAATTATAAAATGACATTGGGAACATAGCAGAAGCAATAGTTAGTGTAACTCATACCTTAAACTGTAGTTTATCCCTCTAATAATTATTTGTTTGAAGAAAAAAACTAATCTCTCTTCTATTTTACTAAACGAAAATATATCTTAAACTTCATCCGGGCTGGCCTGCGAAGCGACTCGTTTCTATCTTCCTGATGACGAGGCCATCGAAATATACTAGTGTGTTTCTGTTTCATTTCTGCGTATTTTTTTTTTCAATGTAGTCTATTTAGTTCGTGGAATCGTTTCATTTAATTGGTATATATATATTATTATTGAAAAGCACTGCGGCTTCGGCATTAATTATCTTCTTAGAAAGATGTTCTTTTTGTCTTATAATTTTCTTATAACCTACTGGTGGTAACTCATAAATTAATCTACTTAATGACATAATAACGAGAATAGGAAAAACAGCCTTAAAGAAAACTAGTGAATCAAACTATGTTAGAACTAAAGAAACACACAATGAGGTAAAAACTAAAGAGATACTAGCTTTCGATCACAATGACCATCATCAGGTAAACGGTAAACAATTAAACGAAACAATTAACAAATTTACAACAAATAAACAATAATATACATTTGCTGAGTTCAAATAATGGCAGCGTTCAACTGTCAAAGTAGTACTACATGCGCGCACCCATGCGTTACACAGTTGAATCACATCACCAGCACTTCACGCTTCTGACAGGTAAAACAGAGGAGCGTTCCGAACAAATTTTATTCTAGGTTCGAAGGTCCTAGAACTTGGAATGACGAACATGCCACTGATTTGGGAGATCAGCTCGGGACACAAATCATTAATGTATAAACCCTCTAGTATTTGTAGCCTACCTAGATCACTGTTTTCTATCAAAACTCAGGTCCTCTCTACTAGCATATTTCTAGTAAGAACAAACCCGTTTTCATTCTTAACATGCTTCTTAGGGGCTCCTGTCGAGAGATGGAGGGTTAGACGCCTCGACAGCTTCGTTGTTGTCGTACCGATGTAGGTAGAAGGAAGGGCTGCACAGTTCCCTTCGGTAATAATGCCGAAGCCGCAGTGCTTTTCAATAATATTTGTTTAAAAAAAGACTTGTTACCAGTATATAACAATATATATATATATATATATATATATATATATATATAAACAGATTCAATAATATATCGACCGTTAGATAGAATAGGTGTGTTCTCTAATCGGGGTTCGGTCAATTTTCCAGGATAAAAAATCAAACTCTCGTTGCCAACGTTTCGGTTTTATTTAAAACCTTTTTCATAGGCAGAAGTAAGAATTTTTTAACTAAGAAAATGAAATTTACATTATTTAAAGGAACAACAATGTTCACCGGACAAAACCATCGACTAGACTGTGTCTTCGACAGTCTAGTCGAAGGTTTTGTCCGGTGAACATTGTTGTTCCTTTAAATAATGTAAATTTCATTTTTCAACGGTTCCTGCCGTTGTGTTTCCGGCGTGCTTGGTCGCCCATTCTCTTTTCTCCTGAAGACGGATCATCCGAAAATTTGAGTTTGTAAGTGTGTCTCTTTCTCTGTGTGTTGCTTTTCTTTATTTATTAACTGATTTGCGTCCAGTTTGGATCGTTTTTTCGAATTTTAAGTGGATATATATATATATATATATATATATATATATATATATATATATATATATATATATATATATATATGAAGTTAGACCAGAAGAAAAAAGGAAAACAAATAAATTGTCTGAGGTCTTTCAATTTATGTCATCAGAGGGCAAACAAAGTAATAACTAACAATGCAAGATAAAAGATATGCAGAAGGAAGGTAACAAAACCTTCCTTCTGCATAAAAGTATTGTTACTTTCCTTCTCCATAAATTTAATGTTACATTCTTAGTTATTACTTTTTTTGCTCTCTGATGACATAAATTGAAAGGCCTCGGAGCATTTCTATTACTTTCCTTTTTCCTTGTGGTTTAATCTTGATTGATTGCTTCATGTGTATATTTATTGTGATGCATACATATATGTATAAAATATATAGAAAATATAGAAAACACACACACACCAACAAAGGCTCACTTCAATATTTTAACAACTGTTAACATTAAAGAAGGAATATATGGCTTGAAAAAAATTAAAACAACTCGCTGCACTTACGAGTAGATTACTACAAACTGCTCACCTTTTACAGGGCAAAATAAGTGAAAAAGAAAAAAAATATATATATATATTAGTATAAATAGGGAGCAGACCTTCTTTTATACAAATTGTGTTGAACTGAATTGCCTTAATCAAACATACCTTTCTTTTGAGCAGTTTTTCATATTATTCTTGATAATTTCAAATCGTCTTGATTTAGTTGGTGAATTATTTGAGCAAAACTCTGGTTGGCCATCAATATTTATTGATTAACATTTGACATGTTTCGGTTGTCTCCAGCCATCTTCAGAAATTATTTTAAACCATCACAAAACAAAACTATTTTCATCGAACAAGTATGTAAACATAACAGTAAGCTAATACATATCATTATATATAATTATCAAGAAAATATGAAAAACTCCTCAAAAGAAAGGTATGTTTGATTAAGGCAATTCAGTTCAACACAATATATATATACGATCAAACCACAATAAGAAAATGGGAAAACAAGACTAAGATCTTTCAACCGTAACAAGCGGTCTTCGTCAGAGTCAAAACCCCAACTGAATATATATATATTATATATATTTTATGTATATATATATATATATTGAAATAAAAGTACAAAAAGGTTGAACAGAAATATTACCAAAAAGAAGAAGAAGTTGAACAATATATTAATAAAAGCATGAAGGATAAAAAAGCAAACTATAAGTTGATGTTTCGACCTACGAAAGCCCCGTGGCAATTCATACATTAGGATCAGCCTTGTGGAAACTAAAGCTATATGAAAACCATCAAACTAAGTGAAATCGGCAGATACATTTACGGAAGTAGAGACTGTTTGAAAAGATACAGGCTATGTATTTACAGTTAAGGGTAGAAGTGAAAAATATATTGGGATTGATAATGACCTAAGCTTGTAATCAGAACTGGTTTTATAAGAAATATTTGGAATCCAACAGTAAATAAAGGAAACAATATAATTGAGATTGGGGTGTTGTAGATAATATTTATAAAAGTGTTGGTAAAAATAGAGCAGTTAGAAAATAAGGAAGAATATTAAAAAGAATCATAATAACAATATAAGGTTATTGATAAACCTTTTACCACTTGAAGTCAAAATTTACCGAATTGGGCAACTATTCCTATTTAATCGACAGTACCAGGGTTTGTCGGTTTTTAAAAACCGGTTTTTTTGGTTTAAAGAAAATTATGAAAATCGAAAACTGGTTTTATAGTATAAAACATCGGTTTTCAATTTATGAATAACACTTTGAAAAAAATTTGAAAATGACAAATGTAGCCAAATGTACTAGTTTGATGAAAACACTGTTGCAAGCGGTTTGGTTCTTTGAATCATATCGGTCCGATTTAATAATATGGTTATTATAAAAATATGAAAATATATTATATATATATATTTATTTATTTGATATGTATTTATTTATTTGAACCTTTTGCTGAATAACTCGTTTCACTATTATAAAAATATTTACATCCTTATACATGAAAATTATGCATAAACAACGAATAATTGTTTTTAAAGTTATTTAATCCTGGTCAACTATTATTTCTTTGTTCTACTAAATTGCATAAAACAATTTTACTATCAATAAAATTGAACAGTAAATAATTTCAGTCAAAAAGTGCTTTTCATCACTCTAAATTTTCTGTTAAAATTTTTTGTTGGAATTACAGAATATTCGAGCAAAAAAAGTTTTTTATAAAAATTCGAAACCGGTTTAAACCGTTTTTCTGGAAAAATTACTATTCGAAAACCGGTTTTATAAAATGTCGGTTTTTGTATAAACCCCGGACAGTACGATTGCGTCATCAGCTGTGCGACACAAGTCTGAACCTTGAGGGTCCAAAGTAATTCAATATTCAAAGTCTATAGGCAGGCTTAAGTACTGCCAACATACAAAGGAATGAAGAAAGAAAAAAAATACTGCAAAAAAAAAACTAAAACCAAATAAAATCAATTGAATTAAGGAAATATAGAATAAAAATGAAATTAGAAGTGAAATTATAAAAGAAAAAGTTTGAAAAGAACAGTTTAAAAACAATTTTACATCGAGAGTGAGTCCAAATATTAATGTAGCATCGAAAAGGGCTTATATGTTCCTCCTAAATATATATTGAACCTTCCATATAGAATGAACAAAAAAGTCAGAAACAAACCAAAGAAACACAAACACTTTTACTCTTAAAGGATTTTTGTATAACTGTCATGAAATTGGTAGATATTGAAAGGCTAATAACCAGCTAAATAGTTTTAATTAAGAGTTAATTATTATTAATAAATAATTTTAATATTCTTTCCATTGTTTGAAGAATTACACCATAGTATATTCTTTTTAACTTCGTACTTTTGAGAAATTATCTTATAACGGTTTACAAAATAGTATATAATTAGAAAATGGGAAAACAAGGCTAAGATCTTTCAACCGTAACAAGCGGTCTTTGTCAGAGTCAAAAACCCAACATTTTCTAATATTGTGGTTTGATCATTGATTGTTATTTCACGTGTTTATGTGAAATCATTTTATAGTATATAATATATAAGTATTAATATGTATTGGGAGTAAATTAATGTTATATCACATTTTATAAGCTGTGCAAACATTAATACAGTAGTGTTTCACTTCTACCGAATTACTATTGAATATTTTAAATAGAATTTTTACTTTTCCTTTCACGGCTAATTTTTAAAACATGAGTTAATTATAATTCAGTAGTTGAGGTTATTGTTTTCATAAATTTAATAGCAAAACAAAACTTAAGTTTTTATAATTAAAAATTAAAGCGCCTTGAAATAAGAGATTTTTTTTCTGTCAACTTTAAAAGAACTTATTAAGGAAATGAGATAGACAGTTTGCTTTGATAAAAGATAATGAATTGACTTAGGAAAAAGATTTAAGTAAACGAAAAACTACTTTGTACAAACTAGAATGGTGGATAACAAGTGGAGTTACGTAGAATGACAACTGTCACACTAGTAAGAGCCAATTTCAAACCAAGTCATCAATAGTTGCACATTTTTTTTTTTAAGTTTATCGTCCAGTGGAATTGTTTTAAACAATTTGACTATTTCCTTCAAAATCAACTTGTATAATATTTTTATTTGCCTAAAAGAAAATATTATAGCAAAAATGATATTTTTTTTTAAAAAAAAAAACTTAAATTCGACTAGTTTAATATTTATTCATTTTAAGACATCATATTATTTGTAAAATTTAATGATTTTGGTTTAATTAAAAAAAAATGTAATCAGAATACATTTTTTTTAGTACGTTCATTTAATAGGGTTACCATGGATCAATTACTCAATTATAACACTCTTCTGAAATGTTTAGGCTAGATTATTTATTTTAAGTTTTTCAAGACCGCTCTTGGTTTCAAACTAAATGGACCTTATTCCGTAGTACTTACTTTTAGAAGTTAAGTCATACAATTATTCAATTTAAAATAATATTAACAACTACTGAAAATGATAACAATAAAAATAATTTCAACTGTTCAGAAACCAATGTTTTTAAGAACATAAAACAAACGTATAATTTAATGTTTTAACATGTTGTAACAATTTGGATCATAATCTAATAGTGTTACAAAAGATAATCAATGATTTTGGAATATGATATTGCAATAATCTCCTTTTAAGTTTTCATAAAAAATTTTTACCAGAATCATGAATAATAACTGTTCTACGATAGGTAAAATCATTTAACCAATAATAATGAATGCTTAAATGTATTTAGATTTTGAATATTTAATTTTGCTTTATATGAGAACCTTAATTTTTTTGGAATACAGACAACACTGATTCCACAATGTAGATAACAAGTTTAGGTAGGTTGAAAAGGAAAATAAAATACGGTCAGTTGCTCTTGTAGATGGGACCCGAAACCGATCGAGCTCTACAGAGACATTACGAGGTATAACGGACATTATTACTAATAATTCTAAGGAATAATTGTTATAAAATAAATAATGTAGATAAAACAGATGACTGAGATCTGCAATAAACTCCAATATATACCCTAACCGGGTATTTATTGGGGCGGGTTAGGCTTTAATACCAGCGGGCCTGGGTTCGATTTTTTAGAGGTGGTTAGAGGTGGCCCAATCTTAGCTCTACTGTGAAGAGGTCAATTAGATAAAAAATCATTTGTTGTTCATATTTTGTCAATTATTTGAGCAAGTCAACAGTTTATAGAGTTCAAGAATTATTATTTTGAGGGGAAATTAAGTCATAGTTACGATTATATGAATACTTTAGTTTCCTGTTCTAAAAACTTTCAGTGTGTCCTACACAAAAGAAATCGCTTTTAGATTATTCAATTTTACTGAAATGTTATACTCGTACAGGTTTTTTTTCATCCAGGAACGTTTTGCACTGAATTACATCACGTACTGGATGTCACTTCTAATGTTTATTAACATTCACTAAGGTTGCTCACTAAGCAACCTTAAACCTGCCTAAATTTATTTACTTCTTAGCATAAATCGTATAAACCTCAATTTAATAAATAAACAACACTTAAGAAAAGCGTAGTGATTAAAACACATTATTAGTATATAATCAAATAAACAATGCCGAAATAATTTTTTTTTATATACGGTTGAAGGTATTTTGGAGCTATTCTTCTTATAAATTAATAAATTCCTTTTCATGGGAAAAACTTTTTCAAATATATTTTTGATTTCACGTATAATCATCTAACGTCCGTGAAGTCCTGGGAGTTCAATCGGGGCGGATGACACTGCTATAATATTTATCTTTGGCTCTTCTCAACCGGTATAAGTTGTGAAATCCCCTTTTTAAATATAAAATTTTTTTGGTAAGTTGATATATTCATTTTTAAAGCTCGGCAGCTTGGGTATATAACACTAATAGTTTTAAATGACTTATCTGCTCTATGCTTATTAGATCAAGATGTAAAAGTGGTGCCTATATTTTCCATAGAATTTTCAATTAGTTTTAATTATTTGCTATTTTTCCGCTGTTTTAGCATGTTTTAACTCATCATGTAAATACAATTGTATTGCTGATATTATCACATAAGCACATTTTGCATTACGTGTTTTTTTTTTGAGTTTTGTAGCCATTTGAATATAAAAGTGAATGCTAACTTCTTTTTTTTTTACTTTTTTTTTTTCTTTTTTTTAATCAGATGGGATACGCAAAGCGGATGGAGCTCTATTAGTTTTTTTTTTTTGTTTTGTCTGTCAAGCGCAGTTGGCTACACTATGCGTGACATAAGGTACAAATGGAACAGGGGGCAGGAGTCTGTTGGGATTGCAAGGGAAGTTCAGCTGCCTCAGTTCAGAGTGCTGGGTCATCGACAGAGAGAGTCTCAGATAAACCTTTCCACAGGTACCAGAACATCCTCATCGTCACCCCCTTCTACCTCTGTAAGGACCTACAGCTCAAAAACCTAACAATAGGAAAATGAACATAAAACAGAAAGAGAAAAAAGGGCTTTCAACATTCCAGTCACTTGCATGGCTATGTACCACCAGTGAAACAATTCTCTGAAAAAATATCAAGTTCATCATCCAAACCATATACACTCTTAAATCTAAAAATAATCATAAAAAATTGTGTTTATTACCATCTATTAACATTTGAAATCACAAAATGAGACATAATTTTTGACAAAAGCAAGAAAAAACTGCTTGGTTGGTATCAGAAAGTATGCATGCCACAGTCCTAATGTGATTGTATGGTTTTGCATTATCATTCCATTTCCGTAAGAAAAAGGCAACGGATTTTGGTAATGGCGTTTACAGTCATACGGTAAAGGAGAGGAGCAGTTACTATTTCGATAAATGCCCTAATGGCAACTGGTCACCCTGAACAGCTTCGCTCAATCATAACCACTAATCTCTCACCCGTGTGGACTCCTATTTTTATAAATTTTAATATTCAAACTTTTTGACAAAACAGCAATGCTGAATATCAATGAAATCACCTGAGCTCAAGTAACAGGCCAGTTATTTGACACTTAAAAATAAAACCGGGTGTTTTTGTCCAAAAAAAAACAAAAATACTAATACAGGCCGTTTATAGAAACCCTAGAATCACTCTGACAGTTAGTCGTTATTTTTGTGTTTTATTGAACATAGTAGGGGTGACAAACATTCATATGCTTGAAAACTGGGTAACATTTTTTTTTTTATTAAAACTACCCCAGCAAGCATCTAAAACGATAATTTTTCAGATAAGTCATAAAACTATCTGAAATATTGATTACCATCAATATTGATATACTTTTTAGAATCTAATGTAGTGCAATCAGTTATTATATGGTATTTACTCATTGTAGGGGAAAAAATCTAATGAAATGGTCTCCACATATAAAAATTTAATGACATAAACAACGCGTTTCGAACACGTAGTGTTCTTCCTCAGGCATTAACTAGGGATGAGTGCCTTATTCAGAGGCACTCACCCCTAGTTAATGCCTGAGGAAGAACACTACGTGTTCGAAACGCGTTGTTTATATCATTAAATTTTTATATGTGGAGACCATTTCATTAGATTTTTACCCTACAATTTTTAGAATCTGTTTACATACTGATCAACTTATCAGTAAAACACAAAATCATTGATGACTACTACTCTACTACTACTTACCACTGGCTCTAAAATAACACATCTATTAGTAATTGTTTAATAGAATAAATTAACATCAGCCTATAATTCACACCGTGACTGACTGATACACAGGACGGCCAGTCGAGTCGGATGAATTCTGATATTTGTTGATACTTAGGTCACTCTGTAACGTCAAATGGCTCTATGTGCAGTAAACCTAATAAACTAGCCATTAAGTTACTTCTTAATCATTACTTTTAACTTTTCTTTCTTAAAAATTAAGAATGAATATAAAAATAAAAGGGGAGACTGGATCAAGTAAGAAGAAAAAAATCTTTCTTGATATGAAATGGGAAGAGAAGGTATTTTTACGACAGATATTATTTTTTACATCATTTATTATGATGTAATATATTACAAACATTATAATAAATGGTAAAAATCGTCAATATATTTCTGAATAAATACAGCGAGTAGATCATTGTAACTTGTTCTTTTCATAAGTAGCTCACATGCAGAAAATGTATGAGCACCCATGACGTGGAGTGATGCCTGTACAGAAAATGTATGAGCATCCATGACGTGGAGTGATGCCTGTACAGAAAATGTATGAGCACCCATGACGTGGAGTGATGCCTGTACAGAAAATGTATGAGCACCCATGACGTGGAGTGATGCCTGTACAGAAAATGTATGAGCACCCATGACTTGGAGTGATGCCTGTACAGAAAATGTATGAGCACCCATGACGTGGAGTGATGCCTGTATTACGAGTGTTTCCTTGAATCTTCAGTAGTAAATATATGCCCCTCAAAGTTAGACCATGCCTAACTCTAGTAGATAACTCAATAACTGATGAAATCTACTACAGAAATTTAAGACATAATTCTAGAATTCATAACTAAACCTATTTAAAACTAAAGTGTTAATTGGAAATACTAAAATCTGTTGTTTTAAAAGACATCAGCTTCAAATATACTGCGTTCTAGAATTAAAACCTTTTTATAGAATGTCTCTTATTATGATTTAATTTGAATTTGTGATTTCATTTGGCAAATTATGCAATAATATAAACATACGTGATGTAATACAAATATATAATGTTTGTTTCTTTTGATAGCAAATGGTTTGGTGGGACAGGTTTTTTTTTGAAATAATAACGGATTATTTAAATATTTTGTTTCACTGATGGCTTATTCGTTTGAATAGTTATTAAAAGAAAAAAAAATAATAAATATTCTATTTTAGCATTTTTCTACAAATCATTTACTACTTTCTTCTCTCTTTGGATAAAAAACAAGACTAGAACTTATTCTTTTGTTTTTTTTTTCAACATGTTAAGTTGTTCATTCTAATGGTTTTTCAAGACCTTGTAAACTTATTCTAACTTACAGTCACTTTAGAGCGATTGGAAAAAAAAAAGGTGAGTATTTACAATGGAAACTTTCTGAAAAAGACGTTTGGTATAAAATAAAGTCTGAACTTTAAAGACTCCAGCTGGAGACTCACCAATGTTTCAAGCATTCTAAATAAATGTCTTCAAACAGACGTAACTCATTCAAACTGTTTTAACATAATTCAATAAACAAGTTGAAAAGTCAATTCATATATACCAGTAAAAATAACGTCACCTAATAAATATATGACGCTACTTTTATAACATTCTGTCATCGATTTATCATCGATTTCCTATTTATTTGGGTTTTTTTTTTATATTTCTTGAACAATCACATCATTTATTCAGGTGAACATTAATGCAATATTAAAAAAAAATAATCTAAACAATAAAAATGAAAGTCAAGTTAGAAAATAAGACACCTTTTATACAAGTATTTGACAAACATGGATAAAATACAATTTTGAAATTAATAAATTTACCAGTTTAATAATAACTTGAAACGCAAATTCTTTTCCAGTTATATACTGCATCTTACAATATTTGTTTTTATGTTATTGTTTACTTTTATGTTCCAAAGCATTCCTCTAATTCAAATAAATAAAAGTTATTTTATCTCAAATTCATAAATATGTAGAAAATCAATTCTTATGAACCATATATACAGTTCATATATATAACAAATTCAATAATATATCAACCGTTGGATAGAATAGGTGTATAATGTAATCGGGATTCGGTCAATTTTCCAGGATCAAAATCAAACTCTCAATGCCGACGTTTTCTAATTCAAAAATTCTGACTTCTGCCTATGAAAAAGGTTTTAAATAAAACCGAAACGTCGGCATTGAGAGTTTGATTTTGATCCTGGAAAATTGACCGAATCCCGATAATTTATACCTATATATATATATATAATATCAATGATCAAACCACATTGTGAAATGGAAAAAAAAAGACTACGATCTTTCAACCGTAAAAGGCGGTCTTTGTCAGAGTTAAAACCCAACTAACTCTGACGAAGATCCCTTGATCCGGTTGAAAGATCTTAGTCTTTTTTTCCATTTAAAATTGTGGTTTGATCATTGATTGTTATTTCACGTGTTTATGTAAAATTTTGTTATATATATATCGCTCAATAATAAAAAGAGAATACCATAAACAAAAGCATACAAGACTCACCACTATATTTCGACAGGCGTTGTCATCAGGTAGAAGTACCTGCTTTGGAGTACCGGCTGACTCATATATATATATATATATACTTCGAATAAAATGAAAGGTCCGTGTGGACAATAAAGACTTTAACACAGAGAAAAGAACACAGGAAGACACTACAGAACTCACTTCGATATTTCGATATCCGTCGTCATCGGGAAGTAGTGCGAAGTACTCTCGTTGAGAAGCAAACTGCTACTCAACGAGTAGCAACTGAGTAGCAGTTTGCTTCTCAACGCGAATACTTCGCACTTCTTCCCGATGACGAGGGATGTCGAAATATCGAAGTGAGTTCTGTAGTGTCTTTCTGTGTTCTTTTCTCTGTGTTAAAGTGTATATATATATATATTCTATAGAACTAATGCACTACTAAATTTTACATATGTTTAGAAAACATAACAGTAAATAATCGGCTTTAATTGATTGACCATGATAACGTGTTAATCAATTGTCTATGACAAGTAAACTCTTTTAGGTTAGAGAGCTTTAAAATACTTATATTGACACAAAGTAAGTACCAGACATGATTGAAGCCGTATATTTTCTTTAATGTTGATATTAAACCTTGTTGTGTGCTATTTAATATCACACATTTAGACAAATAATTGTTTTTTATAAGAATAAACTCGCAGTCCACTAGATATTAAGTGGAAATTTTAATAAAAAATATCTTATAAAAAAAAAATAGAAATTACTTTAGAAAACTAAAAAAAAAAAAATATATAGATTCTTATTTTTTGGAAATGAAACTTTTACTTTTACTTTTACAATAAAACTTTCTTAATAATGGCATACGGTTTGTTTTGTGATGATAAAGTTTTTTGCATTATGTATGGATTTCGTACGGCATTTTAGCTCTGTAAAAGATGATTTGAATTGTTTCAAATTCCATCTCTGCTGCTTTGTTGAGAAATGATTCTTTTGAAAATGTTTTCTGAATATGCCTCGCACCAATGTGACTTAGACAATACCTTCTAGTTATCTTCGAAACTTAACACTACATGATCTCCAACCAATTATAAATAGTGTTTTCAAATTCCCACCGTTCTAATGTTTTGTTCAGTTTTTTTTGTTTCACTCTTTTACACTTTTAGTCCTTTAATATAAAAAGAGTTTATCTTTTCACTCATAATTCTAATTACTATCCATTTAACATTCAGTTTATTAAAGTACGAGATAAGAAATGCTTATATGATACATAATAAAAACAAGCTCTACATGTTAAAGCTTACCTAACAAGCATCTAATAAAAATAAATCAAAATACTTAAGAATAAAATTATAAAAAATAATTTTTTTTTAAGTTTCTAAATTAATAAGATGTTAAATTCAGATACAATAATACAATTCAATCGAATATGCCTATTAGAAAGTCTGCTATCTAGGTATATATCTTTATAACGGCAGGGTTGCCTACCGTTGCATCTTCGGTCTACTTGGTCACCCTATTTCATTTCTATGAAGACGACTTTTCCAAAAATTCGAGTTAATAAGAGCGTTTCTTTATTCTGTGTTACATTTCTCAGAAAAATAATATATATATCTATATATATTGAAACAGACGAGCAAATCCCTGTTACGTATTACTTTGGGCACTTCTTATTGGTTGTGGGTGTTTTTTCGTTAAACACGTTTCTCCTTAGCACACTCCGTCTGCTCGGCTGCAGATATATATATATATATATATATATATATATATATATATATAAAAAGATTTCACATAAACACGTGAAACAACAATCAATGATCAAACCACAATAAGAAATGGGAAAACAAGACTAAGATCTTTCAACCGTAACAAGCGGTCTTCGTCAGAGTCAAAAACCCAACTGAGTTGGTTTTTGACTCTGACAAAGACCGCTTGTTACGGTTGAAAGATCTTAGTCTTGTTTTCCCATTTCTTATTGTGGTTTGATCATGATATATATACAATAAATCATATATATTTATTTATTATTATATAAGTCGTTGTCTGCGCGGAAGATCGACTCGTTTCTAGCTTCATGATGACGAGGACATCCAAATATAGTAGTGAGTTTCTGTTTCATTTCTGAGTATTCTTTGTGTCAATATAGTTTATAATAATATATATATATATATATATATATATATATAAAAGATTTCACATAAACACGTAAAATAACAATCAATGATCAAAACCACAATAAGAAAATGAGAAAACAAGACTAAGATCTTTCAACCGTAAAAAGCGGTGTTCGTCAGAGTCAAAAACCCAACTGGGTTTTTCAAAACCACAAATGAAATGGGAAAACAAGACTAAGATCTTTCAACCTTCACAAGCGGTCTTCGTCAGAGTAAAAAAACTGAACTGAAAAGCCATTTTTCAGTTTTCAGTTGGGTTTTTGACTCTAATGAAGACCGCTTGTTACGGTAGAAAGATCTTAGCCTTTTTTCCCCATTTCATTTGTGGTTTGATCATTGATTGTTATTTCACATGTTTATCTGAAATCTTTATATATATATATATATATATATATATATATATATATAAAACAAGATTTCACATTTAACAAGTGAAAGAAAAAAGAACTCCTAAACTACAGTATGAAAATCAGAAACGTGACTAAGAACTTTCAACCAAAACAAGTTGTCTTCGTCAGAGTCTCCCTGATACTGACAGTATCAGTGGACTCTGATGACGACTGAAAATCTCTAGTTTTCGTTAAGAAATGCTAGTCAGATTTCTGAATTTCTTACTTTGGTTTAAACGTTGGTAGGAATAGAGAAACAAAATTGTAGTCTATGATAACAACCATTAAACTACAGATATGTATATATAAACTCTTTAAAGAATAAAAAACAGTATAAATATACAAATAAAAAACGACTAACACTACAATTTCAAATTTTTCAGTTTGAAACTATTTTATATATGTAACCCAAAAAATATAAAAATATTAAAGTTGTTTAGTAAAAATAAAAGTTAGTAAGAGATGTTTAGGATTAACTGGGAAAGATCTCCCTTATCTTGAGTGGTAATTGTTTATAACCAAGTTAACGATGTAGCATATATAAATATAATCAAAATAGCAAAAGCCTAAGAATTACTAAAAACGTACTAAACACAAACATTTTTGTTTAAAAAGTAAGAAAATAGTAGCATTATTTTAAAACTGTGATTATCTAGTCGAACTGAGGGAGGTTCTTTCAAATTAATCCTTAAAACAATCTATGTAGATCCTTCCTGATTACTTGCATTTTGAACAAGCATTTTAATTCCAATAACCACTTAAAACCTCTTGGAAGTACTTATATAATCATTATTAATGTACTAGTTATGTATTACTTATTAACGTGTAAAGTATTATTAATTATAATGTATTAATTATTATTAATGACGTGGTAAACAGCTGAAACGGATCAACAATTGTATTATATTGCAATGCATCGACAGAATAACTCAAGAGTTATTTAATAAGAACTGAAACCATTATAAAAAGAAAATATCGGATATGTATGCTTATATATTTAATTATTTTCATACATCTGTCAGTTTGAAGTGTATACGATACAATCAGCAACAACGGCATAATCTCAAGTTACTATATTCACCAAAAACATATTCTTATATAAATCAAAACACTTTTTAAGTAATTTTGAAATCTAAAAAGTTAACTTGTTTTATAATTTTCGATTTTTAAAGAAACCCATTTTTTTTCTAAACATTGCTATCTGAGAATTTTGATTTTGTTATTCTACAGTCGATATATTTCGATTGAAATGAAATTTTTAAAACAGTTTGAAATATTTAGAATGATTGAATAACAAAGATTTTTTTTGTATAGCATGTAGATATTTTCCTTTTTTTTTTTTCTTTTTTTTTTTTTTTGAAATGGAAAGTATAAATGGTTTGGAGGAGTGTTGTGAGAAAAAGGGAGTAGAGATGCTCTTGAGTGGAATGACGCACGTAAGGGGCCAGGAACGACCACCTCACTTTATACCAAGTAAAAAAGAAAAAAAAAAAAAAAAGTCAAACAATTATCACTCAACACCAGTGTCTAATAAAAAAAAAAAACAAAACAAAAAAAAACATCGCTTCTTTTATATGTGACAGTGAGACATGTTCAAAGTGCTCACCTATATGTGTTTATTGTTCTTTGTCTTCACAAACAGTTGGGTATACAATGAGAGACATCAGATATAAGTGGAACGAAGGTCCCAACTCAGTAGGGGTGTCCAATGAAGTGTCTCTTCCACAGTTTAAAGTTCTCGGCCATCGGCAGAGAGCAATGGAGATTTCCCTGACCACAGGTACTCACCCGCATGATGGTACCCCTCCTCCACTTTTATATCCTTGTACTCCTTTAGTCAAACCCCTTCAAATATATATATATAATATATATATATATATATAAATATATATTGATATAGCTTCTCGAAAACTGATATTTCAAATTCACACAAGGGGTTCTTGAGGATTTTGGGGTCATAAAACATACAACTGCTGATTATAAGCTGACGTTTCGCCAAAAGTTGTTCGGCATTTTCAAGGCTAAAAAACAATTTATTAACGGTATAAGTAAAGCAAGATAAATACATCACCGGACACCACCATACAGAAAACAAACAACACAAACAAAAATGTTGTAACAAGAGAACCACAATGGATCATAAAATACCTAGTGTTATTATTATTATTATTATTACCATTTAAAAATAATAATAACAATAACAGACAAATGTCTGTTTTTAAATAATAATAATAACACTAGGTATTTTATGATCCTATCTAGTTCTCTTGTTACAAAATTTTTGTTTCTGCTATTTGTTTTCCGTATGGTGGTATT
Organism: Hermatobates lingyangjiaoensis; assembly: GCA_026182355.1. Lineage (NCBI taxonomy): Eukaryota > Metazoa > Arthropoda > Insecta > Hemiptera > Hermatobatidae > Hermatobates > Hermatobates lingyangjiaoensis. The sequence continues at coordinate 348,063 of JAPFBL010000389.1, read as the reverse complement.
TATCTTGCTTTACTTATGTCGTTAATAAATTGTTTTTTTTTAGTCTTGAAAATGCCAAACAACTTTTGGCAAAACGTAGGCTTATAATCAGAAGTTGTATGTTTTATGACAAAATCCTTAAGAACCCCTTGTGTGAATTTCATATATATATATATATATATATATATAGCAGATTCAATAATATATCGACCGTTTGAAAGAATAGGTGTGCTCTCTAATCGGATTCGGTCAATTTTCTACGATAAAAAATCAAACTCTTGTTGCCAACGTTTCGGTTTTATTTAAAACCTTTTTCATAGGCAGAATTGAGAATTTTTTAACTAAGAAAATGAAATTTACATTTTTTAAAGGAACAATGTTCACCAGACAAAAACTTTCGACTAGACTGTTCAGTTCGACTCGACAGTCTAGTCGAAGGTTTTGTCCGGTTAACATTGTTGTACCTTTAAATAATGTATATTTCATTTTCTTAGTTAAAAAAATTCTTACTTCTGCCTATGAAAAAGGTTTTAAATAAAACCGAAACGTTGGCACCGAGAGTTTGATTTTTTATCCTAGAAAATTGACCGAATCCCGATTAGAGGGCATACCTATATATATATAATGATTTCACATAAACACGTGAAATAACAATCAATGATCAAACAACAATATGAAATAAAAAAAAAAGGACTAAGATCATTCAACCGTAACAAGCGGTTGACTCTGGCGAAGACCGCTTGTTACGGTTGAATGATCTTAGTCTTGTTTTCCTATTTCTTATTGTCGTTTGATCCAATATATATATATATATATATATATATATATATATATATATATATATATAATTAAAATTAGCAGCAGCTTCTGCATTGACCAATTTCTTGTTGACACTCTCTAGTTTTCTTATTACTTTGCGGTGATAAGACCGGATAATTCACCGCAAAGTGATAAGAAAACTAGAGAGTGTCAACAAGAAATTGGTCAGTGCAGAAGCCGCTGCTAATTTTAATAACATATGCTTAAGGGAAGACCTGCTGCCATCGTACACAAATATATATATATATATATATATTATATATATATATATATGGACAATCCAGTAAAACATATAATAAACATTCTTTTAAAATGTCTCTCATATTAAATAATTTTACATTAAATTTTTACAGTACTGATATTTGCATGTGTATAATATATGGTATATCTATATTATGTCGAAAAAAAAATTATTAATTAAGGAAAAAGATAAAATGATGTAGTTGCTCTAGTTAGTCACTCAGTATGAAAGCTTTAATATTAATGCAGTCAACATCTGACATCTTCTTCAGTCATCTGGCTAACGGAAGAAATATTTGGCTGCAAACTATTCTGCTTTAGTCAAAATTAACTCTTAATAATAAATTATCTGTAAGTTTATCTGTGATTTCCAACTGCTTTATCAAAAGGAATGTATTTTTTTACCAATGAAATCGTTTGGAAATTTCATCGTTTCAAGAATCTTTAAAGTTTGGATCTAGTGGAAGATTTCTTCCCCCGTGAACCATTTCCTCCAAGAGTTGCATCTTAGTTTGACTTTCAAGGTGAGTTCAATTCATTTCTTTTATCCTTTAAGTTTAATTGTACACATACTGACTTCATGAATTATTTGTGAAATAATTATCAATTTATTCATATTATCTTATAAACAAGTAAAAAGGTGAATAGTAGTATTGAATTATTTATTAATAATGTTTGAACATTTTCTTTTTTTTTATTAATAATAATTTTATATCGGAATATGTCTTTTTAAATTTAGTAATAGGTTGAAACAAAACATTTCACATTAATTACCTATATAATAAAAAGAACCACCTGGCTTTAAAATGAATACAAGGCACTGTTTTAAAATAACACTGCAAAGCAGTTTCAAATGGGCACAACATGGGTTGTTGAAACAAAGTTATTGTTAAGTGTTATTGACGGGTCAGCGTGGAATGGCCGATCCTGAATAGGTTCAGTTCCACAATATTCTGACTTGGCGTGGGTCAGCGTGGAATGGCCGATACTGAATAGGTTCAGTTCCACAATATTCTGACTTGACGTGGGTCAGCGTGGAATGGCCGATCCTGAATAGGTTCAGTTCCACAATATTCTGACTTGGCGTGGTTCAGCGTGGAATGGCCGATCCTGAATAGGTTCAGTTCCACAATATTCTGACTTGGCGTGGGTCAGCGTGGAATGGCCGATCCTGAATAGGTTCAGTTCCACAATATTCTGACTTGGCGTGGGTCAGCGTGGAATGGCCGATCCTGAATAGGTTCAGTTCCACAATATTCTGACTTGGCGTGGGTCAGCGTGGAATGGCCGATCCTGAATAGGTTCAGTTCCACAATATTCTGACTTGGCGTGGGTCAGCGTGGAATGGCCGATCCTGAATAGGTTCAGTTCCACAATATTCTGACTTGGCGTGGGTCAGCGTGGAATGGCCGATCCTGAATAGGTTCAGTTCCACAATATTCTGACTTGGCGTGGGTCAGCGTGGAATGGCCGATCCTGAATAGGTTCAGTTCCACAATATTCTGACTTGGCGTGGGTCAGCGTGGAATGGCCGATACTGAATAGGTTCAGTTCCACAATATTCTGACTTGGCGTGGGTCAGCGTGGAATGGCCGATCCTGAATAGGTTCAGTTCCACAATATTCTGACTTGGCGTGGGTCAGCGTGGAATGGCCGATCCTGAATAGGTTCAGTTCCACAATATTCTGACTTGGCGTGGGTCAGCGTGGAATGGCCGATCCTGAATAGGTTCAGTTCCACAATATTCTGACTTGGCGTGGTTCAGCGTGGAATGGCCGATACTGAATAGGTTCAGTTCCACAATATTCTGACTTGGCGTGGGTCAGCGTGGAATGGCCGATCCTGAATAGGTTCAGTTCCACAATATTCTGACTTGGCGTGGGTCAGCGTGGAATGGCCGATCCTGAATAGGTTCAGTTCCACAATATTCTGACTTGGCGTGGGTCAGCGTGGAATGGCCGATACTGAATAGGTTCAGTTCCACAATATTCTGACTTGGCGTGGGTCAGCGTGGAATGGCCGATCCTGAATAGGTTCAGTTCCACAATATTCTGACTTGGCGTGGGTCAGCGTGGAATGGCCGATCCTGAATAGGTTCAGTTCCACAATATTCTGACTTGGCGTGGGTCAGCGTGGAATGGCCGATCCTGAATAGGTTCAGTTCCACAATATTCTGACTTGGCGTGGGTCAGCGTGGAATGGCCGATACTGAATAGGTTCAGTTCCACAATATTCTGACTTGGCGTGGGTCAGCGTGGAATGGCCGATCCTGAATAGGTTCAGTTCCACAATATTCTGACTTGGCGTGGGTCAGCGTGGAATGGCCGATCCTGAATAGGTTCAGTTCCACAATATTCTGACTTGGCGTGGGTCAGCGTGGAATGGCCGATCCTGAATAGGTTCAGTTCCACAATATTCTGACTTGGCGTGGGTCAGCGTGGAATGGCCGATCCTGAATAGGTTCAGTTCCACAATATTCTGACTTGGCGTGGGTCAGCGTGGAATGGCCGATCCTGAATAGGTTCAGTTCCACAATATTCTGACTTGGCGTGGGTCAGCGTGGAATGGCCGATCCTGAATAGGTTCAGTTCCACAATATTCTGACTTGGCGTGGGTCAGCGTGGAATGGCCGATCCTGAATAGGTTCAGTTCCACAATATTCTGACTTGGCGTGGGTCAGCGTGGAATGGCCGATCCTGAATAGGTTCAGTTCCACAATATTCTGACTTGGCGTGGGTCAGCGTGGAATGGCCGATCCTGAATAGGTTCAGTTCCACAATATTCTGACTTGGCGTGGGTCAGCGTGGAATGGCCGATCCTGAATAGGTTCAGTTCCACAATATTCTGACTTGGCGTGGGTCAGCGTGGAATGGCCGATCCTGAATAGGTTCAGTTCCACAATATTCTGACTTGGCGTGGGTCAGCGTGGAATGGCCGATCCTGAATAGGTTCAGTTCCACAATATTCTGACTTGGCGTGGGTCAGCGTGGAATGGCCGATCCTGAATAGGTTCAGTTCCACAATATTCTGACTTGGCGTGGGTCAGCGTGGAATGGCCGATCCTGAATAGGTTCAGTTCCACAATATTCTGACTTGGCGTGGGTCAGCGTGGAATGGCCGATCCTGAATAGGTTCAGTTCCACAATATTCTGACTTGGCGTGGGTCAGCGTGGAATGGCCGATCCTGAATAGGTTCAGTTCCACAATATTCTGACTTGGCGTGGGTCAGCGTGGAATGGCCGATCCTGAATAGGTTCAGTTCCACAATATTCTGACTTGGCGTGGGTCAGCGTGGAATGGCCGATCCTGAATAGGTTCAGTTCCACAATATTCTGACTTGGCGTGGGTCAGCGTGGAATGGCCGATCCTGAATAGGTTCAGTTCCACAATATTCTGACTTGGCGTGGGTCAGCGTGGAATGGCCGATCCTGAATAGGTTCAGTTCCACAATATTCTGACTTGGCGTGGGTCAGCGTGGAATGGCCGATCCTGAATAGGTTCAGTTCCACAATATTCTGACTTGGCGTGGGTCAGCGTGGAATGGCCGATCCTGAATAGGTTCAGTTCCACAATATTCTGACTTGGCGTGGGTCAGCGTGGAATGGCCGTGGCCGATCCTGAATAGTTCAGTTCCACAATATTCTGACTTGGCGTGTCAGCGTGGAATGGCCGATCCTGAATAGGTTCAGTTCCACAATATTCTGACTTGGCGTGTCAGCGTGGAATGGCCGATCCTGAATAGGTTCAGTTCCACAATATTCTGACTTGGCGTGGGTCAGCGTGGAATGGCCGATCCTGAATAGGTTCAGTTCCACAATATTCTGACTTGGCGTGGGTCAGCGTGGAATGGCCGATCCTGAATAGGTTCAGTTCCACAATATTCTGACTTGGCGTGGGTCAGCGTGGAATGGCCGATCCTGAATAGGTTCAGTTCCACAAATATTCTGACTTGGCGTGGGTCAGCGGGAATGGCCGATCTGAATAGGTTCAGTTCCACATATTCTGACTTGGCGTGTCACGTGGAATGGCCGATCCTGAATGGTTCATTCCACAATATTCTGACTTGGCGTGGGTCAGCGTGGAATGGCCGATCCTGAATAGTTCAGTTCCACAATATTCTGACTTGGCGTGTCAGCGTGGAAGGCCGATCCTGAATAGTTCAGTTCCACAATATTCTGACTTGGCGTGTCAGCGTGGAAATAGTTCAGTACAATATTCTACTTGGCGTGTCAGCGTGGAATGCCGATCCTGAATAGTTCAGTTCCACAATATTCTGACTGGCGTGTCAGCGGAATGCCGATCTGAATAGGTCAGTTCCACAATATTCTGACTTGCGTGGGTCAGCGTGAATGGCCGATCCGATAGGTCATTCCACAATATTCTGACTTGGCGTGTCAGCGTGGAATGGCCGATCCTGAATAGGTTCAGTTCCACAATATTCTGACTTGCGTGGGTCAGCGTGAATGCCGATCCTGAATAGGTTCAGTTCCACAATATTCTGACTTGGCGTGGGTCAGCGTGAATGGCCGATCCTGAATAGGTTCAGTTCCACAATATTCTGACTTGCGTGGGTCAGCGTGGAATGGCCGATCCTGAATAGTCAGTTCCACAATATTCTGACTTGCGTGGGTCAGCGTGGAATGGCCGATCCTGAATAGGTTCAGTTCCACAATATTCTGACTTGGCGTGTCAGCGTGGAATGGCCGATCCTGAATAGGTTCAGTTCCACAATATTCTGACTTGGCGTGGTCAGCGTGGAATGGCCGATCCTGAATAGGTTCAGTTCCACAATATTCTGACTTGGCGGGGTCAGCGTGGAATGGCCGATCCTGAATAGGTTCAGTTCCACAATATTCTGACTTGGCGTGGTCAGCGTGGAATGGCCGATCCTGAATAGGTTCAGTTCCACAATATTCTGACTTGGCGTGGTCAGCGTGGAATGGCCGATCCTGAATAGGTTCAGTTCCACAATATTCTGACTTGGCGTGGGTCAGCGTGGAATGGCCGATCCTGAATAGGTTCAGTTCCACAATATTCTGACTTGGCGTGGTCAGCGTGGAATGGCCGATCCTGAATAGGTTCAGTTCCACAATATTCTGACTTGGCGTGGTCAGCGTGGAATGGCCGATCCTGAATAGGTTCAGTTCCACAATATTCTGACTTGGCGTTGGTCAGCGTGGAATGGCCGATCCTGAATAGGTTCAGTTCCACAATATTCTGACTTGGCGTGGGTCAGCGTGGAATGGCCGATCCTGAATAGGTTCAGTTCCACAATATTCTGACTTGGCGTTGGTCAGCGTGGAATGGCCGATCCTGAATAGGTTCAGTTCCACAATATTCTGACTTGGCGTTGGTCAGCGTGGAATGGCCGATCCTGAATAGGTTCAGTTCCACAATATTCTGACTTGGCGTGGTCAGCGTGGAATGGCCGATCCTGAATAGGTTCAGTTCCACAATATTCTGACTTGGCGTGGGTCAGCGTGGAATGGCCGATCCTGAATAGGTTCAGTTCCACAATATTCTGACTTGGCGTGGGTCAGCGTGGAATGGCCGATCCTGAATAGGTTCAGTTCCACAATATTCTGACTTGGCGTGGGTCAGCGTGGAATGGCCGATCCTGAATAGGTTCAGTTCCACAATATTCTGACTTGGCGTGGGTCAGCGTGGAATGGCCGATCCTGAATAGGTTCAGTTCCACAATATTCTGACTTGGCGTGGGTCAGCGTGGAATGGCCGATCCTGAATAGGTTCAGTTCCACAATATTCTGACTTGGCGTGGGTCAGCGTGGAATGGCCGATCCTGAATAGGTTCAGTTCCACAATATTCTGACTTGGCGTGGGTCAGCGTGGAATGGCCGATCCTGAATAGGTTCAGTTCCACAATATTCTGACTTGGCGTTGGTCAGCGTGGAATGGCCGATCCTGAATAGGTTCAGTTCCACAATATTCTGACTTGGCGTGGGTCAGCGTGGAATGGCCGATCCTGAATAGGTTCAGTTCCACAATATTCTGACTTGGCGTGGGTCAGCGTGGAATGGCCGATCCTGAATAGGTTCAGTTCCACAATATTCTGACTTGGCGTGGGTCAGCGTGGAATGGCCGATCCTGAATAGGTTCAGTTCCACAATATTCTGACTTGGCGTGGGTCAGCGTGGAATGGCCGATCCTGAATAGGTTCAGTTCCACAATATTCTGACTTGGCGTGGGTCAGCGTGGAATGGCCGATCCTGAATAGGTTCAGTTCCACAATATTCTGACTTGGCGTGGGTCAGCGTGGAATGGCCGATCCTGAATAGGTTCAGTTCCACAATATTCTGACTTGGCGTGGGTCAGCGTGGAATGGCCGATCCTGAATAGGTTCAGTTCCACAATATTCTGACTTGGCGTTGGTCAGCGTGGAATGGCCGATCCTGAATAGGTTCAGTTCCACAATATTCTGACTTGGCGTTGGTCAGCGTGGAATGGCCGATCCTGAATAGGTTCAGTTCCACAATATTCTGACTTGGCGTGAGTCAGCGTGGAATGGCCGATCCTGAATAGGTTCAGTTCCACAATATTCTGACTTGGCGTGGGTCAGCGTGGAATGGCCGATCCTGAATAGGTTCAGTTCCACAATATTCTGACTTGGCGTTGGTCAGCGTGGAATGGCCGATCCTGAATAGGTTCAGTTCCACAATATTCTGACTTGGCGTTGGTCAGCGTGGAATGGCCGATACTGAATAGGTTCAGTTCCACAATATTCTGACTTGGCGTGGGTCAGCGTGGAATGGCCGATCCTGAATAGGTTCAGTTCCACAATATTCTGACTTGGCGTGGGTCAGCGTGGAATGGCCGATCCTGAATAGGTTCAGTTCCACAATATTCTGACTTGGCGTTGGTCAGCGTGGAATGGCCGATCCTGAATAGGTTCAGTTCCACAATATTCTGACTTGGCGTTGGTCAGCGTGGAATGGCCGATACTGAATAGGTTCAGTTCCACAATATTCTGACTTGGCGTGGGTCAGCGTGGAATGGCCGATCCTGAATAGGTTCAGTTCCACAATATTCTGACTTGGCGTGGGTCAGCGTGGAATGGCCGATACTGAATAGGTTCAGTTCCACAATATTCTGACTTGGCGTGGGTCAGCGTGGAATGGCCGATACTGAATAGGTTCAGTTCCACAATATTCTGACTTGGCGTGGGTCAGCGTGGAATGGCCGATCCTGAATAGGTTCAGTTCCACAATATTCTGACTTGGCGTGGGTCAGCGTGGAATGGCCGATCCTGAATAGGTTCAGTTCCACAATATTCTGACTTGGGCTCATTACGTATGGTTATAAATTACGATACGATAAAAAATAATTTAATGCAAATAATGCCTATACGAATATTTGTATATGAATCATAGAGGATATATCCTTGTTTGAATTTTACAAAATAAATAAAACTGCACTTTCAAGAAATTTGATCAAATTTTGAATTTATCCAAAAAAACTGATCTACTGATACACTTCATAACATTTTTAGAATAAAGATAATTTTGTAAAATAAAGATATTTTGTAAGAAATCGTATTGATTTTTAGTACGTAATTTTTTTGCTTCTATATATATGCTTCGAATCAAATGAAAAGTCCGTGCGGACAATAAAAACTTTAACAAATAGGAAAGCACACAAAAAGTCACTATAGAACTCACTTCGATATTTCGACATGCGTCGTCATCAGGAAGAAGTGCGAAATACTCGCGTTAAGAAGCAAACTACTACTGAGTTTGTTTCTCAACGCGAGTACTTCGCAATTCTTCCTGATGACAACGGATGACGAAATATCGAAGTGAGTTCTGTAGTGACTTTCTGTGTTCTATCCTATTTGTTAAAGTTTATATATATATATATGGTTAAACATTTGACTATATTACTTCAATATAAGCTTATTTTATATTGAATATAAAGGCACTTCCATTTGTTTGCATATTGGAAAAAATGGTTGGACAAAAATGGTTGTTATTGGAACTGACATAAAGTTCTCCTAAAATTGCCGTTGGAGGTTCTCTGATAAATACCGTTTTAACCAAACAACGAAGGTTTCTTTCACTGTTATGATTGAAAACATTTCCCACACCACACATATTTTTCGTTTACACAGTACAAACAAAACCATGTAACTCTTCAAAAGAAGTATGTATTTGCGATTTTTTATATTTCAATGTTCCGTTTATTACTAACTGCAGCCTCACTGGGTCCTATTTTAAAAAACATTTCTAATTTGTTTAAATCACTCTTGGTTTGAACAAAAAAAAAGTTCATTTCTCTTTCATTCATTTCGTTTGCTACTAATGTTTACCTTTGTGTCAGTTGGTTTTCTTTTACATTTTTAATTTGTTTACATTTGCTAAGTGCTTTGAGCCGATGTTTAAACCTAATTGACAATACTATTTATAATTAAGTAACCTTCAGCTAATACTGTTGTCCTCTGCTATTCAACTATTTATTGCCTGTATTATTGACTTCAGTATTAGACAGTTAGTTTTAAAACATTTGCCATATATCTCCTAATTTTGAAACAGATCATGGAAAAACTGTCTTAGTTTTTGAATTTTCGCTTATAGTTGAATGCAATTATTAAAACATTGGGACATATCAATGATAAGGTAACATTTTAAAAAAAACATAAACCAATGCTTAAGCGATCGTTAAATTACAGATTCAAAAAAAATCATATTTCGAAAATTCTAAAAATACTTTAAACATTTCAATCTTTCATTTAATGAAACAGCTTTAACGTTTCCTTTTCATTTTTGTTCTTTATTGTTTCTCAAGTTTTATAGTCAGTTTCCAATGTTGCTTTTTCTTATATTTGAACATTAAAGACAAAATCTCCATACCAACTTAGTTTCATTAAAAAGGAAAGAGCGTTTCAAATACTCAGTGTTTTTAAACACGTTCATATATTTTAGTCACAAGGTTTCGATTATTTATTAACCATAAACCTTTATTTATTTATTATTTATCTATTAACCATTATTTATCTATTAACTATATTCCATTTCTACTTCCTTAGACCTAAAAAAGAAAACAATATTTTCGAAACGCGTTATTTTCTTAATAAAACATGTTTTAATCTAGATTTCGCCTATAATTTTCAAGTGTATGTATTCTTTCTTCATTGATATCCTAATCAAAGTATGTTGCACTTAGTTTTCATTAATTTCAATGTTTTTTTTTTAAATATAAATTGTTCATTTCTTTGATATGTTTAAATACCCATATATAGCAAAATTATCTGAAACCTACAAAACGAAAGTAACTTTTGAAAGTTCAAAGTGGATTCAGTTTAATTTTTTTTTTTTTTTTTTGACATCATTGATTTCAGAGTTCAGTTATAATCAATTTCATGACAACTGATTTCACATATTGTATCTAATATAAAGCTTATTATATCAATATATTGACTAGTTCGAAGTCTTTAATAAAAACACTTTTTTATATTTATATTTATTTAAATACGCAACTACGCATATGATGCGTAACAAGCATATGTAGTGTGAGTAATACAAATAACTTTGACAAACATGAGCAAAGAATGAAACCCACTGGTTCAACTTTTCACTTCGTTTTACTGATTCTCGATCATCATGGCAGTAGATCCCTCGGCCACCTTATCTTAAGTCGTCTTGGGGGATTCTGGGAAGGTGAGGAAGTAGCTAGATTTTGTACGAGTGGAAAGTTTGGTATGAAACGCCTTGTAACGATCAGTCACTAAGTTATGTATAAAAGCAATCTTTAGGTCTCTATGAAGAGTGTGGTTTGTGACATAATAAGGTGCATTAGTGATAGTACAAATGATTTTTGATTGTAGTGATTATATTTTATATTTATATTAAAAAAAAATTATAACGATTTAAAACCAAAAATTTTAATTAAACTTACATTCCCTTTAATGTAATATAATTTCTATTAATGTATTATTAACTAATTAAATTAACCTATTTTAAAACAGGGGAAAATAAACAAAGTTGTTAAAAAAAATTGGGATCATTTGTTTAAAAGTAAAAAACTATTTTAATTTTCCTTTTTTTTTTCTTTGAGCTTGGTAAGAAAGCAGGCAATGTTTAAAAATGTACCAGTGGAGTCAACATTGATTCGATGCACAATAAGTAGTAGAAGAACTGATTTCTTTGCAGTCTTTGAATAATTTAAATGCATTGTTTCTTCATTCTTATAACTTTCTCCTACCGATTTATTATTTAAAAGAGAACTTCTGAAGAACACTTTCAAGTCTTTCTTACTGTTTTCTCAAAACCGTTATTTTTTTTTTGTGTTTATTTTCAATTGCATATTATTAGTATTATTATTTGCTGCGTAGTTAGGTCCAATGTTTCTTTAATACTGTTTCAGTTTGATTTTATTGTACTTCTATGCTTTATGATGTTATAGTTTATATAACATTAGATAAAAGATGATAACTTAATTTATCTAAATTTCTTCATTCCAAAATAAGCTGATTTATTAATATCGAAAACTCTACTTATCAAATAAGTGGGCTTTTTTTATTTTTGTAGGGTAAAAAGCAAATGAAATGGTCTCCACATATAACAATTTAATCGTATAAACAATGCGTTTCAAACACGTAGTGTTCTTCTTCAGGCATTAACTACGGGTGAGTGTCTGTAGTAAACTACAGAGTGGTGAGTTGCAACATAAACACTCACCCGTAGTTAATGCCCGCAGAAGAACACTACGTGTTCGAAACGCGTAGTTAATACGATTAAATTATTATATGTGGAGAGCATTTCATTAGCTTTTTACCCTACAATGAGTAAATAAATACCACATAATAACTGATTGTACTACGTTAGAATTTCATTTTTAAATTTCAGTAGAATGAATCCAAATTTTACCACTTTTCTTAAAACTTGTTTTCAATTTTTTCTTTTACGTCATTAAATCTCCATTTCTGTGCCCCCTTTTCTACAGAAATTGTATTTTGTAAACTGGAAATATTTGTTGATTGTAATGAATTCACGTATTTGATTCCGATTTCGTTATTGTTTTATTAAATACAACTTTATTAAAATTTCCAAAATTAATCTTTTACTTAAAGGAGGTAATTTCTGTAATATAAAGACCAAGAGATCTTTTGTTTTCGTAATTGTCGATCATAAGAAAGTTTTAATTACACGAAAATATGCTTTACTCAAAGTAAAGAGTAAGGTTTTATTTCCATTTTATTTGGTCAAGTTTTAACTTAAAATTTTTAAGCGATTAAAAATATAATTTTTGTTTTGTAAAACAAAATTGAATAAGTTTAATAATATACTCGTATTTACCAAAATTTTGCAACTAAGCAAATGGTTAAAAGATCCTCTTAGGTATTTGAAAAAGGTTTATATTGTTGTAATTTATCTGTTCTTTTTAAAAGTTGCATTTATACTTTAAAATTTATATCATTTTAAATTTTATATTATAATTTATAAAATTTATACAAAAAATTTGTCTCCACACAAAAAAGTTTAATATCATTAGTTGTGCAATCCGTAATTGTGTAGTATTTACTCATTCTGAGGTAAAATGGATAAACAAACAAAATTAATTGAATTTATTTTATTTCACTCTAATTTTTGTAACTGATTAGATATAATTTGTATTATAGTGTCTTCCTGATGATGAACACAAAGTGTTCGAACCGCGTTGAATAAAACTTCATTTGTGTGGAGACTTTTGTTGATTTATCCATTTTACCTCAGAAAAAGTTAAATATGAAAACTAACAATTCGTTTTTGACACTTAGTGTTCTTCTTCAGGTTTTTTGATATTATAACTTTTTTTTTATGGCGACATATTTTTTTTTTGAAATTCCCCAATTTTAGTGAATACCACACTATAACAGCTTGGACAAGCAATGAGTTACATTTTATCCGTCATATATACAAAGATATGCGTATAATTTATTTAGTAAACACTTACTTGTCAAGAGCGATCAAGTTTCTTTCTGTTTTTCTTTTTGTTCTTTATGGACAGTTGAAGGCAAGAAGTTTTCCCTTTACTTAAAGAAGTAACAGATGAGGATTCTCCCTCTGATTTTTGAATAGAGACCTGTAAAAAGGAGAATTAGGATAAGATCAACTTCAAGTTGTAATTTTTCTAGAGTTGATTAGAATGAAATATGCTACAAGAGTCAACAGCATCGATACTACCGTCTTTTGCCGAAAACACGGCACTGTCTTACTTTATTTTTAGGTCAAAATCCGTGCTAGGGCTTATTCTCGGGGGTGGGCTTCAAGCACATTAAGTAGATTTACATATTTTTGTTTAATATTTATTTTTATACAGAAATTTAAATTTATTCGATTACAGTCATGTCGTCTTCTGGAACATCGTCATAAATTATCAAAATTTTGAATTCCGTTCTAATTTTCCTCCGAATCTATTTCCTGTAGAATCATTGGTCTGAATCTACCAACGACCAAGGACCAACGAATATTACCATGCACAAGAGTGCATGTCGTAAATAGCAGTTCCGGACCAGAGGCCCACTACTGCTAGATTCTCATCCTGCTGTTTTTGTTAGGTTAGTAAACATTGTCAAGAATGGGGGGAGTCAGTCAGTAAGGGAATGCATCGTCTTCGTGGTCGTTTCGTCTTCAGGTTTTGCATTCTCTGAGGTACTGTATACTTTTGGAGTCATGTGGTCATCATTTTTAGTTGTCTGAATCTCTCGTCTTGCAATATAGCTGAGGTTAAATTAATACTTCTTGTCTAATTAGCCTCCTTGAAAGGAACTTTAGAGATAAACAAGAAATTTCTTGGAATATTTTTTTTCAAAGAATTCTTTTAAATATATTACGACAGCTAGAGATACCTACTACAATCAACAGTAATTTTTCACATTATCTTAACTAGGGCCTATTTTCAGGGGAGGGCTTATAGTCCAAAACTTTCCGAAAATCACGCTAGGACTTATTTTCGGAAAAAGACAGTACATCTACTAACATCAATAAGGCTGTATTAAACTGGCTGGTATCCAGAGTCCACTCATTAAAAACACAACTTTCTAGAAGCTCTTCTTTTACCATTATATAAATGGAGGCTGTTGATTCGAAACCACTTTTTTTATCTTTTTTTTTTAAATTTCGCTTAGCCCAGTTAGTAAACAGATCAATCAGGATTTTCGTCAGCTTGGTTACCATCCAAGTTTCAGGTTTTACTAAAAAGTAATTTATTCAACACACCCACGATTTCAGAAAGAAATGTATAGCGTTTATTTTAAATGTCAACTTAGTTCTTCAACACTGGTTAAGGAACTTTATTAAAATTTTCAAAAAAAATTTTTTTTACCAAAATGAGGTAATTTCTTTAATATAATGACCAAGAGGTCTTTTTTTTCATAATTGTCAATAATGAGACAGTTTTAATTACAAGAAAATATATTTTCGAAAACATTTTTTTTTTTACCAAAATGACGTAATTTCTTTAATATAATGACCAAGAGGTCTTTTTTTTTCATAATTGTCAATAATGAAACAGTTTTAATTACAAGAAAATATATTTTCAAAAAATTTTTTTTTACTAAAATGAGGTAATTTCTTTAATATAATGAACCAAGAGGTCTTTTTTTTTTCATAATTGTCAATAATGAGACAGTTTTAATTACAAGAAAATACGCTTTACGCAAAGTTAAAGTGTAAGATTTTAGTTCAATTTTATTTTACTGATAGGATATAAGTCCTGTCAGTTTTTCAAGCAGAACATATATTTATTACAACAGCTATCAACATCAACTCGTACAAGCTCAACCCTGCCAGTAGAATAATCAGCTCATAACATCGGCTCATAACATTTGCAAACACAGAGACCTTTCGAAATTTTTAAAGACCTCAGATTATATTTTTCTTGATTTTTCCTTCTGACTTTTTGTTTCATTAATTTTCAACACGCGTTTAATAATGATCACGTTTGCAAACACATGCTGTATATAGTTAAAACTACAAGAAAAATTAAGAATAAATGAAACAATTAATTGGAATTTTTTTTTAGAAGCCTTACTAATTCAAAAAAACAGAAATCATAAATTGAAAATAGGAACAAAATTTTAAAACTATTTCAAACAAACCAAAGACGTATGACTTAGTATCTTGGGTTCATTGTGAAACTAACGAAAATCATATCATAGTTTATGATAATAAAGTCGATACATCATAGTTTATAAAATCATGTGTTTAATATAAAAATTTTAGTGATTGTAATGCATATATGCAATTATATATTATTAGAAGTAGCAGCAGCTTCTGCTTTCACGATTTTTGAGCTGGTGGCCTCGATCTTGCGGGCGATTCTTCTATAGTATCTTACGGTTGGAGCTTCCACATCAATTCATTCGAGCTTTCGACCATAATTACGTTGGTCATCGTCAGGTAAAATTTCGCTTCTAGAAGGATGCTTCCTTAGTGGATGTGATTTCTGATTAGTCCAATATACTTGCCTTAATGGTCAATCAGTGTACAGATTTCAGTTTTCGTTCTTATTCCATTTCATTTTAGGCTCTTATGTTCTTGTTTGTTGGAATGACAAACATTTCTTTCACCTGCAGATTATTTAAGGGGTTTCTTTCTTTAATATATAAAGCCTCTAAAATATGCAGTTCATCAACATTTTCCTTTCGTTGGATATATTACAATATAATCGAATGTTTTCCTTATCTCGAACACATATTTTTCTTTTTTATCGAGGTTTGGTCTAACTTCAATAATTGTTAAGATGTTGGCTTAAAGGTGTTGAATTATTGAAGCTAGACCAAACTTCGATAAAAAAAGAAAAATAGTGTTATATTACAATATTTATATGTATAAAAAGAGCACTTCAGTAAATATTCATTTGTTGTTTTTTTTTATGTGTCGTTGAAATTAACATGTAAAATATTGTTATATTTTTCTTTCAAGTATCAGGCATTATTATTGAAATTTACTGGAAAAAAATCGCTATAACTGGAATTAAGTCGGCTCTCTGTTTTGTGCTTCTGTATTAGCTCTTCAGGGGGGGGGGGGGGGGGGATAAAGAATACTGAACGGAACGAAATTCTTGAAGTATAAGATGAAAGGAAGATTTTTTCAGTACTAACAGTCTTGAGAGAAAACTACTCAAGCAAAAGGAGATAAAAAAAACACCCTTCCTCCTCTCAAATAATGGAATCTGTTTATTCAAAAAAAAAAAAAATATTCTTACCTATGAGCGAAAAGGTTATGGTAATTTTTTTTCCTTATGAATTTTCAATGTAGTTACAATATCTAAGACAAAATGGATTTTTTTTTTTAGTAAGAATGAAAGAAAGTATAGAATCATATGGTTCTAAAAAAAAAAAAATTTGATTGAAGTATTTCAAAAATATTTCCGTTTCCTGTCCCCCCCCCCCCTTTAACCGCTGTGTCCTTATTCCTTTCTATTTACTGAACATAATGTTCGTTTCTTTGAACCAACCCTCTAACCTTTCTTTCTATAAAAGGAAATCATCTTGAACTCTATTCTTAAGCCTTTACTATGTAAAATGAAAGGTTTACTTTTTATTGATGTCCAAAATTCAAAAGCAATTCACCCATTAATTGATGTATTCATTTCATTGAATATATATATATATATATATATATATATATATATATAAAGCTTTCACATAGACACGTTAAATAACAATCAATGATCAAACCACAATAAGAAATGGGAAAACAAGACTAAGAAGCTTTCACTCTTTTAAAATACCACTCTTCCCTCCCACTCTTCTCAACTCCTCACCAGATGTTTTCTGCATCAAGTGTTTAGTTGGGTTTTTGACTCTGACGAAGACCGCTTGTTACGGTTGAAAGATCTTAGTCTTGTTTTCCCATTTCTTATTGTGGTTTGATCATATATATATAAAACAAATAAAAACTGAGGATAGGTAGCACACAAAGTAAAGAAACACACTTACAAACTACAATTTTCGGGCAATTCGTCTTCAGGAGAAAAGAGAAAGGGAGACCAAGAATGTTGTAATGGTCACTACAACGTGCTTGGTCACCCTTTCTCTTTTCTCCTAAAGACGGATTGCCCGAAAATTTGTGTTTGTAAGTGTGTTTCTTTACTTTGTGTGCTACCTATCTTCAATTTTTAACTGTTATTGTGTCTAATTCGGATCGTATTTCCGTTTATCAAGTGAATATATATATATATGAAAATATAAGCCACAAAGAAAAGTAAAAAAGACACAGAAAATTTAGAGGACATTTTCTTTGTCCTTTTTACTTTTTCCTTGTGGCTTATACTTTCATTAGTTTTCATCACGTGTTTATTGTGATCATTTAGTTATATATATATATATATATATATATATATATATATATTGATATAGCTTCTCAACCACTGATATTTCAAATTCACACAAGGGGTTCTTGAGAATTTTGGCCATAAAACATACAACTTCTGATTATAAGCCGACGTTTCGTTAAAAATTGTTTGGCATTTTCAAGGCTAAAAAACAATTTATTAACGACATAAGTAAAGCAAGATAAATACCACCATATGGAAAACAAACAACACAAAGAAAAATTTTGTAACAAGAGAACCAAAAAGGTACATAAAATACCTAGTGTTGTGTCGTGAAACGCAAACGAATGTCCTTTTGTCAGTGCGTGATTGGCTAGAGCACAAACTGACACGCACTGACAAAGGGACATTCGTTTGCGTTTCACGACACAAAAATTCTGGAACATGAAAAGCACACAAAAAAAAGAGACATTTAAAAGAAATGATAAATATTATGAACACACCAACTGCCTGTAATAAGGGATTTGACATATCAAGTCTTAGTTTAATTTATTCCAATCTCCATTGGAGAGATATACATATTCCAATCCGACATTAGGGGAGTAGCTTGTTTTCCGTATTTAGGTTATGTAACCTTCCTGTTTATGTGTATCTGTTATGATGCAGTCAGGCATAAGCATGGACCGGTAAATGGTGTTTCTTCTAAGTCAAGGTAATAATGTTTGTAAGGTTTTTTCCCATTAATTTCTTTTAATTGTTGACTCTCTTGTTTTTTCATTGTTTTGTAATTTTCTGTGTTTGTTACTGTCTGTGTGTTGTTTTGCTGTTTAAAAATCGGATTTTTGATGTTCTGTATAATTAATAAACAGTAATTAGGTTTAAACAACCAATGTCGGTTTTTAATTAATAAGAATAATAATAACACTAGGTATTTTATGATCCTTTGTGGTTCTTTTGTTACAAAATTTTTTGTTTGTGTTGTTTGTTTTCTGTTGGGTGGTGTCCGGTGATGTATTTATCTTGCTTTACTTATGTCGTTAATAAATTGTTTTTTAGCCTTGAAAATGCCATACAATTTTTGGCGAAACGTCGGCTTATAATCAGGAGTTGTATGTTTTATTACTAAAATCCTTAAGAACCCCTTGTTTGAATTTATATATATATATATATAAAGATTTCACATAAACACGTGAAATAACAATCAATGATCAAACCACAATAAGAAATGGAGAAAAACTAAGATCTATTATGATCATATATATATTATATATATGATATATATATATATATATATATATATATATATATATATTCAAAAGCCCAACTTGACTGTCACGAAGACTGGTTGTTACGGTTCAAAGATTTTAGTCTTGTTTTTCCATTTCATATTGTGGTTTGATCATAGATTGTTATTCCACGAGTTTATGTAAAATCTTTTTATATAGATATGATAATAAAACAGACTAAAAAAAAAAGAGAGGAGAAAACCACACTCAAGTTTAGTCATATGGAGGGAGAAGTTAACCGTTTGGAAAGTAAGCCTGCACTACAGTACATGTTCAAACTCTTGCAGTCATAAGAGACTTCCTTGGTTTTCTTTAATGATAAAGTATATTAAAACATCGTAGTGAGTTGTTTTTTGCGTATTTATTTATTTAGTTCGTTTCAATCGTATTCAATGGATTAAAATTTAAAGTAATTTAAGAATGCTAGAAAGGAATTAGCAATGCATAAATTAATAATTTTCAGGAGGGCTTTCATGCTATTAGACTTTTGATATCACTGGGATGAAAGAAGAAAATAGTTTTATTCATAAAATCAATTTTACATTTAACGATGGTGTGTTCCCTTGAAGTTTAACTTCGTTGAACAATGCTGTGGTTCGTTTTTAATTCTATCAAGATGCATTTTTTTTTTCAATAATTTTACAGTGTGATAAACGCTGAATGAGTTAGTAAATGTGCAAAATAGATAAAAAAAAAACGGGAGAAACTTAGTACTTGACGAAAAAAAGTACTTGCTGGCGTCTTAAAGCGTTAACTCTTTCTCTTGAAAGCACATTAACTACAATATTAAGTTAGTAAAGACGGACATGTTTCAGTTGAACATATGACAAAATCTCTTGCTGTAATTATTGCCCAGTTTTTAATGTTTTCAAGAGTAAGCTCAAAATACAGTAAACGAAGTGTGAGGTAGATTCTGATATTATTAATATTTAAAAACACGAATTATTTCTTTTTCTTTTTATTTATAAGAAAGTTGTCCTCTATTGCTTGAAACGATTGCCTTTAATGAGTTAAGTTCCCTGTGTGTCCTATAAAATATCGACATTTGGTTGAACATGTCCCATATATGACCTTTCGATAATACGAACCTTTAAACTTGGAACAAAGACCAATGTAGTGGCGTCAGTGTCGTAATTCTCTATTGCAGGAAATAAACTTTGGATAAATAAAAGTTTAACCTTTTCATTAAAATCAATGAAATGGAAATGAAATAAATTAACAACATATGATAAAGACAAAACTCCCTATTGTCACCCAAATAATTAGATTAAAAATTCAACGTAAATATAATTAAAATAATGTACTGAGTATTTTCGTTTGTTCAACTCGGATTTTTTATTTCACAAATTTATTGTTTAATCATAATATATACGTAATATATTATATATATATATATACATAATATGTAATATGATGTATATATACGTAATGTATAAATCTATATATGTATATATACAGTAACTATATAACACTTATATATGGTATTTATAATATATTATATGTGTATATATATTTCTTTATTGACTCCATTACGTGTTTATTTATTTGTGTTTTGTTCTGCATATATATATATATTGCAAGGCATCACAGTGAACACGTATAATAATAATAATGAGCGTCCAAACCATAATTTGTGGCTTCGGATTGACTCTGACGAAGATAGCCTGTTACGGTTGAAAGATAATAGTTTTTTTTTCTCATTTTTTATTATGGATTGGACGTTGATATAATATATATATATATATATATATATATATATATATATTATATATATATAATACAATGATAAACGAAAAACGGTCCGGCAGGACAAATAACAATTACAATAAGTAGTGACACATAAACAGAAACACAACAAAGACTCACTTTTCAATATTTCCACCGTAATGGCGGTCGTCCTCAGGAGAAGAAGTGAATTGACGGAGGGACGACAGTCAACTCACTGTCGTTGTGTTGACTGTTGTCCCTCCGTCAATTCACTTCTTCTCCTGAGGACGACCGCCATTACGGTGGAAATATTGAAAAGTGAGTCTTTGTTGTGTTTCTGTTTATGTGTCACTGCTTATTTTAATTGGTATATATATATATATATATATATTTGTAAATGTTGGTAGCAGTCCTTCCTGTTACCTTTCCACCTTTCTTATATATGCTTCAAACTTCAAAAGGTTTAAATTCAATTTTCTGTATATCTATCCCATTGTTATGCATTGCAAATTGTTTTATTAATCTTTATAAAATGTTGTATGTTAATTCAAAATGCGTCTGGGAAGGTTTTAGGGAGTTCAGTTCAGATATACTTCTTCCTACAGTTTGTTTAAATTTTTGGTAATCACCTCTCTGCTAATAATTTTGTTTCACAAATACCATCAAAAACAAATTTTATTGAAACAATGCAAAAATTTTCGGTGAATAACTAATTCTTCAAAAGTTTATTTAATGATATTAAGACGATGACTCCAAAAAAAAAGGAAAATTTTTCAAAAAATTATTTTCAGAGTCTTTTAAGACAGAAAAATATGTTTTAAATGAAACTCTGAAAATGGATATTTGAGACTTGTGATTAACCATGTAAGGGATAAAGGTTATTCAGAACTTCTTATAAATCCGAATAGAAGTATAATAGAGTAACAACTAACAGACTTCAAAAACGCGTCGAAAACTAAAACATTCTAGCCTCTTAGTTAAAACCCACCATTAAAAAATTTAGTATATAAGAAGTAATTGATTTAACTGTGCAAGTTTTAAAACTAATACTAAGTAAAGCTGGTACAAGGGATAGGGACTGATGTAGAAATATTAAAAGACAAAATTACCTTTTTGCTCCCAAAGTGCATGTAATTTGCGACAAAATTGCTAACGATTTATAATAAAATAGATAATAATTTGTTGAATTAATAATTATTCGAAGTGCAAACTAATTAGTTTAGTAAGTACAATAAAAGGGACCAGGTTAGCTCAGTGGTTAAAGTATTCACCTCTGGGCTGGTAGTCCGGGGTTCGATCCCCATCAAGCCCTCAATTTATTCACGCAGGAGTTGAATAAATCTGAGTATGTCGTCCCTCAGAGAGGACATTAAGCCTGTTTTGATTTTTGCGTTCCTCGGCATTTTTGTGCTATAACCGGTTAGTCAAGCCAGGCCAGGCCGCCTTGTTGACAAATTACCCTTTAGCCATCTTCATTCAAAACCATGGAGGTGCCCGAGATGGACCTCGCGAGGGCGGGCAACGCAATGCTAAGCACGAATTCTGACAGTTAACTCCGCAAAACGGTACCTGGGCCACGAGTAATAGACGTGCTAATGGACTTTACCCTTAGCGTGTACCATATCAGGTGTTTGTTAAAGATACCAACTCGAAATGCACTTAAGTAAGTCAAAATTTAGGACACCCAATGTAAAAATGAGCGGTAAACAGCTGACGTTACCAACCCGCCAGTAGATAGGTTTAAAAAAAAAGTACCATAACAAAATATAATCCCGACTTAAACTATGGTCTGATGTTTCTTAAAAGTTATTAAGTTTCACAATAAAGAATGATAATTTTAATGGAAATGAATAAGTCTATTGTAGTAGAAGATGTAATCTAATACAGAAGAAGGAAAGGGCTAAAGCCATACTAGGCTGACGTAGACTCAGGGTACTCGATAACTGTAATGGGTGCACTTACCAGGGCTAACACGCCCCTCCTACTACTCCATGTAGACATTATCGCTAACTTCCTTGTCGTCTGCTTGATACTCAGCCTCTAAATGCACTTCATACATATTCCATAAACTTAATCATCTGCTTTTTTTTAAAAAAAAAACACTACTTAGTTGTAAAGGTTTTGAAATTGAATATTTTTTTTTTAGATCGAAGTACTTAAGTCAATTAGGCTAATTCATGGTATTGTTTTAAAGCAGTGCTAGAATATCGATTTCATTTTTCAAGCGATCCATGCAAACTTGGATTAATTCTAAATGGGGCAGTTCAAGTTTTGCCATATTCAAGGTTACTTAGCGCAAAAATATGTAAAAAATAATTTATTTTTCATTCAACTTTCATTATTTCATTCGCCTGAACTATTAAAAGTTAAAAAAAAAATGTAGTCTAATTACGACTAAATAGGACTGCTATTACGAGTATTTTCTGAGTATGAGCAAAGATTATAAATATTCGGCATTTTTTTTTTTTTTTTTGGGGGGGGGGATCATTGTCAAAGTGAATACTGGCAGAAAGTGAATTAAATTCACTTCAAGTGTGGTGGAAGCCATTACACTTGAAGAGTTCACATAAACACAATCACAATCAATAATCAAAACCACAATATGAAATGGGGAAAAAAGACTATGATCTTTCAACCGTAACAAACGGTCTTCATTAGAGTCAAAAACAGCCATTACCTGTTACTGTACGGAAAGCAGCAACGGTGCTTAATCTCTGGAAGAAGCTTTTATAGAACTATGTCGAATGAAGTTCCCACGTATTCACGTTAGTTTTTAGAGGACTAACGTGGAAGTCCAATGCTTCACATCTTCATTAAATTCGTATATATATATATACACTTTTTCGTTGGAAATACGATCCAAAACGGACAAATATAGTTCAATATAGACAAAGAAACATAGAGAAATCAAAAGAACACACTTACAGTCTCTAATTTTCGGTTTGAACCGTCTTCAGGAGAGATAAGAGAGGGAAACCAAGCGCACTGGTTCAGAGACGGTTGGAGACCCTACGCTTTATATGACGAACATATAAAAAAGAACGAACTAGAAATGGTCAGTAAATCTTGCTTTGATACTTCGATATCCGTTTTCATCAGAATAAGTACACTGCTCTAGTGGTACATCTATAGTTACTCTATACTCTATAGCACTTAGGTAGTGCTATATATACTACTTAGGTAGTATATTTCTTGGAAAACATTCGATTATAATATGCTTGATATAATTTATAAAAAAAAAGCACAAGAAAAACTTCAAAAGAAAAGAGTTTTTATTACACTCAAGATTAATATTTTGAATTATTACTAATCTAATGATTAATGTTCTTCAATAATTTAAACGTAACTCGTTTTTTTTATCCTAAATATGGCATTTTTCCTAGTAAAGAAAGTGTTGTTTAATTTTTACTTATTAATATGTTCGACAAAATCAGGAACAGTGGTCCACTGTTACAGGATGAGTAAATACCACTTAATAAGTGATTGCACTATGTTAGAATTCCAAAGAAATCTTGTACAAAAACAGTTATCAATTTTACAAAAAATTCTACGAATGATTTAATATCAAAAAATGTATTACGTATTTATTTTAAGAAATTATTATGATTATCTGGGTGCGTATGTTTATTAGAGATATATAAAAATACAAAAATTTCTCAATAGGAGTAAAATATGATAACCTTACTTGAGTTTTTTTTTTTTTTTTTAATGTATTGGATATTTGGGTTTGGGTTATATTGGATTTGCGTAAAGGGGGTTGATTCAAGGAAACAGGGTTGGTATCATTAGCAAAGGGTGGCAGGGGGTGGATTTCCTCCTGGGAGAGGCCAAATGGATTGTGAAGAATCTCCTAATGGGTTCGAAGTGGATGTGCTTATAATTGCGCTTTCTTGTTTATCTCCTCCAATACAATATCCTCGTCCAGGCAGACCTACAGTCATTTATAATCCCACCCCACCCCTCTTTGAATTCTCTTTCATCCTCTGACTTCCTTCAGCTCTGATTACAGCTTATCTTCTTCATTTTCAAAACAAAAATCGTTAAATTGTATTTATTTTAACTCTCAAAAAACAACATTTTCACTGGTATAATATTCAAGAAAGCGAGACATAAGTATCAGAGTTATATTTACAAGGCACTCCCTATCAAGATTATTCCTGTATTTATGGACCAGTGATTTTGAACCATTTTGCCAAAGCATCATCTTTATTTGTGCTACACTAAGATATAGTATAAGATGTAATCATCTATACTAGTATTATGATACTATAGCATCATCTTTATCTGTGCTACACTAAGATGTAGTATAAGATGTAATCATCTATAATAGTATTATGATAGCATAGCATCATCTTTATTTGTGCTACACTAAGATGTAGTATAAGATGTAATCATCTATACTAGTATTATGATACTATAGCATCATCTTTATCTGTGCTACACTAAGATATAGTATAAGATGTAATCATCTATACGAAGCCTCCGTATAGTATAATCACTCCTATACTGGTCGTTAAATACGGAGGCTTTCGCTGGGCAGCGATGTACATTTTCTGGGATTTGCATCCCGGACCTACAATATTTCTACTCTACTATTGGTCATCGTTTCAACGAATTATATTTCTTTCCCCGGACAACTCATAGAAAACAATATATATATATATATATATATCTTATAATCTTATTACTATTATAATAAGATATAAATATATAAATCTCATTATGATTATAATAAGATATATATATATATCTTAAAAAATGTTTCCTTCTAATTTCCTATCATTTTCTTATTTTCAAATTTCAGGGCTAAATTTTCTATATTAAAATGAGTGATGCGCTCCAAAGCTTTGGTTATTTCATAGGTGCGCCCTGAAGTAAAAAAGTTTAACAAACACTGCTCTACAGGATCTTCACCTTTTTGTTAACTATCAGGTCATGTTTGAGAGTATATTGAAAATACCATTATTAAATATGGTCACTACAGCACTGGGGTTGCTTTTCAGGGCATGTGCGCTTAAAATCTGCCTCTGTTGGTTATTTACAGATGCCGGTACGAAAGAATCTGTTCGTGTTTATGTTTCTTCAAAATGTATTTCAAGTATATTTCAACTTCAAATGTATTTGACAGTTGAAAATTCCACCTAACATGAAACAATAGTTGTTACTGATCTCTCTCTCTCTCTCTCTCTCTCTCTCTCTCTCTCTCTCTCTGTCTCTCTCTCTGTCTGTCTCTTAAAAAAACGTTTCCTTATAATTTCCTAACATTTTCCTATTTTCAAATTTCAGGAGTAAATTTTCTATATTTATTAAATAACTAACATGAAACATCGTCCACCTAACATGTACGATTAGTTTTTTGAACACAATAGATGTGAAAGTTGTCCTTTCACAATTATTAAACAGAAATTAATAGTGTTTATCAAAAATCACTATTAGACATGGAATACCATTTAAAATCATTTAAAGATGGCCGAACTAAGCTTCATGGTGATAAGTGTTGTGGGTGAACTTTGCCACAACTGCGGACTTGGAGCTAAAAGTTTATATAAATTTGTAGAAAAAAATTACAATTTCTTTATTATTTGATCTGTTTTACCAAGTTCCAAATACTGTTATTTAAGAAATCATTGCAGTTGTGGTTAGGGTTTATACAAAAACAAACATTTTAGAAAACCGGTTTTCGAATAGTAATTTTTCCAGAAAAACGATTTAAACTGGTTTTGAATTTTTATAAAAAAAATTGTTTGCTCAAATATTCTATAATTGGAACAAAAAAATTGAACAGAAAATTTAGAGTCATTAAAAGCAGTTTTTGACTGAAATTATTTACTGTTCAATTTTATTGATAGTAAATTTTTTTTTATGCAATTTAGTAGAACAAAGAAATAATAGTTGAACAGGATTAAATAACTTTAAAAACAATTGTTCGTTGTTCATGCATAATTTTCATATATAAGAATGTAAATATTTTTATAATAATGAAACGAGTTAGTCAGCAAAGGGTTCGAATAAATAAAAGCAATATATTTTCATTTTTTATAATAACCATATTATTAAATCGGACCGATATGATTCCAAGAACCAAACTGCTTGCAATAGTGTTTTTTTTCAATCTGGTACATTTGGCTACATTTGTCATTTTCAAATTTTTTCTAAGTGTTATTCATACATTGAAAACCGATATTTTCTACTAAAAAACCTGTTTTCGAATTTCATAATTTTTCTCCAAAAAACCGGTTTTTAAAAACCGACAAACCCTAGATGTGGTCATGATTGAAACCAGAAATTGTTGACTGGGGTTCCCAAACCAATCGCGTTGTCACCAGTTTGGCATTCTATCAGAGGTGCTGTTATTAAGTTCATCGAATATCTTTAATCTAAATTGTTACTAGTGATACTAGTGATAAAACACGAGCAGCTTATTCTGTATGCAACAAAAACAAGGAATCCATGGAATGAGCTATTCAGCATAAACAAAAGTGACATTCGAGGACGCGATTTCAGCCCAAAAAAATCATGTCCGCTGAGTTTTCGTATAGTTCCTTGGATATTTCTTTGCCTGGTTTTGAGAAACTTATAATTAAGACATAAATAAACTATGTCGTGCTATCATAAAAAAATTACATGTCATTTTTAGCAACGGATTAGTTTACTTCCAGAAAATACCAGTCCAGATTACGCTGTTTAAGTTCATAATATCATTGGTTATGATTGCCGTAGATAACGACATAACACTCCGTACAGCCCTGATGTAACTATCACATGTTCACTTACTTGAAAACACACCTAACCGGTCACCACTATACCATAATAATGAGTTTAAAAAGGATTAACTCGTCATCCAGTTGTCATATTTCTCATGGGAGAAGGGAACTCAAACGCTAATTGTGTTAAAAAAAAATAATTTATATTATTAATATGGCAAACTCCTCATGCCCTCATACGATGATGTTGAAGTCGTTGGAGCGCTTTCGGACCTTATCCATCTTCAATGGCAACTAACCTACTGAGTTGGAGTATGAGTTAGTTAGTTGCTATTAAAAATGGACAACGTCCGAAAGCGCTCCAACGATTCCAACATCATCGTACGAGGTATGACGGTTTGCCATATTAATAATATAAATCATACGAACCTCAATGGTTAATAATAACACGCATGTATTTAAAAAAATAATACTGGTAATTGGTATTTATATCAAAAAGTAGAATGAGTATATTCATTCATATAAAAATGAAATTCCTTTCAGGAAATTGTTCTTGTACTTTTTTATAACAAAACATCTCTTCTATGAATCTTTTTTCTGATTTAAAAACTTTAAATTAGACCATCATCTCATAATATTGTAATTTTTTATTAATTAATTTCTTAATTCGTTCAATTTCTTAATTTCTAAGTGAAGTACATATAAAGAATCAAATCATTGACTGATAATATCTTGTTTAACTTGTAAAACAGATATCTTAATTCAGTAAATCAAAAATAATTTAATTTCATGCAGTTTTAAGGATAAATTAAAAGCCGTGGCCATAAATAGTGGGAGGACGGGAAGTGTGTTTGCTGATAGGCAACACATAGAGTTCCCCGATAAGCAGTACGCTGCGAAAAGCTTATTGACTGGACCACCTCCCTTGCTCCACCAATCAAGCCCTCTCTGCTTAAATAATTGTTAACTGTTTTCCAATAAAACAAATATAACTTCTCCGTACTACACCTAGCCAATGATAAATAAATATTAACTATTTGCAAATATTATTAAATAATTTCGAAATATTTTAAACATGCTTTCAAAAAAAATTATAATAAATAACATTCACCAAGCGCACTTCTTTATATATATATATATATATATATATATTCGTATAAATGGGCAGCAAATCTTCTTCTAAACAAATGTTGTTGAAGGCCACAGCCTTCAATATATATATATATATATATATATATATTCGCGCTCCGTTCTTCGACGTGGGGAGATCTCTCTCACTTCGTCCTCTTTTCTAGTCTATTCTCCTGATGACGAACAACAGTTCGAAATATTGAATTCTGTAAGTGTTCTTTTTAGTCTCTTTTCTGTGTCGTGCTTTGTGTAATTTAAAGTTATATATATGGGAACAGTCTTTCGTTTATACATATAATATATATAATATATATTATATATACATATAATATATATAATATATATATACATATATATATATATATACACTTTTTTTTAAAGTGTTTATTGTCCACACGGACCTTTCATTTTATTCGATATATATATATATGTATATGTATCTAATATATATTTTCGTAGTGTCTTGTTTATATATCTGTTTGTTCTCTATAGAAATCAAAACTACTGGACCAATTGGACTGAAACTTGGCATGGGAGGTCTTTGGGTAAATGAACAAAACTAAGGGGTACCAGAGGCAATCCCCCAAGTTATGGTGCAATAACTTCTAATTATGGTGAAATACCAGATGAAAATGGTGCAATTCTTTGAAAAATAAAATAAAATAAGAACAATGTTTAGACTAAATTTGGAAAGGTATATAAAGGACAATTCAATTTACAAAAGTAACAGTATTAATTTTGTAAAATAAAGTTGTGTTATATATAATATATATATATACACTTTTTTGATGAAAATACGATCCGAAATGGACAAATACAGTTCAATGTACATAAAGAAACGTAGAGAAATTAAAAACACACACTTACAGTCTCTAATTTTCGGTTGAACCGTCTTCAGGAGAGATAAGAAAGGGAAACCAAGCGCACTGATACAGAGACGTGGTAAAGGGCAGGATGTCTTTATCCCAAGAATTCCAGTCATTCCAACAGATGTTCCGTTCAATTTCAAGCGTCTACAATTTCCCGTCAAACTAAGTTTCGCAATGTCCAAACTCTTTCAGTTGCTGGCTTGCATCTGCTTGAACCATGTTTCTCTCATGGACAGTTATATGTAGGATGTTCAAGAGTTGGCAGTTCCAAAAATTTATACATCCTTGCACCAGAAGATAAGACAAAAAATGTTGTTTATCATGAAGTACTCTGATATGTTTATTATGATTTGATAGAATAAATATTAACTTAAATTCTTCCTTCTTAAAGCTCAAACCTAAACCTGACAAAAATTAAATGTTTTTTGTATCAGAATTTTAGTTGGGATTAAACCTCAATAATGGAATGTGTCTCTGTTTATAAGAAACTTAATTTGTTAACATGTTATGAAGTTTTGTTTTGTTAGAAAATATGTTGTACTGTTATAGAATTTCTGATAGAAATATATACTTAGAAGTTTAGATTCTTTGCTTCATTCAATACTTAGCTATAATTTCATTATTTTCTTATTTTGTCCCAGGCAACGCCGGGTAGTTCTGCTAGTATTCGTATATTTTTGGATCAGACCTTCGTTTATGGCTGTCTTGTTAAATTGTATGCCTATTTTTAATAATCTATCTTGTACCACAAAAATGGAGAAAGTGTATTAGAGAAATCGAGAGATTCAGTAGAAAAGTTGTGAAATTAAAAATAGGCATACAATTTAACAAGACATATTATATATATATATATTGATACAAGTATCGACCGTGAAATGAAAACAAAACTAAAGTTTATCGGGACTCGGCCAGTTCCTTAACTGAACTTATATATATATATATATATATTATATATATAAGACATTATTGAAAATGACACCAAATTTAGCTGATACCTGTTTCTTAACAAGTTTCTGATATATATAAATCTGATATATATATATATAATTCTGATATATATAAGAATATATTCATCTAAATGACAGTAAGAAATTTACGAATGGGACCAAAAATCAGATCTTCGTCAAAGTTACACCCAAACAGTTTGACGAAGACCAGTTGTTCTGATTGAAAGACTAAACATTGTTTTTTTTTAAGTATAAACAATGAAATCTTGTTATGAATATATTTATATGTATACTTAATAAAATTAATTATAAATTCGCAAGATTTTATTCTAGTTCCAACAAACAAACTTGATTTAAAAAAAAGAAGGCACATTTTAATCTTCTTTTAAGAAAGAGCTGTTTGAGTCAGTTGATGTAAGACTTCCTTTTCGTGTGTTTTCTTTCATTCTCTCTCTCACACTCTCTCTCTCTCTCATCTGGTAATGCATCTTCTCTCACAATTGATCTTGACTTCAAGAAAACAGAGACATCATTCCTTAACTCTGACTATTTCTATACGTATAACCATTATAAATATGAAAATCATAAAGCTGGATAAAAATAAAATCACTTGAAAATATTACAGTTAATTCAAAACTTGTAAAAATATTAAACACATCACTTATATATATATATACATATATTTTCCATCAGTGCTTTTGATAATTTCTTTAATACAAATTAATCAATATTTCTTGATCTATAAACAATTTTAACTTTGTTTTTGCTAGATCTACCTAGCATTAAAATTAGGTGAATTGTGAAGTATTTCACTATTCTCCTAAAAACGGAAGGAAGTGATATCATACAGAAATACATAGAACTGTATTTAAACAAACACACACACACACACACACACGCCGCGCGCGCGCACACACACACACACACACACACACATATATATATATATACATATATAAACACACACACTCACACACATAGAAACACACAAACACACACACAAAGGCCATTTTTTATCCATTACTGTAAGTAAAATATTGTTTACAGTCTTTTTATACAAATAAAATAAAAACATTTAACATTCGAAACAATAATGTTTCATCAAGTAAGAAAACAAGTTTCCATAACACATTCTTCCATCTCCAACCCCTCAGTAGGAAGTTTCCTTCTCCTAATATCCTAGAAAATTTGCAAAGATATCTAAAGAAGATATTTCCAAGGGTTTTACTGAAGTCAACCATTTTCATGACTTACTTTTATATTGCTCCATCGTCTTCATATTGCCTTTGCTACCTTATTATTTACATCGACTATTTCCATGGTTTCCTATCTATCGTTTTCTTACTATCCACGTTTTTTTTATACCTTTGTAATTATTGTCACAAGTAATATTATTTACATTACTGTAAATCCCCCAATATGTTTTTGTAACATAGATTACCAGTAGTATTCTCTAAATTACCAATAAACTTGTGATGAATCGACAAACAGTCCTTGCCAAAATAATATATTCATATATCTGTTTTGACTCCACAATGAAGCTAAATGAATTATACTATAATATTTTCCTTCTTTGTTTGTTTCACGAATAAAATTTCCTTATCTGAACTCAAACGTCAAAGCGTTCATGGCAAATGTCTGATGAGTACAGAAAGACAATTAAGCCACAATTACTACTAATATTATATCATGTTATAGTATATGATACAGTATACAGTAACATATGTTTCAGTCGCATTTGTCGCAAATAAACATAAGTATTATCTTATCTTAAACAATGGTGTTGTGTGCATAATTGAACCAAATGTTTGAGAAATATGTATCCAGTTTTGATTATTACATTTAAAATATTATGGTATTCTATTAATATATATATATACAGGGTGTCTCAAAAAAATGTACTCACTCTTAGAATGACGACAAAACATTTATTTATGAACATAGAGTGAAATGAAATAGCATCGAAAACATGAGACAAATGTAATTGAAGAATCATGTTCGCAAATGTTCAAACTGATGACCATTATTGTCCAGACAACGCTGATAACGCGCACCAAGGGATTCGCAAACGTCGCGAAACATGTGATTGTAAGAGTCATTCTAAGAGTGAGTACATTTTTTTGAGACACCCTGTATTATAAAATATATGGTATAACATGATATCTATTATGGTATTAATACGAGTAGAATACTACAGAAGACCATTTATAAATTTACCAGAAATGTCGATAAAAATTGTGTAGAATATGGGATTTAGCACTATATAAGTGTTCTGTTTAACCAGTCGACTATTCTTTAAAGCATTTGTGTATATATGTTTATGATCAAACCACAATAAGAAATGGAAAAACAAGACTAAGATCTTTCAACAGTAACAAGCGGTCTTCGTCAGAGTCAAAAACCCAACTCAGACGACTATTTCGTCAAAAACTCAGTTGGGTTTTTGACTTTGAAAAAGACCGCTTGTTACGATTGAAAGATCTTAGTCTTGTTTTCCCATTTCTTATTGCGGTTTGATCATTGATTGTTATTTCACATAAACACGTGAAATAACAATCTATGATCAAACCACAATATGAAATGGGAAAACGACGACCGCTTGTTACGGTTGAAAGATCTTAGTCTTGTTTTCCCATTTCATATTGTGGTTTGATCATTGATATATATATATATATATATATATATATACACTTTTTCGATGAAAATACGATCCGAAATGGACAAATACAGTTCAATGTACATAAAGAAACATAGAGAAATTAAAAACACAAAGTTACAGTCTCTAATTTTCAGTTGAACCGTCTTTAGGAGAGATAAGAGAGGGAAACTAAGCGCACTGATACAGAAGGTTGGAGACCAACATATATTTATATATATATAGTGGTGGCCACCAACTGTCAAGTATCCAATTTCTTGAATGTTTTTTTGTTCTTATAATAGAATTATAATTCCACGATTTAAACCAGATTCTTCGATGTGACGAAAAGGTAACTTATTGCTGAGAATAGACTCATTTCAGTCTATTTACTTATATACAAATGCAATATCAGTACTGTAATATATCTGCGATTTATTTAAAGTAAAAAAAAATAAATAAATCAATAAAAACCAACTTAACAAATAAACACAATTAAGGAAAATGTCTCCTTTACCCATCAGATTAATTAATATTAGTAACATTCATACAGCGACAAACAAAAAATTCCACAAACTTGAGTGATACCCTATACTGCATGAAATAAAGAGCAACTTGTATTTTTGTAGTTTTAAAAATTAATTTATTTTTTTTTACCAAATTACCCTGCATCCTCTATAGTTTTTTTATGTATCTTATCCCCATTAAATTTGGCCTGCTCCTTTATCATTTCAATTTATTCAATTTGAAATTTATTTTTAATATTTAGATAAATCCTTTCAGATATATTTTTTCATAAATGTAGCTTTTATTTATTATTTTTTTTATTAGTGTTGTTTCAATATTATCTCTTTTAGTAATTATGAGTTGTCAGCCAATTATTTTAGTAAAACTATTATATTAGTATTTCTTATTTACCCAAAAAAAAAAAAAAATATACGATATTTATTGTATCAGTTTTTGAAAATGCAAATGGTTTTAATATTAAAGTATGATGAACTCATGGAGTAAGTATTATTAATATTAATTTTTACAAGAATGTATCTTAACTAAGTATAATGCAAATATTAGTATGTACATGTACAAATCTCTGTTTTAATATATGTTCTGAAATAACGGTTGTAAAACAGCAGTTTGACAAAGCTAGTTAATTTTATATCCCTATGAAAAGAGAACAATTGAGTGTATGACTTTTCAGCCCTGATCAGCCAACATTTATTCACTTGCTTTCTTTTGATCTTTTGTATAAATACAAACAGACCACATTTGCACAAAAGAAAAGTACTCTAAATTGTATCTTTTGTGGTCAAAATAGTCAATATAACTGATATTAGCCGCCCTTTTATTATTAATGAAACATTACCCATATATGACTCAATAATATTTTTTCTTTATAAGAAAACTAAAATAATTATACAACTTTTAAATAAGGATTTTAAGATATCTAAATTAATGTATTGGAAATAATTATTAAAACGAATAGATATTTCAAATTTGTCTAGTCATGTGCTAACATTTATTAAAGAGCCCCATCATTGAAAAAAAATTAGAATATATTGGTTTTTGAGAATTACTTTTGAAACTGAACATTGATATATCGAGAAGACTATACCATGTCATTCAAGTTAATGGAAATCAGGCGAAGTTACATAGAAAGTAATTCCATGTGTAGTCTACAGTGTTGTCAGATGTAGCATACCATAGTTGATATTTAATTACTATGCTAAGTTTGCTGACATACATAAGTCATTTATGCTAAAACATATATATATAAATATATATATTGTAAAAGACGAGCCAATCCCTGTTACGTATTACTTGGGCACTTCTTATTGGTTGTGGGTGTTTATTCGTTGAACACGTTTCTCCTTAGCACACTCCGTCTGCTCGGCCGCCTCAGCCTTCACTCCGGGAGAGGGCTCGCAGTCCCTACTTAATTTTCCAATAGAGTTGGATGAAGGTCTTGGCGTCCTGGCTTGGAAGTGTACCTCGTCGAACTCGGTGTTTACTATGGGCTTAGAGGAGTTCATTAGATACTGGTTGTTGGTGTTTTCTGTAAATTCTATTGATGTGGGTGTATGTAGACCTTTTCCCCCGTCGGTTTCTTAACACGCTTGGCTGCATCCGCCCGTCCTTCCTGGAGAGGGCTCGCATCCCTACATTAATTTCACAGAGGGCAGGAATGGCATAGGCGTCCTCACGCAGAAGAGTTCCTCGTAAGAATCTGGTCCGGGCTATGGGCATTATGATTTGAAGTTGAAGTTGAGTGTGTGTGGCGTTTGTCATTAGACCCCTTTACTGCAGTGTTTTCTTGAAGAATGCGTGCGCCTTCCTCGTGTCGATTGCGACCGGTTTCGACAGTTCCTCGGTCATTTCTCAAGCTGGTGGGTGTAGTTCCTGGCTGGATTGGTGCGTTTATTATAATGTTGAATGCCAGATTAATATTGTAAAGACGAGCCAAATCCCTTGTTACGTATTACTTTGGGCACTTCTTATTGGTTGTGGTGTTTATTCGTTGAACACGTTTCTCCTTAGCACACTCCGTCTGCTCCGTCTACAACCAGTATCTAATGAAATCCACTAAGCCCATAGTAAACACCAAGTTCGACGAGGTACACTTCCAAGCCAGGACGCCAAGACCTTCATCCAACTCTATTGGAAAATAAGTAGGACTGCGAGCCCTCTCCCGGAGTGAAGGCTGAGGCGCCGAGCAGACGGAGTGTGCTAAGGAGAAACGTGTTCAACGAATAAACACCCACAACCAATAAGAAGTGCCCAAAGTAATACGTAACAGGGATTGGCTCGTCTTTTACAATATCTAATCTGGCATTCAAACATATAAATATAATATATATATATATATATATATATATATATAATTAAAGTTACAGCTAGAGAACACAAGAAAAAGGACGAGCACTCACGAATCTCGATAATTTCGGCGTCTTGCCAATTATCGAGATTCGTGAGTGCTCGTCCTTTTTCTTGTGTTCTCTAGCTGTAACTTTAATTATTTGTCCCGTTGGACCGTCTGTTTTCAATTCTAAGTATATATATATATAATATATATATATATATATATATATATTGAGGTTCTATTGAAACCTATGCCTATTTCCTAGTCTAAACACCATTTCGGATTAATTTTTCCAATTTTCTCACCTCTGACTTCCATAAGTTCGGGACAAGATACATCAGTTCTCCAAAAATTGTATTCCTGTACTCCAACAAAGGTGTTAGACTAGAAATAGGCATAGGTTTCAATATAACTTGTATAAATGAAGGCCTCTCCCCAAATGTACGAATATTTATATAAATAATATATATATATATATATTCGTATATTTCGTGAGCAGACCTTCGTTTATGCATGTCTTGTTAAATTTTATGCCTACTTTTAATCTGACAACTTTTCTACTGAATCTCTCGATTTCTCTAATACACTTTCTCCATTTTTGTGGTAAAGATAGATTAGTTGACCAAAGTTTTTATTTACATAACCCGACATGTTTCGGTCCTCACTGACCATTATCAAGGATTTTGTACAACTATAATCCTTGATAATTGTCAGTGAGGATGAAACATGTCGGGCTATGTAAATAAAAACTTTGGTCAACTAATCTATCTTGTACCACAAAAATGGAGAAAGTGTATTAGAGAAATTGAGAGATTCATTAGAAAAGTTGTGACATTAAAAGTAGGCATACAATTTAACAAGACATAATTATATACATATATTCGTAAATGCTGGGAGCAGTACTTCTTGGATACATACATTTAAAAAATGAATGTCCGATTTCGCATTATTTAATTTGTTAGAAAATGTTTCTAATTCTCTAAAACTCTTTTTACTTTACTATAAGTAAAGTATAGTGATCGTGAAAAAATTCGATCTCGAGATTTTGACGGAATTACATGTTTTGAGGTCCCAGAAGTCGTTTTATGACGTTTTTTACGATGATGTCTGTGTGTGTGTTGGTGGGTGGGTGAGTGGGTGGGTGAGTGGGTGGGTGCGTGTGTTAGCATTGCTTGTTACCACGCTACGGTCCAGAATCTTTAAAGGATCAAGTTGATATTTTACACAAAATGGGCCTCATAAAAGACGAAGATCCTATTGTTTGGGAAGAATTATGCATGATGGAAAGTCACTTTTTTTGCCAAAAACGTTTTTTTTAAAAACATTTATTTCTCCTAAAACTGATAACCCTAGAGTTTTGAAATTTTGACATTATCTTTGAGGTTTCAAATGCAACAAACGAAAAAAAAATATTCAGAATTTTAAAACAACAGGAAATATTTTTTTATCAATAAAATGTAAAAATTTTGACTTATAATTCAATCTCAAACTTGTGAGAGCGATACAAGCCATACTGTTTGACGGACAAGAATGAAACTATGCCTATAAATAGAACATTATATGACAATGAGTTGAGATATTTTTTTTCAAAATTACATTCGCTAAAGGGGCGTTACAGTACGATTTGTGTTTTCAGAAAAATGTTTTTTTGACGCTAAACGGCTCGTTAAAAATAATGAAAATTTGACCAAAATGGAACAAAAAATTAGTAATTCATAAAAAAAAAAATCATGAAGTTTCAATTACGGGAAAGAGCAATAACGATATAAAAACCTCTTTGTTTATCCTAGACTAAGAGATCACCTGCTATACTTGTCGAAATTTTGTATTTTTTTACATTGTTTACATTGACTTAGAAATTTTTTGAGCGAATCCACTGAGATAAAATTGATGTTTCTAATGGAAAAATGAAAAATATATTATTATGACTTATAAGAGATGTAAGAGGAATAATGTTGTGCAGGTAAATGATAACAACTCATTAAAAAAAAATTCGTATATATGTTATTTGACAAAGGGAAGGAAAATGATCTTATTAAATACTAAGAAGCCATAAAATTCCCAGTATAATAATTCTGTTAAAAACCAAATTTAAAAGATAATTCAAAATATAAAATCT
This sequence comes from Hermatobates lingyangjiaoensis, assembly GCA_026182355.1. Taxonomy (NCBI): domain Eukaryota; kingdom Metazoa; phylum Arthropoda; class Insecta; order Hemiptera; family Hermatobatidae; genus Hermatobates; species Hermatobates lingyangjiaoensis. The sequence goes on along the minus strand of JAPFBL010000389.1, from coordinate 310,498 downwards.
TTCGTTTAGAGATTAATAACTGTAATTATCGTTACATCTTTAATTAACAAATCACCTTAAAACAACATTTTTCTTCGCTGTTTAAGATGTTTTTCAGAGAAAAAATGGTATTTTACTGTTTCAAATTTGAAAATTTTACATTAATATTCAATGTAGAAGGATGTCAAGTAAACAATGGAAGAAATCTACTGGCTATTTGAACGATAGCCATGTTCTCTTGTAGGATAATATTTCGTTTCAAGAAATGTTCACATTGGTTTTCAAAAATGTTAATACTGCTGTAGTATACTAATGAAATTATTTGCAAATAATAAATTATTTGTGATGTACAAAAATAAGCTTATAAATTGATATGTCCTTTAATCACTATCTGTACTACCTCATGAATGCAATGCTAATAATTATATCCCATTTAGATATTTATGTTATGCTTAAATGATACGTTATGTTTTTATATACTCAAGAAATTTGACATTGAGTTACTTATAGTAAAGTAGAGTGTAGGCCACTCCAGATTTTTTATCACCGAAACATGTCGAAGAATATATTCAATTACACGAAATATGGAGAGTTAATTCATGACCTAAGAAACACGGATTTAAAAAAGAGTTTTAGAAAATTAGAAACATTTTCTAACAAATTAAATAATGTCAAATCGGACATTCATTTTTGAAATATATATATATATATATTATGCTCCCATAAACATGTTTATTTCAATTTTAAGTAAATAGATAATTTAAATATACACATAGTTTATAAAGAACTTAAATATATGAATTTCTCTTTGAAAATATAATTGCCAATATTTTGAAGTAATCTTGACCCAGCAGGAGTGAATGGTCAAAATTTTGCACTCGGTAAGAACTCGTGGTGCTACTTTTCCTTTCTTTTCAAAAGTTTAATGGTGATACCATATAAAAAATAACTTTAGGTCAAATTGTAGTAATATTCCTACATGCATGATGTATAATTTCTCATAAACTGGTTTAAAAATACGTAAAAAAAAATTAATAGGCAATACTTTTTCTGTGTTGTCCTTTGCTTAAAAGCCAAACCAAATGTATTATATAGGACTGAATAGTGTACTATTAATTTTTATTAATATAATATCTGCAGTTTTTAAAAACAATTCGTTACAATATTACAATAATAATTCTATCGGTGTGATTGCACCGAAGATGGCCGTACAATAGGTTTTTTATAAGCTTGTTATTTTAATTTCCAGGAAATTACTCTCGGCTGGCGTGTGAAATCCAGTTCGTGCGATCAATGGGATACTATTTGATCCAGATATACATCCCATCTGGGCTAATCGTGATAATATCGTGGGTCTCCTTCTGGCTCAATCGAAACGCCACGCCAGCTCGAGTGGCTCTAGGAGTGACCACGGTGTTGACCATGACCACGCTTATGTCCTCCACAAACGCCGCCCTCCCCAAGATCTCCTACGTCAAGTCCATTGATGTTTACTTGGGGACATGCTTCGTCATGGTCTTCGCATCGCTCTTAGGTCAGTTAAACAATCCTATTTTATAATTCCTTAAAAACATTTTATATTTGACCTCAAAATTTAATAGTATGTCTAGAACCAGTGGTTTTCAAAGTGCTCCACATTGATCCATGAGCAAAACTAGTATTTTAAGGTCCATGCCATGACCTCGAACTTTAACTGTATGTCTAGAAACAGTGGTTTTCAAAGTGCTCCACATGAACCCATGAGGAAAACTAGCATACAAGGTTCTCAAAGTGTTCCACATGGATCCATGAGCAAAACTAGTATTTTAAGGTCCATGCCATGACCTCGAAACTTAACTGTATGTCTAGAAACAGTGGTTTTCAAAGTGCTCCACATGGACCCATGAGCAAAACTAGTATATTAAGGTTCTCAAAGTGCTCGACATGGACCCATGAGGAAAACTAGTATTTTAAGGTCCATGCCATGACCTCCAACTTTAATTGTATGTCTAGAAACAGTGGTTATCAAAGTGCTCCACATGAACCCATGAAGAAAACTAGCATATAAGGTTCTCAAAGTGTTCCACATGGATCCATGAGCAAAACTAGTATTTTAAGGTCCATGCCATGACCTCGAAACTTAACTGTATGTCTAGAAACAGTGGTTTTCAAAGTGCTCCACATGGACCCATGAGCAAAACTAGTATATTAAGGTTCTCAAAATGCTCGACATGGACCCATGAGGAAAACTAGTATTTTAAGGTCCATGCCATGACCTCGAACTTTAATTGTATGTCTAGAAACAGTGGTTCTCAAAGTGCACCACATGGATCCATGAGGAAAACTAGTATATTAAGGTTCTCAAAGTGCTCCACATGGATCCATGAGCAAAACTAGTATTTTAAGGTCCATGCCATGACCTCGAACTTTAATTGTATGTCTAGAAACAGTGGTTCTCAAAGTGCTCCACATGGACCCCTGAGGAAACTAGTATTTTAAGGTCCATGGCACGCGGTTAGTACTCTATGTTAAGTTCATATGCACATATCAGAAGAGAATAACAAAAAATACATCAGAGCATAGCGAGCTGACCGTTTGATTATTCAAACATTATAAAACATAAGGCTCAATTTTTTCTTCAATGTTCCAATTTTTTTAAAAATGTTTTATTACTTTTTTTTTTATAATATTAAAAACTGAACGAACTCTTTACAATTTATTTCAGCGTACTTTATAAATTGTTATGTAGAAATATTTTGTTATTGTTTTAAAAAGATTTTTGTATTTCGACATCACGTTGTAAATGTAATAAACTTATTTCTTTGTTAAAAGTTGCATTTACTATATTTGTTTGAAAATTTACACTTGCATTATTATGTTTTTTAAATGCCTTGGGGGGGGGGGGGGGGGGGGTTCCACAGATGGTAATATGGCTGTCAGGTTCACAAACAAAGACTGAGAACACCTAGTCTAGAATATGCCCCCCCCCCTCCCTATCCATCTGTTACAAATCTTAAAACCTGCATGTCATTGAAAAATCCAAACCCATGATCTCATCAAATACACAATATTTAATGTTTACATAAATATTCCTCGGAATAAAATACGTAAACAGATGTTAGCAACAAATTGTTTTTACTGACATTTTCATATAGTAAACCACATAATAATGTAAAAATAAACTTAATATATTTTAAAAGGTAGGATGAAATTTAATTACAAACAACTCTCACTCCTGCCTAAATTGATTTCTTTTTAAATCATTAGTTGTGCAATCCGTAATTGTGTGGTATTTATTCATTCTGAGGTAAAATGGATAAACAAACAAAACTCTCCATACAAATGAAGTTTTATTCAACGCGTTTCGAACACTTTTTGTTCATCATCAGGAAGACAGTATAATACAAATTATATCTAATCAGTTACAAAATTAGAGTGAAATAATAAAATTCAATTAAGAGAATTCAAGACATACCCAAGGATGTGTTTCTGGCCTTCTGTATTTCAGTTAACGGTTTTCAAGCATACCCGACGCCTTTGTCACCTTATCTCCTAAATGCCTATCCCCACTCTTTCGCAACGGATCTGTTTCCTACCAGTTGTTTTCACTGGACTAACCCGTCAGCACCACATCCTTGGGTATGTCTTGAATTCTTTTAATTGAATTTTATTATTTCACTCTAATTTTGTAACTGATTAGATATAATTTGTATTATAGTGTCTTCCTGATGTTGAACACAAAGTGTTCGAAACGCGTTGAATAAAACTTCATTTGTGTGGAGACTTTTGTTGGTTTATCCATTTTACCTCAGAATGATTTCTTTTTGTTTTTTTTTTACGTATTTTATATTGTTGTTCATAAATGTATCCATAGAAATGATATGATGTAATAATATATATATATGGGTGAAGAAATATTAAAAATGATTTTTTTTTCTTGCTTTTAGTAACTGTTCATAGTCCATCGTTACGATGAAAAAGTAATAAAGTTTCTTTTTTTTTTGTAAAAAAAAATGTCTCCATCTTGTTTTTATTAAAATGAATTTAAACAAGTGTATGAAGCAGACTTATAAAATAATCGCAAATTATGTGAAGTTTAAACTTTCCGATTTGAACAGAATTAAAGTGCTCCCTAACAACAATAACAACAACAAAACACTTTTACAAGTTACTTTAAATTTGACTTGTTCAAAGTTTTTAAAGCAAAAAATACCCATTCACAAACTTTCAGTTCAACTTAAACATTTTATTGATTTTGAATCCATAGTTATTATGTATTAAGATTATAGAACTCAAATTAATAAGACTAGAAATCTAAAATATTCACTGATATGACAGCAGTTCTATATTATGCGTATATTGAACTTTTATTTTTTGTTAAATATTCTGGTTTGATGTCGCTGTATTTGTTATATGATGTATGGATTATAATTTCAATCATATCCATGATAAACTAGTGAATAAATTAATTTCTTTGTTTACAATTGTAATTATTATAAATATTTAACTATTTTTCAAATGCACTTGTAGAAAAAAAAAAAATTGAAAGTAATTTTTTTTTCAAACTTGTTTGTACAGAGTATGCCACTGTGGGCTACATGGCGAAGAGAATACAAATGAGAAAGGATAGGTACGAAGCGATAAAGAAATTAGCGGCGGAAAAGCAGAAAAAGATAACAGGCCTAGACGCAGTTCTGGGGGAGGGAGACCAGGCCCCACACGCCAAGCAAACAGTGAGTGTCGTCCGCCACAACTCAAATCTATGTCTAAAAACTTTGCCCTTTTCAACATTCCCGTACTACACTCAGTCTCTAAATAGAATGATTTAGAAAAAAAAATTGAGATATTACAAAAAAGTTTTCATAATAATATTAGATTATTATAATAATAAATTAATGCATTTCATCATTACCATTTAGATTAGTATTATTAATATTAAACACATAATATACTGTCTTACCTCGTACATTACTGCTGTAGATCTCGGACCGGTTTCGGGAGTCACCCATCTTCAACAAGAACTGATCCAATCCAGATCAGTTCGTGTTGAAGATGGGTGACACCCGAAACCGGTCCGAGAGCTACAGCAGTAATGTACGAGGTAAGACATATATTATATGTTTAATATTATAACAATAATTTAACATAGTAAACTAGTTAGAACAATTATATTATTGTGAGACTCAAAGTAATATTATTATGAAAACATTCTGTATTTTTTTTTATGAAATAAGTAGAAATAAATAAAATACGTATTTGAAATCAAAATGTTTAGTTTTTAATAATTTTTTTTTTATAACTCCACATATTCAAATGATTATTCTACTGTTAGAAGAAATACCCCGTACAAATGATAGGCTAAATAATAATAATAAAGAAATTGAAATTGAAAACATTAAGTAACCTTATTATAACATATTAGAACTAATTAAATACGAAATAATTTACACTTAAAATAAAATAAGCATTTTAATTACAAATAAGTTCCGTTTCTGAAACAGCATTATTTATGTTCACTCGTTGAACCTGAACTGTAAAGAATTAAATTCGTTCGTTGTTTGATGTCTGGACTGTTTTCATACTAATTCATTTTCATTGAAGCATGTTAAGAATGAATGGAGTCTGAACCCAGTGAGTGAACCATACAACGCAGATAGATTTCATACTAATCTCTAAAGTGGAAGCTTTTAATACAAATCCCTTTAGAAAATAACAACTTTAATTGTGCTAAAACTAATTTGGTTTTTCATCGTCAAATCTTAAAATATTTTATTATTGTATGAAATATGTTTAGTTTTCTTTTGTCTTACAACACTTTTAATACTTTGATAAACCTCTTTGAGGTTTATTGTTGTTTTCTTTCTAATCACTTAGCAACTTATGAGATTCCTTCAATTTCGATAGACCGATTGAAATAGTTTAACGAACAATACTGTCAGATTAAGTACAGAGCATTTTCAACTTTCTTATACTAGCTCACCATGAATGCTAAGCAAAATAATGATATTTTTTAAACTATAATAGTTTGTGTATAGAATAAAATCTAATTTTTTATAGATAAAAGTTAAATGACAAAACTAAACTTCGCTTTATTAATTTTATTTTTACATAAAGATAATTTTTAAATAATCATTTTTTGCTTAGTTTTTGTAAGTTATTTTGTAAAAAGAAATAACTTTTGTAAGTTAGTTAAATAGTTATAGAATTTAACTTGTTTATTAAATGAATTGATTAATGAATTATTTTGTATTAACGGTAGCTCCATCTAGTAGATTTTTCATGAATGAACAGTGCTCTTGTAAGTGGTGCTATCTATATTTAGTGACTATCAAAACACTATTATTGGGTTAATTAGTGGCCAAGTTAGCTCAGTAGTTAACGTACTCGCCTCACAAACTGATAGGACCGGGGTTCGATCCCCACCTGGTCCTCGATTTATTCATGCAGGAGGTGAATAAACTGAGCACGTTGTCCCTCGGAGAAGGACGTTAAACCGTCGGTCCCGAACCTGTACGATATCAGGTACTCGTTAAAGGTCCCTACTACAAATACACTTGAGTTAGGCAAAATTTAGGACTCCTACCGTAGAATAATTGTTCATTGTGTGTTATCACAATACAAAGGGACAATGCTCGACCTCTACGTCTGTTCCCTTGTGAGACTACCACTGCAACCTAACCTAACCTATCGGGTGAATTCAGTTACAAATTATCAGAAATTTTAATTTGCTATCACTTCTGAAATAAAGTCATTGTACCTATAAAATGTCAATACTTAAATGAAAAAAACATTTTTTTTTTTTGGTGCGGTAATTTAAATCTTGTTCAATGAGACTTCACTGCAATGGAAAAAAGTAAGAGTAAGTATTGCGGCATATGAATTATAAATAGAACTATTTCATTATACTACTGTTAACTAGAAACCCAGTAAAGCCTATTTTACTTGGTGTTCTATAATCACCTCTTCTTCACATTCAATCATTTTTTTATTGTTATTTGGATATAAATGAATAATTGAAATTAATGGTTGCTAAAACTATTTATTTTTAGCTAACAACATTAAAAGAGTATACTATTTATTTTAAAATATTTTTTATTTACGGAAAATATATAGAAAGGCCATTTAAAGTAGTGAAAAAAGCCAGGGTTTCCTTCTTTACGCCCAGTTCATGATTGCAATCATAGGTTAGGTGTGGTTGCAAGTGCAGTTTTACAATGTAACACTGTAATAGGCCAACTATTATCCCTCTGTGATACCATTCAATGAACACTCTACATTGGGAGTCCTAAATTTTGTTTATTCGCCTAGGTTAGGTTAGGTTAGAATGCAGTGGTAGTCCCACAAGGGAACACACTTAGGCCGAGCATTGGCCCTTTGTGATACCACACAATGAATATTAATTCTACAGTGGAAGTCCTAAATTTTGCCTAACTCAAGTGTATTTAGAGTAGTGATCTTTAACGAATATCTGACATTTTTCTAAATACACTTGAGTTAGGCTAATAAACAAAATATAAGACTCCCATTGTAGAATGTTCATTGTGTGGTATCATAAATGACTACTGTTCGGGCTATGTGTGTTTTCATTATAATTATTATGAAACGTATCATTATAATAATATGTAACGAATATCTGACATTGTTCTAAATACGAGGTGTGTAAATAAAGTAGTGAGACTGATTTTTTTTAAATTTTCTATTCAAATATAATTACAATGTGATATTGTCACCTTCAAAATAGTTCCCTTCGGAAGCCACACAGCGCTGGAGACGGTCCTTCCAATCATTGTAGCATTGCTGGAACTCGGATTCTGGAATGGCCTTCAGCTGGTCGGTTACAGCAGTTTGTATGTTTTGTAGTGTCCCGAAATGAGTTCCCTTGAGGTGATTTTTCAATCTCGGGAAGAGGAAAAAGTGATAAAGACTCAAGTCTGGTGAATAAGGAGGCTGAGTAGCAACAGGAATGTTTTTACTGGCCAAAAACTCGTTTTCTTTTCGGAATTTTCGGAACCATTTTCGCACAAATTTTTCTCATCTCCAATTCATTGGTCAAAATGTGATGAACGGAGGTGTGATTCAAATTCAACTGTTCCCCGATCATTCTGACTGTCAAGCGTCGATCTGAACGCACAAGGTTCCGTACTCTGTTGACATTTTCATCGGTGTTTGCACTTGAAGGCCTTCCGCTTCATGGTTCATCTTCAATCGACTCTCTTCCTTCTGAAAATTCCTTAAACCACCGAAAAACCTGTGCCCTTGATAAAACACGTTCTCCATAGGCCTCCTGAAGTTTTTCAAAAGTCCAAGTTGTCCAAGTCTGAAGCAAAATTTGATTGCACACCGCTGCTCAACTTTGAGGTCACTCATTTTTAAAACGCTCAAGAAAAAACCATTTCACGAAAACCAACGCTACGGACAAACAAATGACTGTGGCGAGTTCAGATTCATACTGGAGGCGCATCACACGTGCACCTGACCCTACTCAAGGCCACGCGTCTCCAGCGTTGCCAGATCGAAAGCGACGTTGCCAGTCTCACTACTTTATTTATACACCTCGTACATTTGAGTTAGGCTAATACACAAAATTTAGGACTACCAATGTAGAATGTTCATTGTGTGGTATCGTAAACGACCAATGTTCGGGCTATGTGTGTTTTCTTTATGGTCATTATGAAAGGTATCATTATAATAATGCACTTACTAAACCAAAGAATTAAACCAAAAGATATGGTTCAATTGATTTATACAGCCTAATATAAGTAGCACTCGTGCTCTAGTTAAAGGTTTTGTAATGAGAGAGTGTAGATTAGTCAAGGGTTGTGCTTGACCAAGTCAGTGGCAGTATCCCTTTTAAGTGGTTCTGGTTCTGTCCAGGAGGTTCGTTTCAAGGTGCACGACCCCAAGGCCCACTACAAAGGTGGCACAATGGAGAACACGATAAACGGGCGAAGTCAGGACGAAGAGGCAGCTGCTGCAGCCACACTTCATGTAATCAATCCGAAGAAAGACGTCAATAAACTGCTTGGCATGACGCCATCGGACATTGACAAATACAGTCGAATCATCTTCCCCGTCTGTTTTGTCTGCTTCAACCTCATGTACTGGATCATATATCTGCACATCAGCGACGTCGTTGCCGACGACCTCGTCCTTCTCAAAGACGACAAATGAACCTGCTCACTCACACACTTCCCTTACTCCTTTCTAAAACTACTCATTTCTTTGGTTCTTCAACTTCTCGCTCAGGCTGTCATCTGACGTCATGCACTAGTGTAGTCACACTTGCGTTTCTATAGCAACCGACATTCATTTAATATACACATAACATTTTGCAAAATGTTCTTAACTGTTGTTGAACTCAAAAATTCTAAAGTAGGATGTAGGACAACTATTTTATACTGGATGCCAAATAAGTTTATAAAAAAAATAATAAAAAAATTGTAGTATATATATATATACATATATATATATTAAAAAAAGCGCACTATATAATTTAAAAAGGTATTTATTTATTTAAACATTTCAAAAAATGTTTAATTAATTATCTCATTGAAGCATAATCTTCCATGAATAGTTTCGTTTAAAGGAGAAACTGTGTTTGTTTAATCGTGAGTTCACCATTCTTATCATTTATTTTAAGCACTGATGGCCAATCTACCCAAGCCTGGACAAAAAAAAAGAGTAACTTCTTTGTTGCGTATTTTGCATAAATGAGTAATAAGGTATTCAGAGCAATATTAAACCTGATATCCGAGATATATTAAGCTTTTAAATTGTCTTTAAATGCCAATGGAAATATTGAAGTTGAGAAAAGAAGCCCAGATGTAGGTGATTATTTTAAAACACTTAATCTTTCTTTCATATAGCATTCTCACAGCGCTTGCTTACTATGCAGTTCTTCATTATAATATATATATATATATATATATATATATATATATATATACACCACTGTTAGCTCATGTGATGATATACAACATAAAAAGAGAATATTCCTTCTATTACATGAAAACTACGTAACAGTACCCCTTTTTACTTTGTTATGCTTTGTTATGAAAATTTTTAAAAAATTTTTAAAAAATTTTCTAAATATGGGATGAAATAAATCATATATCAAACATAAATGTTAAAAAAGTCACCTTTTTTGAAAATTCGGCCAACAACATAATCTTCGAAATTTATGTATTTTTTTTAACAATTTTAAAGTGATTTTTAATATATATATATATGGTTATATATATATATATATATATATATATATATATATATATATATATATATGTATAGTAATTAAAAGAAACGGTCCAAAGGATTTTTAAATCAAAAATCAATTAAAAAGGAAATAGCACAGAGATAGACACAGGAATAACTCACTTCTATATTTCGACCATCGTCGTCATTAGTTCCTGCGGAACTCTTCGCCTTCTGATGACGACGATGGTCGAATTATAGAAGTGAGTTTTTCCTGTGTCTATCTCTGTGCTATTTTCTTTTTAAATGGTTTTATATATATAATATATATATATATATATATATATATATATCCAAAAATAACACATACAAGAAGCCTTTAAACAGTGATTTTCATTGTATATGCAACATTTTTCTTTGAGCATATAAAGAATTTACTATAACAAATGAAATAAGAAGAAAAATATATCTGAAGTTTTTAATCGATAATCATGTGAAAGTACATTTTTTTTACAAAAAAAAAAAAGTTGAGTTGTTTCATTACAAGATACATCGAGGCTATTTCGTTTATTATATATTTGTATGACAACTTTAATACGTGCCGAAAACATTTGAGGGTTTTTTTTTTAATTTATATGTCAGAAAAGAATATATCACTACAAAATAACACACACTTACTGCAATCCACATGTCATACCGCATTTATTGGAAAAGGAGTTTAATCTTCAATATTACCTCCTGACAATGAACTACGAACTAGTTCATACTTGGAACTGTGCGTTGCTCTGTTTTGTGTACTACATTAGTTGTTGGTTCTTAATAATTACGTTGTGATCAAAATATTCGGAATATATATCCATTCACTTTTAATGTTAAATATACAAGCTCAAAATCGAGATATATATATATATACGTTTCACTGTGCATCACAAACACAGAACTAAGGAACAAACACACTTACTGTCTCTAATTTTCGGTCGAACCGTCATCAGGAGAGCTGACATAGGGACACCAAGCGCACTTGTGAAGCGATGGTTGGAGACCAACCGTTGGGTCTCCAAACGTCCCTTCACAAGTGCGCTTGGTGTCCCTATCTCAACTCTCCTGATGACGGTTCGACCGAAAATTAAAGACAGTAAGTGTGTTTGTTCCTTAGTTCTGTGTTTATGATTCACCATGAAACGTTTATTTTATCACCGTGAAACGTATATATATATATAACAATTAAAAGAAACGGTCCAGAGGACTTTTTTAAATAAAATAAATTCAAAACGAAGGAAACACACAGAAAGACACAGACATAACTCACATCGAAATATCGATGTGAGTTATGTCTGTCTTTCTGTGTGTTTCCTTCGTTTTGAATTTATTTTATGTATATATAGATATATATACATATATTAAACAATATATATGTATATATAAAACTAAATGACATATGAAATAACAAATATATATATTACAATTATTAAATTATATATATATATATATAATATGTATATACATTAACACAAAGAAAAGAACTCATAAAATCACTACAAAACACACTTCAATATTTCGACGCTTATCGTCAGCAGGAATAAGTACGAAGTAATTACAAGTTGCAAGTTACAGTTTGCTTCTCAACGCAAGTACTTCATGTCGTCATCAATGATGACGATGAGTGTCGAAAAATTGAAGTGAGTTCTGTAGTGATTTTGTTGTGCTCTTTTCTTTTTGTTACTGTGTTTATTGTCCATATGGACCTTTCTTTTCATTTTATATATATATATATATATATATATATATATATGTAGTATTAAAATTTAAATTCAGAAACATGAAAGAAAATATAAATATTGAAGGTTCTCAATTATTTCGACAACACTATGGCACAATTATTGATAATCACAAATGTTTCTCTCCTTTTCACTCATCCGACTTTTAGGCTTTCATTTGCTGTCTATTTGAACCATTTTATCATATATTTAAAGTATATATGTATATATATATATATATATAAAATTCAATAATATATCAACCGTTGGATAGAATAGGTGTATAATGTAATCAGGATTCGTTCAATTTTCCAGGATCAAAATCAAACTCTCAATGCCGACGTTTCGGTTTTATTTAAAACCTTTTTCATAGGCAGAAGTCAGAATTTTTGAATTAGAAAAAAAAAGTCTGGTCCAAGTTTTTGACCAGTTAAGATGTTAGTTCACTAACTATCTATTGTTACTTCATTTTATATAATGTAAATTTCATCATTTTTCTAATTCAAAAATTCTGACTTCTGCCTGTGAAAAAGGTTTTAAATAAAACCGAAACGTCGGCATTGAGAGTTTGATTTTGATCCTGGAAAATTGACCGAATCCCGATTACATTATACACCTATATATATATATTATATGCTGAATGCCAGATTAGATATTGAAAAAGACGATCCCTGTTGCGTATTACTTTGGACACTTCTTACTGGTTGTGGGTGTTTTTTCGTTAAACACGTTTCTCCTTAGCACACTCCGTTTGCTTGGCTGAGTTGAAGGCTGAGGCGGCCAAGCAGACGGAGTGTGCTAAGGAGAAACGTGTTTAACGAAAAAACACCCACAACCAATAAGAAGTGTGCAAAGTAATACGCAACAGGGATTTGGCTCGTCTTTTTCAATATATATATATTATTAAACAATTCACTAAACCTTATTCTCGCAAATTAAATTTTTCATGAATTCCCCATACTGATCTATTACTAATATTATCGTACGAGAAGATATGTTATAAAAAGAAGATATAGCATAACATTCAATTAAACTTGAATGAAGTCAAGCATAAAAAGAGCAAACTTCCCCATTAGATAACCTGTCATTAGGTTTTCTAACAACCAATCAAATATCACATCCAAACAACTTTTATAAATATTTAACCCATATGTTATTTGATCTGAAAATTAGAAAAAAAAATAACAATATAAAATAATTTTGAATGTTACTCTCTAAAATTATTTATCCATGCATTAGGTAAAAACTTGAAAGTATGCCTTAATTTTTTTTAAATAAATATTAGATATTTTAGTATCTTAATGATACAAGTTTGATTTTTTCGTTTTATATCTGTGATAAAGGTTTAAATTTACACGTTAACTCTTGTCCATTTCTATAATTCTTTAAACTAATTGTTTAAATCATTGTTATGAAGAAATATCAATATATATATATTTATATATATATAAATATATAATATATATATATATATAATATATAAATATATTATACTATATATATATATATATATAGTATAATATATATAGTATAATATATATTTATATATATATATATATATATATATATATATATATATATATATATATATATAATATATATATACGTATATTTAGGGAACAGTCCTTCATTTATACATGTGAGATTAAAATTTCTGCCTACTTTTGTCTTAATCAGTTTTTTTGATTTCTTTTCCAAATCTCGTATTAGTCCTTTAAATTCTCCATGAACTAGGTATATTAACTCACCATATGATTTTCTGTCCATTTTTAATCGTATTTATTATTACCGACGTTTCGGTCTTCTTTGTCCATCTACAGATTTGGGGAACAGTCCTTCATTTATACATGTAAGTCTGTAGATTGTTTCAAAAAAGACCGAAACGTCGGTAATAATAAATACGATTAAAAATGGACAGAAAATCATATGGTGAGTTAATATACCTAGTTCCTGGAGAATTTAAAGGACTAATACGAGATTTGGAAAAGAAATCAAAAAACTGATTAAGACAAAAGTAGGCAGAAAATTAATCATGAAAATTTAATCTCACAAATATATATATATATATATATAATATATATATAGTGCTAAGGAGTTGTTTGTTGAACATTTTATATATTAACGTTTTGAGTAAATGAGGATACTGGTTTGTTCTGATTTAGTTCCTATTCAATACGATAGCTAGGAAAACAGTAGAAAATCATTCAGTTATTCCAATAACGGTTATCTCGTGAGATCCATACCGTTGTTGCAATAATTTACTAGAACACTGGCAAAAATAGTGCATCTCATTATTATATAAATTAAGTGTAAATAAATAGAATTCATAATAGCAGAAAATTTATAAAATATATATGAAATCTAAAATATGATAATTGTAGATAATATTATTAACTAATTATTTAAGTTATTAAATATTGAATTCATAAAGCTAAGTAAAGAAATATATATATAAACTTTTTTTTTTTTTTTTTTTTTTTGGCTCAATGGACCCGATAGCGTTATATAAATAACGTCTTTTAATTGTATAGACTTGCAAAAATTGAAATAAAAATTATTTCAAAACAAAATTTAGCTCAATACCTTGGAATGTAATTCTTGACTTTTGAATGGTTATCACATTAATTGAAGTGCTCTGAAATTAAATTGAAAACTATATCATATCTAGTTTATTTAAAAACAACGATAATTATCATAACGTTTAAAAATCGGTTTGAGTTCAAAAATATTATAAATTAATTAAATAATTGTAATTTGATTGCAAATAAAAATGTTTATTTTATGTTTAATTAAATAAAATTAAGACTTGGTTGTTTTTTTTTTATAATTGAAGATATAAAGTTATGTTAATGATAATTTCTGTTTATTGGTGTTTATAAAACAGGTTGTAAGGATTTGCCATCACTGCCCAGATTTAATATAGTAAATGCATTTAGTGTTTTTCAGTTCCTAATGAAGGAGTTCGTTTTTGACTGTATGATACAACCACATCATATCATATTTTAATAAGGGGCATAAATGCAATAATATGATTTGGCAAGTTGTAAATAAATTATATTTAGTGCATGCATCGTGCAATACTCTGCATTAGATTTTGTAAAGTGAATATTTATAGCATGTTTTATGCATTTGTAATAATTTCTGAAGTAAACTGTGATAATTTCTTATAATTGCTTACCTTACGTCCTTCTTATTGTTGGATTTTTTTTGTTTTTGTAATTTTCTCTTATTAATAATGTGGTAATGTTTTACAAATTAAACTTTGGTTATATTTCATTCCCCCTTATAAGGAGATGTTACAGACCATTAAATATTTTTATACGACAATATACTTTAAAAATTAGTAAAATAACATAATAATGAATTATATTCATCCATTGTTACTTATTCAAGTAAGTTTCATTAGTACTGACATATTCAAAACTTATGCACTTCATAATAACAATGAATTAAAGATTCATTTTAAAGTGAAACAGCTTTAAAGAGAGACCGCCATAATAATTCAAAGCAAAAAAAAAATTCATATTACATGATTTAAATATTATAATTAGTAAATAGAAAGCAGAGAAGTACATAACTTTATATAATAAAGAAACGAATAAAAATTTTCAAGTAGATATATAAATACTAGTTGATATTTGAAAGACATTTAAACTTTGAAATTTGAATAATTGTGTAAAGCGAAAAGTGAAGCTGAACAGGCTAAGAATGAGGAATTATGCACAAGGTAATAACTCACAGTAATCAATATTAATAAAAAAAGAAATTAAATTCTTCTAGGGGAAAGTTTTAGAAATATGTATGTTTACGGATTATATATCTTACAGTTATTTTTATTTTGCACTGGCATAGAAACAATGAAATATTATGTATTCATTTATACATGTTACTGTTATATGTCCAACATGAAAAAGTGGTGAAAAATAGTTTATTTCTATATATAGAAATTATTTGAAAACTTAAATGAATATTAAAAAATAATAAAAATTTATATTATGATTATGAATAACTGTTTTTATTTATAGTTATGTATAACTTACAACTATTTTTTTTTAAATTATTCCACAATAACATTAAGATGAATTTGCATGTTTTGGTTTCTTCTCGTTTAAATGCAGTGGTTTTAGCTGAAATTGGCCTGAGCTTCAAAAAAAATAGAGCAGAGTTCTAATCATAAATGCTAAAAAAAAAAAAATCTCTTTTAAAAGCTATTGTCAAGGGCGAAATATAACCAATTTATTTAAAAAAAAAATGACCAAATTATTCATATTTGTTTACATATAACCGAAAAAAAATAATAATATAGTTTACATTCAAAATGAGTTGCAAAGAAAATTAAAAACAAAAAAAAATTAAGAACACAGTTTCTGTTGTCATTTAAGGCTATTATTGCCAATTATATATATATATATATACATATATATATATAAAATGAAAGATAATATCAGGACTGAAACTATGTATTCGTGATAATAAAATTATGTTAATAAAATAATAAGTCTATGTGTAAATTATACTTAGGAAAGATGTGGTATAGAATATCAATACGACGTAGCGTAAGTGTCATGATAATATAAATAGGTCCAACATTTCAAAACATCATATATATGTTGCTACATTAAATAATTTTGAAAAAAAAAATTCCATCAACCTACTATTAGCACAATGTTTCTTTTAAAATAATAATCTTTCATCACTCAGCCATTTTCCAAAAAAATAACCTAGTTCTGGGCACTTTTCCTTTCGCCTTTTAAGCTTTTAAAAGAACAAAACAAAACCTAGCGTATCTTATACCTACTTAATTTACACTTTTCTATAGCATTACCTCCAATGTATTCTAAAATATAAACAAATGAAAACTAATAAGTTTGTGATTCGATTAAATATGGGGTTTAATCATTGTGTTTCATTGGTGCTCTATAAAAATAAATAAGAAATTATATGGGCTGTTAAACTTAAAAAAAAAATTATATATATATATATACATAAAAAAATAAACTTGTAAAAATGTAGTTTATTAAATATTTAATTTTGAATTAGTAAAAGGTTGTGACTATTTCTGTTGGAACAAAAAAATAAATAAATACAAATATATTTGAAAATATAGAAATGTTAAAATTTTTTGTTATATGTTAAAACAAAATTTAATTTAAAACCCACCATAAACTCAGCTTTAAATACTTCTTCTTTTTTTTTTTTTTTTTTGTGTGTATAAAAATATATGTGCTGAAATATTAAAGTAATCAACACTCGTATTAACTTCATGAAACTTTGTTTCTTTATTTAAAATAATTAATAAAATTCCATTGATAGTATGGAACTTGATATAGAATTAAAGAATTTATTTTCAATTTTAGAATATCGAATGTGTCACTTAAATGAAATTATTTTGGAGCCAAATTGTATTCTTTCTTATGTTACCAAGAAATGGATCTAAATACATTACGTTATTATAATGAAATTTATTGAATTAAATTATTAATAAAGAATTTTAATTTGTTAGACATGTTAGAATTGTAACTAACAAGATCGAGATTGATTATCAATGTTAATTCACTAGCTTTTGTTATTAAAAGTTAAATCTTTTTATTATATTACATTGATATATATATTTTTACAAGTTTTAAAAAAATAATTATTTTATTTATTCTTTGTTGCTATATAAATATTTTAATAAGTTGTTACAGTAATCTGTGAATGTTTTCTTGTTATATTTTTTAAATTATATAAATATGTATTTATGTGAATATTTTTTCCCAATAATTGTTGATGTATTTTAATATATTTATTGTTGTACCATAAAATTATATATAATGAGTTAAAAAATATTTTTTTTTTTTTTTTTTTTTTTTATATAAAGTACTTCAGATCTACATGATCCTATATTAAATATGATAACAGTTTATTTCATTATAAAATTAATTTTTAAGCAAAATGGGTTTATATATGTACTGTTGATTATTAATTTTGTTATATATGTATAAATTAGAAGGTGATAAAGCAATCTAAAACAAAACAGAGAAGTTGATAAATAAAATAGATCACATAATATAGAAAAGCATAATGCTTGACATATTTTATTGCATCATCGTGAACAAACACAAAAGGGAGATCAATCACAATGCAAACTGTTCTTCGCATGTGTGCCCTATATATATTTCAAATGATGATTCAACAAAAGATATAAAAATATATGTTTTTCTATATACATGTAAGCCTTATTTCACAATTTCTATCAATATTATTATAAAAAAAAATTAATTGAATTATAAAAGTCAACGGCTCCTGTTTTTATTAAATAAATTTATATATATATATATATTAATAATGTTATTAGTATTTTTTAAATTGCAAGGTATTTGTTATAAACATAATTATCTACGTATACATTTTTCTGAGAACTAATTCTAGAGGTGTAGTGGCTTCTCCAACCACGTTTATATTTTTATTTTAAAAGGCTATCTTTCTAATATTTTTATTAGATAAGATAGCATAAAAATATAAATAAACATATGTAATTGCCATTAATCGTCAGATTTTGAAACTTATAAAAAAAGAATGTACACGGATTTATGTCAATAACTTTCAGAACATTTTGGTAAACTAACAATTTTCTAAGGCAAGAATCGAGAAATATATTCCTGAAAATAATAAAATTATATTTATACATCATTAATTCTGGTTTTAAAAAAAAAATTTAACGTGAAAATTTGTATGAATTTAGTGGCATAGCAAATGGGGGGGGGGGGGTTTCCCCCAGGGCGGCAGGTGCCAGGGAGGGTTTTTTGAGGGGGATAAAAATAAAAAAATATAAAACAAATTATAAAAAGCTAACAGAAAAATCTGAAAATTTATACCAATCTGAGTTTTTTTAAGGTCGTAATTTTTTATATGTTTTATGTGTATAATACTGTTTTAAAACGGATTTTTCAAGTGTAACATTTACAAATTAAAAAAAAAAGAATTTATTTTAAATTTTTCAAAGGGTTTAAATTTATTCTAGTTTTTTTTTTTTTAAGGGGTTGAAAGATAAATGATGTTTGTTTGCATATCTAATAAATTTAATTTAACAATTTTTTCTACGATATAAATATTATATGATTTTGTTTCGAAAATTCTTTGATTTTCTTTCAAGATGATTTTAAATGTATAAAAGTACTGTTAAGATGAAAGTCTGGGGAGTAATAACAACAGTCTAAAATTAGATCATTGATTGTAATTCTATGAAAATAAATATTTTAAGGACTTTTCTAGAATTTTGAAGGTTAACAACGGTTTGGCACATGGTGGGGAAGAGTGGGTCAAAAGTTGTTGCTATGCCACTGTCACTGTCTGAAATATAATATTATAAAAACAAAATTATCTTCATAAATTATATTTAGAATACAATTTTGATAATTTTGAAAAACTAAATAAAAAAAAAAAGAGTTACAGCCAGCTTATAAATATATATATAAACAAATTGGAATTTTTTTTTCGGGGTTGGAGTAACTACATTCTAAGATGCCTCTTAAGTACCTATTATAGGTTCTAAAAAACTAAAAAAAAAAAAGTAACAAATATTTCTCATTAAATTAGTTTCTATTAATACTGTTTTATAGAGAACACGAATATATATCAATGGAAAAAAAATTATCTAATTTCTTTTCTGGTATGATTAACCTCAGTATAACATCCCATATGCAAATAAGAATATATTGTAGCATTTAAAATAATTGAAAATAAATAATATTTATTTTAAGATTTCATGAACACTATAACTAATGTAATTTAGATGCTTTATATTACATTTAAAAAAAATAATAAGAAGGTTTAGTGGAAATATATTATTAAAAAAAAAATATTAATATTAATAACTAACTATAATTTGTCATGAAACTTAGCGTCCCTTAAATTTTATTATAAAAAAAATAAAAGAGAATAGTTATTCTCGCTTTTGAAAAAAGAAACCAATATTTGGTGCACGTGAAAAATGTGATAACTTATTTACAATTAGTAATTTTCTCATTTTTTTAAATGTATTCCAACATTAATTTCGATGTATTAATTATGATTAGTCAATCATGATTCAGAAATAAGTTGATATTTTATTGGTGTTATTTAGTTATAACTATACTCTTATAAAATGTCAATAACAATATTATTATTGATTTTTTTTTGCATATTCTATTGATTTTATTTTTGTCTTCTATTTTATCTATTGTCCATATTTACATAGTATTTTTAACAAATATTTAACAATCATGTGTTGAATATTTGATTTTGTCAATTGGTTTAATTTAAAATTTAAATTAAAAAAAAATTTCTTGAAAAAAAAATATAATACAGATATTATCTCGAACTTTTCAAAACATAAATGGCCTGTAATATATGTTGATATTATTATTAGTGGTAGTAGTGTTAGTGATTAATATAAAACAATGGATTGCTTGGTTTATGACTAAACAGTTTTTTTTTTTTAATTAACTGTTTTTGTTTGGATGAATTTTTTTATAAATTCTGAGTAAAGCGTATAGACATCTGTATGCCTATATGGTATGAAGCAATTCAGTATGGTCGCAGCTCAAATTTAATCTAGGAACCGCTTAAAATATTGGATGAGTGAGAGAATTTGTTTCTTTTATACTTATACAACAAATAAATCTCATTTTTCCTACACATTAAACACGATATATAAATACATTAGTCGCAATTATAAGTCCCCCATTTTCTCTTGTTTTTCTTTTTCCTCCAAATAAAAAAAAAAAATTACTACTGTACATACAAATAAGCACCAAGGGAACAGTTTTTTCCATTGCTAAAATTAATTGTAAATGATTTCTTTTAGAACACTTAAGTCAATTACTAAGAGGCAGTATGACTCAACAAATGTACTTGTCTACCAAATATTATTAGATCTAAATTCTTAATAATCAATTTAAATTATTTAAAACCAGCTAATTTTACTTTTCAATATATTTGAAACGCTTTTTTTTGTTTTATTCAATAACAAAAAAAAAATTACTTTAAAATCAATGTGGCAGTTTCTTTTAATGGTTATTCATAAATATAAATTAGTAACACATCATCTTTTTTTTTTACTAAACACAAAAATATTTAACTGTGATTTAATTGAAATAATTATTTTAACTTTTTTTATTTAATTATTTAACTTCTACAAGTAGTATAAATTAGGATTTTAATTTGTTATTAATGAAAACCCAAAATGATTTTTTTTCTCCCAAAAAAAAAAATATATAAATTCATGGGTCACAAAAAAAAAACCTTTATTACATTTCACTCGAGGACGGAATTGATCATTACTTTGACGCATTTTTTTAAATATTAAAAAAAAAACTAAAAGAAAATTCATTACCATAAGAGTTTTCAGAAGTAGAATTGCTCAATAATTAGAAGAATTAATCTATGAACATAGATTGTTATTAATCTGTGTGCAAGGGAAAATGTTCAATGTTTATATCAATTATGTTTGATACGTAATCTATATTAAAAAATAGCGAATGGCAAATTATTGCGAATTTTTGTTTCCTATATTTATTTATGTTTTAAAACATTTTTTTTTAAAGAAATATACATAACGATAAACAATTTTTATTTATTTATTTTTTTAATTTAAACCTTATTTTATATGTGAAACATAAGCTAAGGCGCAATTGATATAAACACACTTAGGTAAACTATGTCATGTTAATATATAAATAGATTTAATATAAATAAATATATAGTACGGTAGATGATATTTCATTCTAAATAAGTTGACAGTCCAACTTATATACACTAGTTCAAAACTAAAACAATTATACATTAAAGAACAACATACAAGACACTGACAACACATTCAAACAACACACAAAAACACATTTAAACATAACAGTGCTGATTTTCAAAATAATGAAAAGTTTCAATGAATTTTCTAATATTATATTAATTTTTTTATTTATTTAATTTTACTTATGTTATGAATATTGTACAGTAACAAAACAAAAAAAAAACAAAAAATAATGAAAATTTATTGAAACTTGATCATAGGTTTTTTATTTTAGTTTGTGAAATCACAAGAAAAGGGATATGACCTTTTTATCAATACGTTAAGAGTACGTGTGGTACTGATGAAATGTAGATAGACATAAATCTGAATACTTTCTATGCCGTAAGCGTTTGTACATAAAGTCTTTACCCATGTAAAAATTCCTGAAGATGATTTGGTAAATTACCATTTATTATGTATATTATAATAATTAATTATATTATATTATATTTTGTGGGGTTTACAATGAGCATTAAGTAAACTGTAGACTGCTCACTAAAAAAAAATAAAAGTTTTCAAAATAATTTGATGATTTTTTTTTTATTAACAATTGCAACCTACTTTTATTTTTATTTTTTTATTATTTTATGGTGACTATAACACTGCGTCTTAAAAAAAAAAAAACTATTGTAGTTCCCCTCTTCTGTACTAAAGTATCCCAGTAGTTAGCTTCAACGCCTTCATGAAGCTCAGCACTTTTACTGGTTCCAGCGGTGAAAGTTTTTCTATGGTTTGTTGAGTGTCCCGAAGCACCTACCTCTGTGCAGCAAAGTTGCCTTACAAGTTATCAGCAGATGAAACGGTGTTTCTTCCTCTTTGCAGAATCTGCACAAACCATCATTGATAATGTCCGTTCAGGCTCCCTATGTTTCGGGAGAAAGTACTTCCTTTCTCCTTCTTTGGGATGGTCTTCTTCGGGTCCTCAGGTGCACTTGTGGGACGTTCCCACTAGTTAGCGCTTTTGGACCCTCTGCGCTTCCAAAGGATGGTCTCCAGACTTCCTTCTCCTTACATGGGAAAATCCCTGAAGCTCTATCGGTGGTATTTTGTCCACTCCGGCAGAGCACCGCATACCGGAGTAAGGCTATTTACTCACGGGGGTCACCTGGTGACCTTGAGGCTCCGTTCATAATACAGAAACCCCTGTATCATCCATCCTTCGACACGGATCGCATAACACCTTAGATTGGAGGATTTGGGGATTAGGAAGGATTGGAAACGAAGGTGGTCAGGCCCAGCCCCTGATCACCTTCTCCTCCTCTTTCGTTTGTCCCTGCATATAGCAGGTTAACAGGGTATCCTCGTGAAGGCCGAAAGTCGGAGTTGAGTGTTAGAGGTTATTATAGGTACTTAGTCACTCCATTACCTTCCCAATTTCAACCTAAATATTAAAAAAGTTTGTGGCAACACTTGTCAAGGATCACAGTATCAGGTTTTTTTTTGTTTTTCTACAGAGAACAAGTTGTTTTTTTGAGAATTTCGTTTTCCAAGTGTTTTTTTTTATAATTCTCCAAATATCTATTCTATATTCTGTAATTCCAATAATATAATTCTCCAAATTAGGTGACCCTGACGTAATAAACACAACAATCATTGACAACGAACCCGAAGTTCCAATCCAGGGAGTATCCATCAAGGCTCCAACTTTCATGGAAAACTCAGTGAAAAGGGTGTTTCCGGGTCATGGAGCTTAAATTTAAACTTCATAAATTTAATAATTAGTATAGGTAGGCAGCAAATCTTCTTTTAAACAAGTTCAATTGAAATATGCAGCAGCCTCTGCATTAACGAATTTTTTACTGACTGTCTCTTAATTTTCTGATTATTTTTTTTTCATTTTGGGGGGTAAATCCCAAATTAATGTTGCCAGAGACATTTCAACTTTACCAGTTGGGTTAACATATCATGAAAAGTTAAACGAATTAGCAACAAATATATATATATTTACTTACACAAGCTTTCGACTGTATATGTAATTTTAATGTATGTAAATTTAATAATAATATATGTTTTGCGCTGATTTTTAAAGGTGGTGTTTGATATTCTTGTGTATATTAACTTACATTAGAAGGTACTACTTCCTGTGGTGCTTTACTTTTCTGACTTTAATCATTTTATTTTAACATAGTTCACACCTTGTTGCCACTGTGACTTGTGTGCAGCTGTCTGATAGACTCTTACAATCTGTTGACTCCTACATTTTCGGTGCATCCTCTCGGATATTGTATAGTAAACCTTCCCCCAAACAATATTCTTGTTCATATCCTCTGCCAGATTTTCAACAGGTGCCACTAAATCCACCTACTGAATATGATAATTCATCAAAATAAATCTCTGCTGGCTTTTCATCTATTCCTCTTATGACCTCATACTTATTACTTTTATTGCTTTTTTAGGTAGATTAGGTGAATTGCATAATCCCAATGGTATACGCATAAAATGCTAGTGTCATCATTCAAAACTAAATGCAATTTTTTCTTCATCTTCTGCACACATGCGCTCGTGATGATACTCTGAAGATTTAGCCACCGTCCGTTCTGTCAATAATATCTTCCAGCCTAAGTACCGGTTTTTTTCGAAAATAAGACATCCCCAGAAAATACGTCCTAGCGTGATTTTCGGTACGTTTTGGACTATAAGCCCATGAAAATAGGCCCTACTCAAGATAATGTGAAAAATATAATTCGTTAAAGCTTGCTGTTGAATGTAGTAGGTATGTCTAGCCATCGTAATATTTCTAGACATATTACGTCTAGAAATATATCTACATGTTTCTAGGCATATAAACATATATAAGGCATATTTCTCTATAGAGAATTCTTTAGAAAAAAAAAGTCCAAGAAATTCCTTGTTTTTTCTAAAGTTCGTTTCAAGGAGGCTAATTAGACAAGAAGTATTAATTTAACCTCAGCTATATTGCAAGACATGAGAGATTCAGACCAATGATTCTTCAGGAAATAGATTTGGAGGAAAATCAGAACAAAATTCAAAATTTTAATACTTTTTTTAACGATGTTCCAGAAGATGACATGACTGTAATCGAATAAATTTAAATTTCTGTATAAAAATAAATATTAAACAAAAATATGTAAATCTACTTCATGTATTTGATGCCCATCTCCGAGAATAAGCCCTAGCAGGGATTTTGGCCTAAAAATAAAATAAGACAGTGTCTTATTTTCGGAAAAAGACGGTAGGAGGTAGCATTCTGATCAGGTCTGACGATTCAACACCAGGTAGTCTACAAATAATCTATATTAAGAGTTTTTCTTCTTCCAAACTCTTTTGAGACGACCCAGAGACAGGTACTGAGATGCGACTTGAAGTTTCTAGCTCTTACAACTCAGACTTGATGACCTCCCTCATTGAATAAGGGTACCATCGGGGTTTACGCATACATTATAATTATATATTATATTTCTATTTATTATATTATATTATACATTACGCGTACATACATCTTTCATTAATAACATTGATTTGGTTCACAGAGTTTCCTGCTCAAGATAAGTTCCCTATAAATCAACGAATTCCATGCCCTACCCTCCTATTCTTGTATTCAAACGTTGATAACTTTATAACTGCCCGATCTCTACTAGATTTTTCTCAAGTTGGTCATTTGTACCTATCCTGATCCTTTTGGAACCCTTTATCCCTTGCATCAGGATCATACAGCAGAAATTAGTTCATTTTTAATGACTATATCACTTTATTATGACATTAATTTAAATACTGAACAAGTGTTTATGGAATTCATTAAATGTATTATTTTTTTTAAATTTTTTAAACAAAATATAAAATATAAGTAAATTATAAAATAATTAAAGAAAAAGTTAAATAAGACAGAAATGAAAAGAGATTATAGGTTGATTGGACTTGTGTAACTGTTTCCTTTGTACTCTGATTCTTTGTGTAAATGTTGCCTTTGTACCCTGATTCCAGTTAGAAATGCCGTCAGTCTAAACAATCTCTTCAAACCGGCAACAGTACACGAGAGGCCATTGCAAAAATGCTTAGCAAGTAAGTTGATTTCCTTTATGTTTTACTTATAATATTTTACTAATGATTTAATAATAATAAACAAATTTTGCAGGATCCTATATTTGTAAAAAGGATAATAGTTTATTCAATAAACTTAGAATAAATTGATAATTTTCTTAAATTTTTGTACGGCTAGTAATAATAGAATAACTTTATTAAAATGAATTAACAATTTTCAAATTTGCAAAAAAATTTAAAAAAAAAAATTAACAAAAAAATCTTAAATTTTATGATAATAAAATTATTTATTTTATAATAGTGTAAGTACTATTTGACTAACTCAATGTGTTATAAACTACGAGCATTTTTATAGTTTGGTCATCACCAAACAAAATGTATGCATTAACAAGATATTTCTGCTTTTAAAAAATATTTCTGTAAACGTTAAAATATATTTGATTAAGAAAATAATAACAATATGCTATTAATCATTGAATATTTCTTTTCATATGTTTATTTTAAAAAATAAATGTAATGGTAAAGTTTTACTTCATTGTTTTATGAATTTTAAATTAAAAATGTTAATTTTATTATCAATGAATCATTTTTTTTTTTTTTTTTTTTGGGGGGGTTGAATAGTTGATATCAATCGCATAAATTTTGTTTCATGTTCATATTTATGTCGTCACATATTAAAGACTTAAATACATGAATACTCAGCCAAATAATACGAACTTTGTGTTCTGGCTTTTCAAGACTGGATTTACGCGCAAAGTACAACCATTCAAACTAAACACTTTGCACTTTGATAGCATCCTAAAACCTTTCTTGCAACTAGTAGAACGAAACGACAAATTTACTGGTTAACTACCTATTAAATAATAAGGTTCAAATTAAACTCTCATTGCCAACGTCGTTTCGGTCTTTATTTAAAACCTTTTTCATAGGCAAAAGTATAAATTTTGAAACAGAAAAACTAAGTATTACATTACAAATTATTTTACAAAGAAAAATAATTTGGAATGTAATACTTAGTTTTTCTGTTTCAATATTTATACTTCTGCCTATGAAAAAGGTTTTAAATAAAGACTGAAACGTAGGCAATGAGAGTTTAATTTTAACCTGAAGAACTGACCGAGTCCCGATAAACTTTAGTTTTGTATATATATATTATTAAAATAAGCTTCTGCATTGACCAGTTTCTTGTTGACACTCTCTAGTTTTCGTATCACTTTGCGGTGAGACTCTGGTAGCTTCCAAAGAAGGTTAGCAAAAGACATTAACACACACAATAAACTTTAGGTCAAACACGAAAAACTTGAATAAACCACTTTCTTTAAAATGCCGTTTTAATCATGAAAATAACAAACTAAATAGAGTGTTAACAAGAAACTGGTCAATGCAGAAGCTGCTGCTTATTTTGATAACATATGCTTAAGGGAAGACCTGCTGCCATTGTACACAAATATATATATATATATATAGTAATTTTATATATTTATCATATGTCTATATGTCATATATAATAAGCATTTATATAAAGTTTAATGTAAACAAATAAAACATAGATATATTAAAACACACATTTACAGTCTCTAATTTTCGGTTTGAATCGTTTTCAGGAGAGAAAAAAAGGGAAACCAAGCGCACTGGTACCAAGGCGGTTGGGAGACCAAGTACACTTTGTTTCCCTCTCTTATCTCTCCTGAAGACTGAAACTAGAGACTGAAAGTTTGAGTTTTTAATTTCTCTATGTTTCTTTGTCTACATTAAAATTTTATTTGTTCATTTTGGATTTTATTTTCATCGAAAATGTGTATATAGATTTCTATGTGTATATGTTAAATGTTTACTGGCATACCTAGAGCATTTGCTGCCTTTGGTAGACTAGAAGAGAGGACAAAGTGAGAGAGATCTCCTCACGTCGAAGAACGGAACACGAAATGATCTTCGCGCTCAAAGTCAAAGTGGATTTCGCGCTTGTCAAAGAATTTCGCGCTCCGTTCTTCAACTTGGGAAGATCTCTCTAACTTCGTCCTCTCTGTTCTAGTCTACTCCTGATGACGAACAACAGTTCGAAATATTGAATTCTGCAAGTGATCTTTTTATTCTTTTTTCTGTGTCTTTTTTTTTGTGTAATTTAAAGTTTTATAGTCCTTGTGGACCGTTTCTTATATGTAGTATATATACATAAATATATACCATGATAAACGAAAAACGGTCCGGCAGGACAGATAACACTTAAAATAAACTGTGACACATAAACTGAAACATAAGAAAGACTCATTTTTCAATATTTCGACCGTAATGGCGATTGTCGTCAGAAGAAGTGAATTGGCGGACATTTGACTGTCCTCCCTCCGTTAATTTACTTCTTCTCCTGAGGACGACTGCCATTACGGTCGAAATATTGAAAAGTGAATCTTTGTTATGTTTTAGGTAAGTGTCACAGTTTATTTTAAGTATATATATATATATATATATTATATATATATATATTATTATATATAATATAACAAATTCAATAATATATCAACCGTTGGATAGAATAGGTGTATAATAAAATCGGGATTCGGTCAATTTTCCAGGATCAAAATCAAACTCTCAATGCCGACGTTTCGGTTTTATTTAAAACCTTTTTCATAGGCCTACAAATTTTAAAACCTTTTGTAGGCCTATGAAAAAGGTTTTAAATAAAACCGAAACGTCGGCATTGAGAGTTTGATTTTGATCCTGGAAAATTGACCGAATCCCGATTTATTATACACCTATATATATATATATATATATATATATATATATATATATATATATAATAATATATATATAATATAATATATATGCGGTAACTCACCACAAATGAATGAAGATAGTCGCTCTGAAGCCTTCTGTTTTCACGTCGTCACAGAGCAAGTGAATACAAGTTGCAGGCAGATTGTTAAAATTCATAACCCGCCTACAACTTGTATTCACTTTCTCTGACGACGTGAAAACGAAAGGCCTCAGAGCGACTATCTTCATTCATTTGTGGTGAGTTACCTGAATATTTATATCACGTGTTATTGTGACAATTTTGTATATATATATATATATATAAAAAGATTTCACATAAACACGTGAAATAACAATCAATGATCAAACCACAAATAGAAATGGGAAAACAAGACTAAGATCTTTCAACCGTAACAAGCGGTCTTCGTCAGAGTCAAAAACCCAAGTGAACGAAGACCGCTTGTTACGGTTGAAAGATCTTAGTCTTGTTTTCCCATTTCTTATTGTGGTTTGATCATTGATATAATATATATATATATATATAATATATATATTAGTATATTTAGGAAGCAGTCCTTCATTTATACAGGTTTGATTAAATAATGCGCCATATTTACGGTTGACTAGTTTCCTTGTGTATTTCTCAAGGGATCTGAATAATCTTCTTGTACAAACACCTAAATTGAATTGAATAGAATAGTTCTATTCAATTTAGATGTTTGTACAAGAAGATTATTCAGTTCCCTTGAGAAATACACAAGGAAACTAGTTAACCGTAAATATGGCGTATTATTTAATCAAGCCTGTATATATATATATATATATATATTAGAAGTAAATATATAGCGTTGAAACAGTTAATAATGATTAGGCAGCACTGTAGGCAAATGATATCAGAGATATGTTGTTACAGCAGCCAGTCAGAGAGTAACAAGGAGAATAACTCCAGCTGTGAAGACGATCTACGAGTAAAGGTCTTCTGCCGCATACGACCTCTTCCACCACTTGTACCCAACTCTTGGCTCTCCGTCTTATCTACCAACCGTCTACTTATATCCAAGTCAGATCAACCATCAACACAACTTCAATATAACTTCAACAAAATATTCCCTTCATCATCATCGCAAAAGGATATTTTTAACGAAATAGCTCTGCCTTTAGTAAAAAATCTATTTCAAGGAAAGAACAATCTTTTGTTTTCATATGGTATAACAGGTAGTGGTAAATCATATACGATGCAGGGAACAAGTATCGAAAAAGGCATTATTCCTAGGTGTTTGGATGTTATATTCAACAGTATTGCTGGAAGCCAAGCTCTAATGAATACATTCACACCAGACAAGCAAAATGGTTTTCACTTTCAGCCTGATTTAATAGCAAAAAGTAAAGTTCTCGCTAATACCAACAACAACAATCAGCCTTCACATCCCCAACAGTAAGTTTATTTTTCATATCAATCTTCTTTTAAAATTTACTTTGATTTTTCTAAATTGTCGAATCTATTGCATCTAAAACGTAATATAAAAATACTAACACAAATTAATATTTTGATCATTTTATTGAAGGCAATAGTAATGTTACACATACATAGACCAAAGATCTTCAACCGGTGGGTCGCGACCCCCCAGGGGGGTAACGGAGTAACCTCACGTTACCCCATCAAAACCAGCTTATCATACCTCTCTAAAATTGCAGCTTTTTCTTTGATGCTTAAATCTCAGCGTTGTTTTTTTTTTTTTTTTTTATCTTAAAGGAATAAGAAAATCAATGAAAACAAAGAAGTCACTGTCACGGAGCCTTTGTTCTATGTGTCAGATCGCCTGTCACAACTGCTAGTCTGGTAAAATTAAACTAAAAAACTGAGTGATTTAGGCCAAAGTTCAAAAAAAAAAACACAAAACTGAATCCGAATAATGTAATAAAGAAATCTTATCCCTTGCATTGTCAGATATAAAATCGGAATTGATAAAACAATTTACGCTAGAAATGAACTTAGCGAACAAAATCTCCAGGTTTGGAAAAAAAAATTGATAACAATAACCGATGTTCTGATCACAATAAGCGATATATATTTGTAATACAATGATCAAACCACAATAAGAAAATGGGAAAACATGACTTAAGATCTTTCAACCGTAACAAACGGTCTTCGTAAGAGTCAAAAATCCAACTTCTGACGAAGACCGCTTGTTACGATTGAAAGATCTTAGTCTTGTTTTCCCATTTTCTTATTGTGGTTTGATCATTGGTTGTTATTTCACGTGTTTAAGTGAAATCTTTTTATATTTGTAATACATATTGTATGTTGGGGCGGAGATCAGGAATTCAGATAATATTAACCGATTGATAACATTATCCGTGATTACATTAAGCGGCGTCCACTGTATATTGTTTCAGATGGTTGAAATTTTTTTTTTTTTTTTTTTTTAAGAATATTTACACTATAAACAATTTTTTTATTCATATTTCTGATCATTGCCAAGTGGATATTCATCACTTTTTTTTTTTTACTCTATGATACCCATATGAATAACAGAACTAATACTGTTGCAGGTCAGAACTGGCTGTTGAAGAAGCGAGGGTGGAAATAAACAAAAATCACATCTTTTCAGTTTTCATCACACATATCGAGATATATAATAACATTGTGTATGATCTCTTAGAAGGAAACATCAATGACACTTCAAAGCCTCTGTATCATTACTTTTTTATCTTTAATTTATAATATTAAATTTAAAATAAATATTATAGATGAACATGTGATAGGTAGAAGATAAGAAGATATCAACATTTTTATGACTTTTGTGTTTGTTCTCTTTATGTTTACAAAAAGAGATGAATTATTAGAAGACAGTCCGCCCAAAGGTCACTATATATATATATATATATATATATATATATATATGATCAAACCACAATAAGAAATGGGAAAACAAGACTAAGATCTTTCAACCATAACAAGCGGTTTTCGTCAGAAAGACCGCTTGTTATGGTTGAAAGATCTTAGTCTTGTTTTCCCATTTCTTATTGTGGTTTGAGCATTGATTGTTATTTCACGTGTTTATGTAAAATATTTATATATATATAGATAGTTATAAACATATATATATATAGTTATAGAGATATATATATATATGAATTAAACACTACAATAAACAAATATATATTAACTACAATGCTCTAAGGCCTTTCGTTACAAAATTATCAGAGAGCTAAATGGAGATTTCTAACGAAAGTCTTAGAGCATTGTAATCTTTATAAATAAAATAATGATTTTGTCTGTACATTGCTTAGAACTGACTCATTTCAAGTTTTCTTTACGTTTCATACATTGGAGAAACCGAATCCACCCTTAGAAAAATTTCTGTCGGTTTGTCGTTTGTCGGTTTGTCGGTTTGTCCGCAAAACTTTGTCACAGGTAAACTCAGCTACCATAAGACATATAAAGCTGAAACTTTTACAGTAGATTTGTGTAGGTCTAACTTAAAATATAGGCTATGAATTGATTGGAAATTCAACGTAGAAGTGAAGTTATGGACGTTTAACGCAAAATGTTTGTCACAAGTAAACTCAGCCACCATAAGACATAGCGAGCTGAAACATTGACACTGGATTTGTGTGTGCCTAACTTAAAATATGGGCTCTAAATAGATTATTAATTCAGTACAGAAGCGAAGTTATGGGGCTTTTAGCTGTATTTTCCTAACTTCACAGACAAGTTTGTTTTGAAAATACACAGGTGTGGCAAGTAGGTATTGTTAGTTGATTTTAATTTCAATTGAGCATATGAATATATTGCGTATTTGACATCATTGAAATGGTGTTTCACAGAGTTAAGGATGTACTATCTATTGAGAATAAATGTTTTGTAAACGAGCAATTCTCAGCCCTTAATATGAACAGGCATGAGAAATGATCAAACAAGTTCTTACGCTATATGAAGCCGAGGAAAGAATTTACAAGTCAGTAAAGAGATTGGATTAGTGACGAAGAAGCAGTTCATTATCTAACTGAATTTCTTGACTCTGAATTTATTTCTCCTGGATTGCCTGCTCATGAGTAAAAACTTAAAGTAGAGCACCAATCATGCTACAATTTAGTAGCAGTAACAAATTTCATGTTACGAAACATGAGTGCCCCAAAACTGTGCAACGGGACACGACTCTGAGTTCGTGCTCTACACAGATATGCCATAGAGGCGGACATAATGACTGGATGTGGTATTGGGGAGTCTGTGTGTATACTTCACATACCATTGATTCCGAGCCACTGTCTGTTTACGTTGAAATGATTGCAAAGTCCGGTCAGAGTCTATTTCGCAATGACGTTAACTAAGTCGCAAAGGAGACTTCATCTAACGCAGGAATACAAGGTAGCAAAACCAAGTTTTTCTCACATGGTCAAATGTAGTTTACATGCTCAACGGTCAGAGGTTTCAACTCTTTCTTCTACCATGAACCTGAAGGACAGACAGCTAATGTAGTGTGTAAGCTGGAGGAATTTGTTTAACACTGTAGTAATAATGGTATTTTCTACTATTCTATAATTTCTAATGACATTTTGAAATACCAAAAATGACGGAACTTCTGATTCCTCCGTGGTATAGCCGAAAGGCAATAGGCACACGGCAATAAACCAAAACAGGAACTTCTGATTCCGTCAAAGACGGGTACGTTTGCTATGTATTATATATAACTGTCAACTTTTTTTTAATTTAATATTTGCTTAATAAATACACTGGTAATAATGTAAGGTATGGGACCAGAGTAGCCCAGTGGCTTGCGTGATCGCCGATGACAGTAGTGCAAATGTATTATAAATAAATGTAACAAACAAATATTTTTTTGAATTTAAAATGTGGATAATATAAAAGATGGTAATAAAGTAAAGGGATCTAGCCAGGGTTGCCAGTAGCTTGCTTGCTCGCCGATGACAGTAGTGCAAATGTATTATAAATAAACACAACAAAAATATTTTTTTTTAATTTAATATTTGCGTAATATAAACACTGGTAATAAAGTAAGGTATGGAACCAGAGTAGCCCAGTGGCTTGCGTGCTAGCTTTTGACTGGGAGCACGTTAATTAGAACTAACTCATTTCAAGTTTTCTTTACGTTTCATACTTCAGAGTAGCCACATGTACCCTTAGAATAATTTCTGTCTGTCGGTTTGTCCACAAAATATTGCTACCATAAGACATATAAAGCTGAAACATTGATTGTAGATTTGTGTATGTCTAACTTAAAATCTAATCTTTGTATACAGAGGCTTTTCTTTAGCACTGTACTAATAATGGTATTTTCTACTATTCTATAACTTCTAATTGTAGTATTAGTATAATACTATAATTGATATTTTGGAATACCAAGTATAATAGAATTTTTGATTCCGTCAAAGACGGGTACGTTTGCTAGTTAATATATATTTCTTTATTGTGGTGTTTAATTCATATATCATATCAAGAGTTATTGTTGATTATTAATTTATATATATATTGATAAAGCTTCTCGACCACTAATATTTCAAATTCATACAAGGGGTTCTTGAGGATTTTGGTCATAAAACATACAACTCCTGATTATAAGCGACGTTTCGCCAAAAATAAATGTCGTTAATAAATTGTTTTTTACCTTTGAAAATGCCAAACAACTTTTGGCGAAACGTCGGCTTATAATCAGGAGTTGTATGTTTTATGACCAAAATCCTCAAGAACCCCTTGTGTGTATTTATATATATATATATATATATATATATATATATATATATATATATATATATAGCAGATTCAATAATATATGGACCGTTTGATAATAGAATACGAGGTAGGTGTGCTCTCTAATCGGGATTCGGTCAATTCTCTAGGATAAAAAATCAAACAAGTAAATATATACAATCGTATATAAGATTAATCGGAAAAAAAGACTAAGATCTTTTAACCGTAACAAGTGGTTACGGTTCAGTCAAAAACCCAACTGGATTACATATATATAAACATGATTTTTCTTCATTGAACTTTGATCCAACTGCTAACAATAAAACACCTTTAAGCTAACGTTTCATCTATATTTTTAGATATCATCAGAGTTTAGTATTTTTCTATTATTGTCTACAAATATAGACGAAACTTGGCTTAAAGGCCTCACGATAAAGTAGCACCTCAGGTCGCATCATTGATGGACAGGAGGATAGGTCACGCGGTAGACCTCAGGTTTGACCTAGGTAGGCTAGATATAGCGGTAAACCAAATAATTGCTTAGTTTGTAACCAAGGATATCATTTTTTTTTTTATTATTATAGGGCAATGCAGCCTAAGATGATAAGAGAAGACGCTCAACACAACATGTTCGTGCATGGAGTAACAGAGGTAGAAGTGAACAACGTACAATCGGCTCTTGTCTTATTTAATAAAGGAAACCTGAGGAGACGGACAGCCAGTACTTGTCTGAACAACAATTCAAGCAGAAGCCACGCTCTCTTTAACATCAGGTGACTAACTCTTATTAAATGGGCTGAAATGTAGAATAGGGTACCGGCAACATGGCGGCTGACTAACAGCTGAGACAGTCGGTTGGGAATCGATATCGATATCTACTATTAATATTGGAGTCAGTCGATGTCATTTGCGCATGTCTATTCCACTGCAATCATTCATTTTAATTGGTCAATTATTCAAACTACCTGCAAAAACAGTAACTAGATACCTCTTCATAACCTTACACGCTGCATGTGGTTTCCTTTGTTCCTCCTTTTTTTCCCGTTGCTTTCAAGTTAGCCAGCTTATTTCTTTTTTTGGGTATGGAACGTTTAGGTTTGTTTTTTTTTTTTTTACAGATTTGAGGAATGCTAGTGCGGAACGTATGCATGTATCCATGTATGCATGGATCTGGGATTGATTGCGAGAGAGTATGTGTGTCCTGAATGTGGAAATAATATGTCTCTCAAACCATGTTTAGTCAAATGTCATGAATTTCAATGGTTGTGTAGGACAAATGTTGCCCCTGCCCATTATGTAAAAAGGAGTGTTATTATTAGGGAAGTACGTGAGGAAGAATGTTTCAGAATGAATGAAGCTATAGGTGGAGTTGGCGTGACAGTTGAAATAGATGAGAGTAAATTTGGAAAACGTAAATCTAACCGTGGGAGGCCAGTAGAAGGTAAATGGGTTTTTGGTGGGGTGGAAAGGGACTCGAAAAAGTGTTTCTTCAAGGTTGTTGAAAGAAGGGATAAGGAGAGTCTGTTAAATGTTATTAGGACTTTTATACTGCCAGGAACCACCATCTATTCGGACTGTTGTAAGTCCTACGATTGTTTAGCAGATGAGGGCTTCAGGCATCTCACAGTCAACCATTCCCTTCATTTTAAAAACCCTGAAAATGAAGTGCATGCTAATGCAATTAGTATCCCTAAATCAAGAGATATTCAAGAGGATGAGCAACCTTGACACTCAGAATAAGGTTAATCATAATATCCCTTTGTGAAACCTTTTTTTTTTATTTCCATTCGACAAATTTTATAATAGTATCTCGTATACACATTGTCTTTTACTATTTCATACCTCCCATTCTATTTTATAACCTTTATATTTTCTTATTCTTAAGTTTTTAATATTTCGTATTAAAGAAATTCATTTTAAATAATTTCAATCTATTTACGTTTATGACGTCATACACTTGTCAATTAGAACGTGCGTGATTCCAATATATCGATACACAAACCGTCAATATGCCGGATTTATTTCAAGCCACCATTTTACACCTGGTACTCTATTCTACATTTCTACCCAAAAATGAAATCAACACAGATGAAAGAGTGATATACAGTACTCTATTTCATTATTCTTTCTTTTTAAAGCCGGTATTTGTAAAAAAAATATATTACTCATTGTTTTCTTTAATAATTATTTGAATGATCCAGTATAAACTGAAATTAACAGGTATTCCAAATTTCACCTGTGCCCAACAAACAAGGCTTCATCATTAGTTGACTTATACACAGAAAACATTATTTATATCACATTTTGGAAGTGTATTGTAAGAAATTCCCCATAGCCCAGAGCATAAAGCCTTTTCCAATGCAAAGATCGTGGGTTCGAATCTCACAAAATTATAACTATTGTATTATTTATTCAGACAATGCAAGGTGGTAAGAAAACAAATAAACCAGATAGTATAAGAGTTTCATAAATATACATATATATAAACTGTATTCACATTTATACGAAAACAATCGCGAAACCGTTTATGTGAAATAAAAAAACACATATAAATAGAACATTCTAACGTAGTGCAATCACTTGTTATGTGGTATTTACTCATTTTAGGGTAAAAAGCTAATGAAATGGTCTCCACATATAAAAATTTAATCGTATAAACAATGCGTTTCGAACACGTAGTGCTCTTCTTCAGGCATTGACTAAAAGAGTGCAATGACATCAGGGAGTTATCTATATTATAGTATAGTTATCTTTATACTATAGAAAACTCTGATATCATTGTATTTTTATGAGTTAAAGTTGAGTGTAGGCCACTCAATTTTTTTTTTTTTTGAATGTTAACAGATTGGTGCAGGCACGATTAAAAAATAAGAATAATCCTGAAAGCTGCCAGGTGCGTGTTGCTCAGCTTTCCCTCATGGACCTGGCAGGCACAGAGCGCGCAGGTCGCACCAATAACCAGGGCTACAGACTGAAAGAAGCAGGTTATCAATTCATTTTCCATATTTATTGGCAGTTTGTCATTTTCAGTTACCGCTTTTCCTTTATACATCTGTAGAGTTATTGCATCGATTGCTAAATTATTGGTTATTTAGACCAAGGGCAAGTTTATTTATTTATATTGTTGTATCAAGTTTACGAGACCTGGTGAACCCTGTTGTTTGTTTTTCACAAATTAAATCTAGATTCTATTTCATTATATTAAGAGGTTATATTATCTGTAGCCAGTCATTGTACTTTTTCTGGTTCAGTATATTTGCGTTCTGTGTCAGCATTTTCCTAGTAAAGGTTTATTTACTTACTTGCCATGCTTCTTAGTGAAGTGTTTTTTGGGGATCCTGCGATGAGATAATTCGTGATCCTTCTTAAAACTATTGTTGTTAAACCAATGTATTTGAACATGGAAATAAATTAAAAAAGTTTAAAAAAACATATGCAATGATAATAACATATGGTTATAAACATATCATGATATTAAACATAACATATGATTATAAAGCATGTCATTCAACCAAACTTGTTTAATCTTAATTAATTTAACCTTATTAAATTAATGCATAAACATATAATTTCCTAAGAGACTATAATTTTTAATTTATATAATATGTAAGCACAAGTTTAGCAGTAACGTTCATGAAATGTATCTACAAAGCCATGAACAAATAAAGTATTTTTATAATAAAAAAAATACTGAATAACATTTCTTAAATGAAGGAATTTAAAGCTTTCTTGTTAAAATGGATGATAAAAATATTACAAGACTTAATTATATAATATATTATAAACATATCATCAGTTACTAATAATATATACTAATATAACATATACCATAATCATAACTACTAATAGTATATACATAAAATGTGTTTCTAATGACCTTATTAAATTATATATGTTTGTTAAGTATATAAAAACAGATTTCACATAAACACGTGAAATAACAATCAATGATCAAACCATAATATGAAATGGGAAAACAAGACTAAGATCTTTCAACCGTAGCAAGCGGTCTTCGTCAGAGCTGGGTTTTTGACTCTGACAAAGACCGCTTATTACGGTTGAAAGATGTTAGTCTTGTTTACCAATTTCATATTGTGGTTTGATTTTTTATTGTTATTTCACGTGTTTATGTGAAATCATTATATATATATATATATATATATGTTGAATGCCAGATTAGATATTGTAAAAGACGAGCCAATCCCTGTTACGTATTACTTTGGGCACTTCTTATTGGTTGTGGGTGTTTATTCGTTGAACACGTTTCTCCTTAGCACACTCCGTCTGCTCGGCCGCCTCAGCCTTCACTCCGGGAGAGGGCTCGCAGTCCCTACTTAATTTTCCAATAGAGTTGGATGAAGGTCTTGGCGTCCTGGCTTGGAAGTGTACCTCGTCGAACTCGGTGTTTACTATGGGCTTAGTGGATTTCATTAGATACTGGTTGTTGGTGTTTTCTGTAAATTCTATTGATGTGGGTGTATGTAGACCTTTTCCCCGTCGGTTTCCTAACACGCTTGGCCGCATCCGCCGTCCTTCCTGGAGAGGGCTCGCAGTCCCTACTTTAATTTCACAGAGGGCAGGAGTGGCATAGGCGTCCTCACGCAGAAGAGTTCCTCGTAAGAAGAGTTCTCGTAAGAATCAACGACACGAGGAAGGCGCCACGCATTCTTCAAGAAAACACTGCAGTAAAGGGATCTAATGACAAACGCCACACACACTCAACTTCAACTTCAACTCATAATGCCCATAGCCCGGACCAGATTCTACGAGGAAACTCTTCTGCGTGAGGACGCCTATGCCATTCCTGCCCTCTGTGAAATTAAAGTAGGGACTGCGAGCCCTCTCCAGGAAGGACGGCGGATGCGGCCAAGCGTGTTAGGAAACCGACGGGGAAAAGTTCTACATACACCCACATCAATAGAATTTACAGAAAACACCAACAACCAGTATCTAATGAAATCCACTAAGCCATAGTAAACACCGAGTTCGACGAGGTACACTTCCAAGCCAGGACGCCAAGACCTTCATCCAACTCTATTGGAAAATTAAGTAGGGACTGCGAGCCCTCTCCCGGAGTGAAGGCTGAGGCGGCCGAGCAGACGGAGTGTGCTAAGGAGAAACGTGTTCAACGAATAAACACCCACAACCAATAAGAAGTGCCAAAGTAATACGTAACAGGGATTGGCTCGTCTTTTACAGTTATATATATATATATATATATATATATATATATATATATATATATATTTGGTAGCAGTCCTTCCTTGACAGACACATTATTGAAAATGACACCAAATTTAGCTGATACCTGTTTCTTAACAAGTTTCTCAATTTTTCTAAATAACACTCTCATTATTTCGTCTACACAATAAAGTACATCTCCTATGGTCGACATGTTTCGAATGACTCAACATTTATCATCAGGACGTGAATAAGATCTAAGGTGAATTATCCGGTTTATTATATATACATGGAGAAAGTAGAAGGGGTTGTTTTCCATAAAGTTTAAGAAATGGTGGGCGTTAATCCTGTGGGATGAGTGGCCTCTCGGCCTGAGTCGCTACCTGCAAAGGTTTCTGGATGCCCTTGATGTGAGGCATCACATAAAGAGATTAAAACTACGCATAACAAAATTAATCTAAATATCTAAAATCACATTATAATAATAAACAATAAATGATCAGTCTATGAACCCATTTTTAAATGCATGTATTCAAGAAGGACTGCTCCCAACTTTTACTAATATATATATATAATATATATATTTGTAAAATTTGGAAGCAGTCCTTCTTTTAAGCATATTTCGAGGCCCAAGAGCAGCTACTTCAAACTTCTACTGTATAATGTGTCTTAATACCAACTCCAAAGACTAATAATTTTCTTCTTTTTTTAATTAATCACCCTGAAGATGACTGGAAGCCAGTCGAAACATGTCGGTTATAACTTAATTAACATTCTCCAACGTTTGGATGAAGGAAAGAAGAAGGTATTCAGAAACCTTGAAAAACTAGTGAAGAAAATGACATCAGCGAAATACGGTCAGCTGTTCAACGAGATATATATATATATATATATATATATATGCGTTTAAAAAATGAATGTCCGATTTCACATTATTTAATTTGTTAGAAAATGTTTCTAATTTTCTAAAACTCTTTTTTACCTCTGGGTTTCTTATCTTATGAATTAATTCTCCATATTTCATTCCATTGAATTTATTCTTCAACATGTTTCAGTGCTACAATCACCATCGTCAGGAAAATTATCACACATAGAAATGTGTGTTTAATTTTTTATTAAACATAAAATAAAATAAAATAAAATGAAACTATTACACTTGATAAACTAAACATTACTTGATAACAAACAACAGGTTGCAACATCTGGTTTAGGGAATCAGTCAGGTTACGTCAGGTTGTGTTAGTGACTGAAATATATATATATATATATA
Organism: Hermatobates lingyangjiaoensis; assembly: GCA_026182355.1. NCBI lineage: Eukaryota > Metazoa > Arthropoda > Insecta > Hemiptera > Hermatobatidae > Hermatobates > Hermatobates lingyangjiaoensis. The sequence goes on along the minus strand of JAPFBL010000389.1, from coordinate 269,867 downwards.
TATATATATATATATATATATATATATATATCAGTTCACAAACGAAGAAAAGCAACACACAGAGAAAGAGACACACTTACAAACTCAAATTTTCGGATGATCCGTCTTCAGGAGAAAAGAGAGAAAGGGCGACCAAGCACGCCGGAAACACAACGGCAGGAAACCGTTTGTAACTCATATAAAAATAGAAACTACTATGTTTTCTTTAATATTAAAAAAAGAAATATGTATATAATATGGCTTTTTTTTTTAGGTAATATTAACAACTCTATAATGACTTTAAGAAAATGCTTTACCATTCTGAGGGAAAACCAGATTACAGGAAATAATAGATTGACTCCTTATAGAGACTCAAAACTGACTCATTTGCTGAAGAATTTCTTTGAATGTCATGGCTATGTATCACTGATAGTGTGCCTTAACCCAAAGATGGCCGATTACGAAGAAAGCCTTGTCAGTGAACAAAACATATAATATATCTCTTGCTTTTATGTTTAATATGATCAATCAAATCAACAAAAAAAAAATAATATATGATATAAACATTACAATATTGGAAATTATAGAAAAAAAAAACACAAAGCAGTGTTTTAATGGCAATGAAGTCAAACGACAAGGAAAAAGAAAAAAAAAAGAAAAGAAATAAAAGGCTCTGAGGCAAACAAGCTACAAATAAAAATAAAAAAACAAATAAAAAGCTATTGTGTTTTTTTTTCTTACTTATGTTTGCTCTCTGATGACATAAAGTGAAAGGCCTCAGAACATTTATTTCTTTTCTTTTTCTTTTTACTTGTGGTTTGGACTTCATATATATATATATATATATATATATATAACTTTAAATTACACAAAGCACGACACAGAAAAGAGAATACAAAGAAAACTTACAGAATTCAATATTTCGAACTGTTGTTCGTCATCAGGAGAGTAGACTAGTAGAGAGGACGAAGTGAGAGAGATCTCCCCACGTCGAATATATATATATATATCAGTGGTTTCCTTTCTATGTGTTCTTTTTTTAAATTCTAGTTTATATATATATATATATATTCGTAAATTTTGGTAGCAGTCCTTCCTTGATACACACATTATTGAAAATGACACCAAATTTAGCTGATACCTGTTTCTTAACAAGTTTCTCAATTTTTCTAAATAACACTCTCGTTATTTCGTCTAAACAATAAAGTACATCTCCTATGGTCGACATGTTTCGAATGATCAACATTCATCATCAGGACGTGAATAAGATCTAATGTGAAAACCTGGTTTATTATATACACAGAGAAGGTAGAAGGGGGGGTTTGTTTGTTTTGATATTCGTAAATTTTGGTAGCAGTCCTTCCTTGATACACACATCATTGAAAATGACACCAAATTTAGCTGATACCTGTTTCTTAACAAGTTTCTCAATTTTTCTAAATAACACTCTCGTTATTTCGTCTAAACAATAAAGTACATCTCCTATGGTCGACATGTTTCGAATGATCAACATTCATCATCAGGACGTGAATAAGATCTAATGTGAAAACCTGGTTTATTATATACACAGAGAAGGTAGAAGGGGGGGGTTTGTTTTGTCTTAAAACCCCACAGATTAACGCCCAACTATTCTTAAACTTTATGGAAAACAAACCCCCCCTTCTACCTTCTCTGTGTATATAATAAACCAGGTTTTTACATTAGATCTTATTCACGTCCTGATGATGAATGTTGATCATTCGAAACATATCGACCATAGGAGATGTACTTTATTGTGTAGACGAAATAACGAGAGTGTTATTTAGAAAAATTGAGAAACTTGTTAAGAAACAGGTATCAGCTAAATTTGGTGTCATTTTCAATAATGTATATATATATATATATATAAAACTAAAAAAAGATAAATCGGGATGCGGTCAGTTTCTTCCACTTTCAATCAAACTCTCATTGCCGATGTTTTGATTTTATTAAAAATCTCTTTTTAAAGGCCTACAATAACAGAGGAAGTTAACAAAATTAGTAAGAAATTTTGTGGGCCTTTGAAAAAATTTTGAATAAAATCGAAACATCGACAATGATATTTTGATTGGAAATAGAAGAATCTAACCGCATCCCCATTTATCTATTTTAGTTATATATCTGTCACACGGTCGAGAATTGGAGTTAAAAATGTGAATATTTTTTTGATAGCTTTTATTAACCTTTATAATTTAATACTGTAGAATATATTTTGACCCAGTAAGTCAGTGGTTGTTTGATATCTTTCTCGATCGTACAAGAAGAATCCTGTATATTTTCTTCTTTAATTCTAACCACTGTACTTTTTCATTACGAGCTGTATTGTTTTTTTATTTTTTACTGCAATTACACTTGAATATTTTTTTTTTTCAATTTTTAAGAACATTTCAGGACCGCGAATTAGCGAGGGATTACTGTACACAGGAATCTTAAGCGATCTATTACCAAGGAAAAGTTAAGAAAAGGAGAGAGGGTGAGTTACGTCCTCGCCTCAGAACAGGTAGATCCGTTGTTGACAAGCCTATACAATTTCACAAACTCGTTAAAACCCCTTCAATCAAATACACTTGAGCTAGACAAAGTTAGGACTTTCAAAGATGGAATCAATCCAGTTTTTTGGCTCCTCAGCTACTAAAATGGGTGCAAAATAATAAATGAGCAATATTTTCTACCTCTAGAATATAATTGTGGACATTAGAAAGAATAAGTTAATAAGAAGGAATGAAGAATAAAGTGACCAAACCGCAAAGCATTTGCAGAAAGATGTTACGCAATGGGTTCAACAGTCGACAAATGCGCAATGGTAAAATTTCAATGGAGGGTTGATTGAAGTCGAATAAGCGCTTGTATCTGCACCAGTCTTGTCAGGCCTACTGACATGCTTGGTACCAAATATAAATGAATAGTTTTAAAGTACGACGAACAAACAACTATCATGTTCTATGAAACCTCAATGGCTGTGCGATGCGTATGAATGATCAAATAAAACCCCAAACAACAAAGCTAAGCAGCCGTGCATGTCACATTAGTTAGCTCTGAGTGAATCAGAATTAGTAATAATACAATTCGTCATACCTCGTAAAGTCTCAGAAAAGCTCGACCGGTTTCGGGTCCGTCTGGATCCCATCTTCAAGAGCACGTTATTTTCCTATAACCTACCTATATATGTCATCTACATTGTGGAATCAGTGTTGTCTGTGTTTTCACAGACATTATGTTTCTTATTATAATTATATTAATATTTTTTAATATCGTTTTACGTATTGAAGTAACCCTGAAGATATCTACAAATATAGACAAAACGTCGGGTTAAAGATGTATTATTGAAGCTAGACCAAACCTGGATAAAAAAGAAAAATAATATATTTATATATAAGGATATCGTATGTAACCGTAGTTTCCGGGAGACAAAAAACAATTGTTATTTATTAAGTTACATGAATTTATTTAGCAAAATTAAATAAAACACAAAAAAAATTATAACAATTAAAATTCAAAAAAATCAGCTGAAATACATTTAAATGTTCCAATTTAGAAAACATTTTAATATAATAATATTATATAATGTTATTATGAATATTATAATATTAATACAATAATAACAATATATAATATTATAACGGCTTTTGTTTGTTGTTTGAAGAATTATTTATAATATTTGGAAAAGAAGTCTCATTTATTTTGTTTAAACGAGAGTGCTATATAGAAAAAATTGGGAACTTATTAAGAAACCGATATCAACTAACAGGCCATATTTTTAACTATAACATACCATATATATTCAAACACAAGATTTCACAAAAAACACGTGAAATAACAATCAATGATCAAAACACAATATAAAAGGGGGAAAAAGAACTAAGATCTTTCAGCCGTAACAAGCGGTCTTAGTTGTGGTTGAACGTTGATTGTTATTTCACTTCTTTATTGTAAAATTTATAACTGTTATATATATATATATATAAATATATATTAATTTCACAATAAACAAGTGAAATAAAAACTATCAGTCAGTATTAGTTTAACTCTGATGATAAACGCTTATTTTTGTTGAAAAAAGAAGAACAATACGTGTTCGAAACGCGTTGTTCATACTATTAAATTTCTATATGTGAAGACTATTTCATTAGCTGTTTACCCTATAATGTGTAAATACCACATAACTGATTCCACTACCTTAGAATTAAAAAAAGTTATTTATGTATGGCAATTCTGAACAACCTTCCAATAGATGTAAACCATCTTCACTGTTTTTGTTGTCTTAAAAGTACTTCACAAAATATTAAAATAATATTTTCAGTGTAGTAAAAATGTAACATTAATTTTTTATGTGTAACATACTTTTTTTGTTTAATATTAATTGAATTAAAATAATATATATATATATATATATATATATATATATTAGGTGTGTTCTCTAATCGGGATTCGGTCAATTTTCTAGGATAAAAAATCAAACTCTCGTTGCCGACGTTTTGGTTTTATTTAAAACCTTTTTCATAGGCAGAAGTAAGAATTTTTAACTAAGAAAATGAAATTTACATTATTTAAAGGAACAACAATGTAACCGGACAAAACCTTCGACTAGACTTTGTCTTACTTCTGCCTATTAAAAAGGTTTTAAATAAAACCGAAACGTCGGCAACGAGAGTTTGATTTTTTATCCTAGAAAATTTACCGAATCCCGATTAGAGAACACACCTATTTTATCAAACGGTCGATATATTATTGTATCTGTTGTATATATATATATAGAGATTTCACATAAACACGTGAAACAACAATCAATGATCAAACCACAGTTGGTTATAATATAATTTTTCAGTTATAATATATTTTTTTTTAATATACGTTAATTCCGTATGGTATTTTCAGCATGTGCTCAAATTTTCCGAAATATCTCAAGATATAATGACTTTACGACCTCCAGAATTCCCTGTAGACGCTGATGAAGAGTTAAAGGAGGTAATGCATTTATCTTAATGATTAACTCTTTCAAAATCATATCAGGAGTAGTTAAATGTATCCTTTGAGTATAAGAGCCCGGTTACATTGTTGAATTTATAATTCAAAAAAATCAGCTGAAATACATTTAAATGTTCCAATTTAGAAAACATTTTAATATAATAATATTATATAATGTTATTATGAATATTATAATATTAATACAATAATAACAATATATAATATTATATCGGCTTTTGTTTGTTGTTTGAAGAATTATTTATAATATTTGGAAAAGGCAGGCTAAGTACACTCAGAGTACGGAGTAATTTTTTCAACATCACCATTATAAATGCTCATGCTCCGACTGAAGATGCGGATGAGGAGTTAAAAGATGCCTTCTATGAGAAGATGGTGGAAATTTACGACAACACTCCTAGCCACGATGTTAAAATAATAATTGGTGATTTAAATGCCAAAATAGGAAGAGAAGGACCATTAAGAAGAACAATTGGCCAGGAGAGTCTGCATCAACAGTGTAATGAGAACGGGCTACGCCTAGTCGACTTTGCAGCTAGTAAGAATATGGTCATCAAGAGCACCTGTCTCCCCAGAAAGGATATCCACAAAATAACATGGGTCTCGCCAGATGGAGTCACCAAAAATCAAATTGACCATGCCCTTATTGAGGGAAGACATGCCTCAGATATACTAGGAATTACTTCATGTCGCGGTGCCGATTGTGATTCCGATCACTACCTACTGCGGGTGAAGTATCGCCAAAAAATATCCAAACTGCATACTTGCAGAACAACTCCGAAAGCAAAATTTGCAATTGATAAACTTAAGAATGAAGAAACTGCAAGAACCTATCAAGAAAAAAATCAGTACCAGACTGAACCATGATCAGGATACTTGGGTAACAAAAAGTATAGAGGAGAAATGGCAATATATAAGTAAGAGCATGAAGGAGGTTGCAGAAGAGGTACTTGGAAAACCCAGACCTGAGAGAAAACAAGAATGGTTCGATGAAGAATGTGAGAGATTAGTAGGAGAGAGAAACCAAGCTAGGATGAAGATGTTAAACAGAAGAACAAGGGGAACAGTGGAAGAGTATAGGGAAAAAAGAAGACAAGTTAACAGAAAATGCAGAGCAAAATATAGAGATTTTGAAAATAAGAAGATAGAAGAGATGGAAAGACATAGAGAAACAGGCGAGGTGAGGAAGTTTTACCAAAAAGCCAAAGAAATTAAGAAGGGATTTCAACCCCGTAGTGGATTTATCAAAGATAAAGAAGGGAATCTTATTGGCGACAAAAAGGAAATAGTAAACAGATGGGTACAATATTTTGAAGAGTTGCTAAATAATGGGAATGATACAAACCGAGAAGACAACGAGCTATTGCAAGCGTACATAGAAGAAGGAGAGAAATCCCCATTTTCTGTGCCCCCCAACAATGGAGGAAGTGAGGGAAGCGATAAGCAAACTCAAAAATAATAAAGCGCCAGGAGAAGATGAACTAGTTGCTGAGTTATGGAAGGCTGGGGGGGGAATGTCTTATAACAAAAATGCATGACCTGGTAACCGAAATTTGGGAGAAGGAAGAAATGCCAGATGCATGGAACCTAGCAATTATTTGTCCAATCCATAAAAAGAATGACAAGCTGGACTGCACAAACTATCGAGGAATCTCGTTGCTTGACATAGGGTATAAAATATTTGAAAAAATACTCAGCAAAAGGCTGTACCCTGTTACCGAGTCCCTCTTAGGTGACTATCAATGTGGGTTCAGAACAAATAGATCAACTAATGATCAGATCTTCTCACTGCGCCAAATATTTGAGAAATGCTATGAGTATAACGTAAATGTGCACCAACTATATATTGATTTTAAGAAGGCCTATGACACATTGAAAAGAGGGCAGCTGATCCAAGCATTACGAGAGTTCCAAGTACCAAGTAAGCTGACTAAGTTAATAAAGATGACACTAAGTAACACCAGAAGCTTAGTGAAAGTAGATGGCGAACTCTCAAATCCATTCAATGTCCAAATAGGTGTTCGACAGGGAGGTGTCATATCAACTACACTATTCAATTTGGCAATAGAGAAAGCTATGCGACAGATCCCATTAAATACAGGCGGAACATTATTTAATAGAATGCTACAGGTACTAATGTTTGCAGATGATGCAGCAATACTGGCAAGAACTATGAGAGCATTAGAGGAAGGCTACGCCGCATTGGAAGCTGCAGCTGGTGAACTTGGTCTCCAAGTAAGTGTGGAAAAGACAAAGTATGTTTTCTGCAGCAGGGGTGGAAATGGAAATGTAGACCAAGTGAATATAAATGGAAAACATTTTGAAGCCTGTGAACATTTTAAGTACTTAGGGACAATAATCCATAACAGCTGCTCCATGGGACAGGAAATTAAGGCTAGAGTGACTGCCGGAAACAAAGCATATTTTGGACTGAGCAAAATTTTTAAGAACCAACGGTTAAATAGAGCCTCCAAGCTGCGAGTATACAGAACAGTAGTGCGCCCAGTGGTTCTGTATGGAGCGGAAACTTGGACCCTCACCAAGAGCGAAGAAAATATGCTGTGCCGGTGGGAGAGAAAAATCCTGAGGAAAATTTTTGGAGCAGTTCAGATAAATGGAGAATGGAGGATCCGCCCCAACAGAGAAGTGATGGAGCTATATGGACACCCCGATGTAGTTGCTGAAGCAAGGAAAGCAAGGCTTAGGTGGGCGGGTCATATGGAGAGAATGCCTGAAGACAGAGCAGCGAAAAAGCTATATCGAGGAAACCCTGGTGGGAGACGACTAAGAGGGAGACCGAGGCTTCGCTGGATCGATGGTGTGGAAGAGGACCTGAGGAAGCTAGGTGTACGTCGGTGGCGCACCGTCGCCACAGACCGGGCAGCCTGGAGGGCAATAATTGGTCAGGCCCAGTCCCTCCATGGGACGTAGAGCCAACGAGTAGTAGTATTTGGAAAAGGAGTCTCATTTATTTTGTTTAAACGAGAGTGCTATATAGAAAAAATTGGGAACTTATTAAGAAACCGATATCAACTAACAGGCCATATTTTTAACTATAACATACCATATATATTCAAACACAAGATTTCACAAAAAACACGTGAAATAACAATCAATGATCAAACCACAATATAAAAGGGGGAAAAAGAACTAAGATCTTTCAGCCGTAACAAGCGGTCTTAGTTGTGGTTGAACGTTGATTGTTATTTCACTTCTTTATTGTGAAATCTGTTTTATAATATATATATATATATATATATATATCACAATAAACAAGTGAAATAAAAACTATCAGTCAGTATTAGTTTAACTCTGATGATAAACGCTTATTTTTGTTGAAAAAAGAAGAACAATACGTGTTCGAAACGCGTTGTTCATACTATTAAATTTCTATATGTGAAGACTATTTCATTAGCTGTTTACCCTATAATGTGTAAATACCACATAACTGATTCCACTACCTTAGAATTAAAAAAAGTTATTTATGTATGGCAATTCTGAACAACCTTCCAATAGATGTAAACCATCTTCACTGTTTTTGTTGTCTTAAAAGTACTTCACAAAATATTAAAATAATATTTTCAGTGTAGTAAAAATGTAACATTAATTTTTTATGTGTAACATACTTTTTTTGTTTAATATTAATTGAATTAAAATAATATATATATATATATATATTAGGTGTGTTCTCTAATCGGGATTCGGTCAATTTTCTAGGATAAAAAATCAAACTCTCGTTGCCGACGTTTTGGTTTTATTTAAAACCTTTTTCATAGGCAGAAGTAAGAATTTTTAACTAAGAAAATGAAATTTACATTATTTAAAGGAACAACAATGTAACCGGACAAAACCTTCGACTAGACTTTGTCTTACTTCTGCCTATTAAAAAGGTTTTAAATAAAACCGAAACGTCGGCAACGAGAGTTTGATTTTTTATCCTAGAAAATTGACCGAATCCCGATTAGAGAACACACCTATTTTATCAAACGGTCGATATATTATTGTATCTGTTGTATATATATATATATAAAGATTTCACATAAACAGGTGAAACAACAATCAATGATCAAACCACAGTTGGTTATAAAATAATTTTTCAGTTATAATATAATTTTTTTTTAATATACGTTAATTCCGTATGGTATTTTCAGCATGTGCTCAAATTTTCCGAAATATCTCAAGATATAATGACTTTACGACCTCCAGAATTCCCTGTAGACGCTGATGAAGAGTTAAAGGAGGTAATGCATTTATCTTAATGATTAACTATTTCAAAATCATATCAGGAGTAGTTAAATGTATCCTTTGAGTATAAGAGCCAGGTTAGCCCATGGTAAAGTGCTCGCCTCTGGACTGGTAGATCCAGGGTTCAATGCCCACTCTGTCCCTCGATTTATTCAAGCGGGAGGTGAATTAATCTGAATGAGCACGTCGTCCATCGGATTAACGACGTTAAAGTTTGTCATGTATACTCATACCTTAGTTCTACAGACTAATAGATGGGAACACCTGTCCGAAACTTCCAATTCTCCTGTATTTCGGAAGCTGCTATGGTTGCCATTTCATTTCATTATGGCTGTTGAATATTGCATAAAGAACACAAACAATAGAGCCAAAAAGGTTAAAAAACATGGACCAAACAACTGCATGTGTTTTGGTACAGCTATAAATAAAACAACCATAGGTCATCTTGATTTCAACTGAGGAAACAATGGACCACGTCTGTCTGGCAAACCAGGACGAATATGAATCTCCAGATTTTGCCCGTTGAACCCAAAATTCGTTAAAGGGAGGTCCGTAGAACGGAGGAATGAGTGTACTCATTAAACATTCCGACTCTAAATATGTACACTTGAGTTAGGCAAAATTTAGGACTCTCAATATAGATTGTTCATTATGTGGTATCAAGAAAAGCTAATGTTCGATGTTTGCGCGTTCTATTGTGGGACTGCCATTGCAACCCAGGGGTTCCTTAAGAGACTGTCTGAGGTTCCACGAAAAAAAATTTTCTAAATTTTTTTTAAAGTGGGTATCTGATTCGTGAATTTTCTTCTATTGCAAAAATGACACTTCACACTTCCCACTACCTACTTATGTAAAGTTGGATTTTCCTTTTATACTGCCATAAAAACTAAATACCCCAGACTTAATGCTGGGGCTGACTTGAGAATCAAACTCTCAACTATAAAGCCAAAAATTGTATTACAAAATAAACTTATGTTAAAATTGCTAGTTATGAAAATTAAAATCTTTTAGTTAAAATTAAAATTTTTTCATCCTAAACATGAATAAAATTTTGACCACTTCTACTTATGGATAAATGTAGGTATAAACATTATTCGGTTTAATCATTCACAAGAAATATAGAATAAATCCATACGCACAAAAAAAAATTTTAGAAAAATATTTTTACTGAATGTTTTTCACTGAACTCTAGACAGTCCGTTAAGGAACCCCTGGGTTCCACGGAACCCACTTTGGGAACCTCTGGCTTATATGAATCGCTATACGATGCACTGGAATTTGAATGTAAAGCCTTTTTAAATCAACCTCTACGATATTTATTACTTCAGTTTTTTTTTTACTTAAAATAAAATATTATTGTTGGAAGATATACGATTTTTTATACTTACTCAGTTAAAGTGGGGTCAGGTTAGCCTAATGGTTAACGTACTCGCCTCTGAACTGATAGGACGGGGGTTCGATCCCCACCTGGCCCTCGATTTATTCATGCGGGAGGTGAATAAATCTGAGCCACAAAAGTCCCTCGGAGAAGGATATTAAACCATCGGTCCAAAGCCTGTACGATGTCAGGTACTCGTTAAAGATCCCTACTCTAAATACACTTGAGTTATGCAAAATTTAGGACTCCCACTGTAGAATCAATCTCAATTGTGTGGTATCACAAAGAACCTAATGTTCGGCCCTTGTGTGTTCGAACTACCAATGCAACCTAACTTACGCAGTTAAAAAGAATGTAAAATAACTCAAAACTAATTATTATTATTATTATTATTATAATATTTAACCTTGAAGAATTCTCAACATTCACTGAATTATTATTCATAATTTAATCAATCTTCTGTAGTTTATATTAATCCTGATTTACTTTTTCAGTATACCTCGTACCTCATTCAAAAGGTTTGTTCAATATATTCGTATGAATTTGCGAATAGTTAACAAAATTTGAGCTGTTATTTTTGAAAGTGGTATAGGTCCTTTTTTTTTACGTATCGAGATAATTAAGGGTTTGCATTTGAGTTAATTTAAAAATATTGGCAAACGTTAATCTATTCGAATGAGTTTTTAATACTATAAACCTTTTAATATTTTTTTAAAAAAATAAATGATTTTCTTACCTCAAAATGGACTTATAGCGTTTTCAAAAATAACGTATTACAGAAAATAAAAACTAGAATATATTTAAGTCCATGTTTTGACTGAATATTAGTTTACTGAAATGGATTTTTAATGTAAAAAGTAATAATGAAGCCATTTAAATAATCGAGTAATCAAATTCATTAAGAATTAATCTTAGTTATATTAAAAAAGTGATATCAATAAACAAGTGTATAATGTAAATAACTTCGTCAAGATAACAAAAAACAAAAACTTATAATTTTGAAATTATTTGTCTTTTACTACTAGTTTAGTGAAGTATTCATGGTAAATACAGTGCACAGTGCAGTCAAAATAATCAATAATAATTGCAATAAGAAAGTTGTTTTAATTTTAACTATTAGGAATTATTCCACTTTCAAAAAAAAATATTTTTGCGGTAACATTTTACAGCAAAACGTTTTTCTTTTACTTTATGGCAAAATCGTATTCCATTGAATGTATAATTAATTAAAACTTTTTTTATATCTTACTAAAATACCGTTAACTCATTTTTTTTATAAAGTGGACTTATACCACTTTCAAAAATAACAGCTCATTTTTACTGTACTTTGGCTCTTTTAACTTAACGTTTAGCAAGAATTTCTACAAAGAAATCAAGAATTCATAAAGGTTTCAAAACTGAATTTCTTTAATATTGATTCAAAGCTGATTATGAAATAGAATTGTTCACCAGACAAGAACAAGTTATTTTATTTCAAATTTTTCGTTCATTTTTTGTTATCTGTTTCAGATAAAAGAAGATGAAGAACGTGATAATTTAGATGAAATGACTGAGCCAGAAAGTTATGACAGGTGAGTACTGTGGGCTATTATAAGGAATAATGGTTTATTTTTAAAGAGATCAATGGTAAACTGCTTTATTATAATAAAATAAAAACGCAATTTAATTAAAAATTTGAATAACTCATTGGGATAAAACCATATAGGGTATTAGATAGGCTCAATTGTACAATAATCACTACAAATATAGTTGTTTATATAAGATTATATCTTCTTAACTGGTGTTGATGTATTTTTGGTGTCAAATTCACTAATACCTAAAGAGGTCTATTAGGCAGGAGAATGAAAGAGTGACACGAAGGATTGCCTTTTTATCTGAGATATCCAGGTTGACTTTCAGCCAACAGGGAAGAAGAAAATTGGCAGACCATCTATGGTAACTTTGTAGCTATATGACAGAGAAATTTAAGTTAACAGTATAATAATGCTACAGTATGCACACATAAGAAGCTTTACAAATTGGTGACTTTGCCTGCATATTCTTGGATTTCAGATTGTTGGAGGTTTAGCAAGGTTAATGATTTATAAAGTGTAGCACTTCTCTGTTTATCTATCCTGTTGAGGAGTGTGTTATAAATAGAAATGAAGAACTTAACGGTTCGAGAGGAATGACTGAGCCACCTAAATAAACCAATCAGGTAAGTTAATAACAGAAAGTTTATGAAAAAGGCATCTATGCTAGACCGACTCAAAGGTCTTCCTCAAGGAACCTTGAAGCGAAAAGTTCCATCTGATGGTGAAAGTCAACGAAAACTATCATTCTTATTTGAACTATTGTTCCATGTTCCTCAAGGCATCTTGAAGCAAAAAGTTCCATCTGATGGTGAAAGTCAACGAAAACTATCATTCTTATTTGAACCATTGTTCTATGTTCAGCACGGAAGTCAAATCGCTACTCCTAGAAGGTTAAATCCAATTTTACCTTTAGCAATATATTACGCTCTCATCGGTCCTTCCTGAACAAAGGAAGAGACCAGTCGGTCTGCAGTGATCAGGATATATTTTTCTTCAGAATCATTATAACTTCAGCAAGTTTCCAGACTGCTGGGAAGTACTGCAATCTGATGCAGGAGTTACATAAAGTTACCAGAGTCTTACGGAGCCAGTTTTGATGTTAGTTTATGAACAATATCACTACTGTCGGGGCGGCTATTGAATTTTGAAGGTTATAATTACTTTCCCCCAATCCAGCGTAAAAATGACAGGGGTGAAACAATCTTTCTCCTGTTAGCCTACTTAGAAATTTCAAAGCATACTGTTTGAAATAATTAAACAGAAGTTTAAACCTGTAGTTGTCCCCTATGAGGCGCTAACTGCCCTGCTGCAACTTGAGGGCTACACTACTTTGACATACCATTTTCAGGCATCGAACTATTTTCCAGGCTCTTACTCAGGGGTTTTGGACCTCCAATCACTGTCAATAGATCTAGCTACCACTCTGATTTCCCATAGTATTTTGTTCAATAATAAATTAAAACAAAGGCAATATAATATTAAAAGAGAAATACATGAAGATCATAACAAAACAACTCAACAGTTAGTAAATTAAAACAATAAAGCAGAAAGAATCATTTTACCTTGTTAATTTTCTTCCTCATTCGTTAGTTTCTGGTCTTGTTCATCATTCAGAGTTAAACAGAAACGACTTCACTCTGGAAAATCAAGATTTGAAATCAATCGAGTAAGGAAGAAAATTTACGAGGTACAATGTTCATTATTACTAACAAACTCTGGGGTACTAAAAGTAATATTGGATTAATAACGTTTTTATTTCTCCTTAAATTTTCTGTTAAAACTAAAACTGATAATTTATTTCAGATCATCAAGAAATCATTCTTCACAAATTTCGTAAATGACTTATGAGACTTTGATCGAAACATTAAATTACTATTCACAACAAACATTTATTTTACAAACTGTCCAAAAAAATAGATTCATTGTTTTTTTTAGAATATTTTAATTTTTTTTCAGCCTTCCGATGTTCCCTCTTCCACCTAACACTATTGAACAGGATGAAATATATACCCAGACCATGATTTCAGTTGTGCTAAGAAGAATGAAATATTTTAAAAAATTAAAGGAGAAAGGTATGGTTGTATTTCTTCAATATATATATATTATTTGATACTAGGATTAAAGAAAACTTACCCATTTAAGGAAATATATTTTACATTTTTCTTTATATTATTAATATGTAATTCAATAAATGCTAACATATTGTATACGTTTACATTTACAATATACTGCAGTACTGAAAAATAAAAATACTAGAATGACTGGATGTTTACCACAGTCACAGTGCGATGCCTCTTGCAACATTTATTTATTTCCTTCTTAAATGTTTATAAAAAACAAACAAGTCCTTCTCAGGGACTAGTTTACCATCTTTCACTAAATCCTATTGCTTTTGCAAACCAAATTTTTCTTCCATATCAAAAATAAAAAAAAAAGTAACTTTCTGGCCATGTATAATTCTTCCCAAACAAATAGGGATCACCTACACTATGGGGCCAATTTTTGTGTAAAATATCAACTTGATCCATCAAAGATTCTGGACCGTAGCGTGGTAACAAGCAATGCTAACATACTCACCCACCCACCCACAGACATCATCGCAAAAACATCATAAAACGACCTTTAGGACCTCAAAACATAAACTTCATCAAAATCTCGAGATTGAATCTTTTCTCGACCACTATACTTTACATATAGTAAATTTACAAATATATTTAATTTTTTTTTTTTTTTTTTGATGATATCTAGATGTCATTGATTAGGTAGTTATATTTTCTTGTCACTCTACAAAGTTGCACCTTTTTACTTATCTAAAAGAGCTTCATCTTATATGTGAAGATTATTTTGTTTATATGTGAGCGCTGTTGTTTTAGGTAATGTTGTATAATAAGAAAACAGTCTTTCACATGAAATCAAATGGCACTGGTAAACACATTATTTTTGGTGCCTAAAGTTTCTAAGCTGATTAATTTAGGTGTGCTGATTCCGAAAATCAAACTAATTTTCTCTCATCAGGTCCAGTTATTGAGATGTTTGAGATTTCATACATTTTTTCATCTTTAAATGAGGTATATTTCTAAATACATTAATATTGTAGAATGTTATTGCGATCTATGTTAAAAATGATTATGACATCACAAACCCTAAAGCTTTTACTTGTGTTGCTGATTTTTGGAATAAAAATTAAGGATGGCTATTATCTTCTAGGCGACGTTGTTCAAACAAACCAAATGTTTTTACTATACTTGCGAGGAATATACGCTGAAATCCAAATGTATTGCAATATTTTGGTGTGATAAATGAATATTCGTCATAAAGTTAAATTAAAATGTTGTTTCTTCGATTTACCTGTCTTTATTGTAGCTATCACCTTCCCAGAAAGAGAGAAGGGTATACCATAGCAGAAAAACTAAACCTGATAGAGAAAAAGCAATTAGCATTTCTGGAATCAGCCCTCTTAAACTAGATAAAAACAGTTAAAACCTCTCAGGCACCATGACAATTTTTTTTTTCTTTGTTTTTTGTTTTTGGCCAGTATAATCTTTGGTTTCATTCTTTTAGTCATTCTAACATAGAGCTTTTCAACATTTGTTTGCTTATGAACCGTCCACGGTTTAAAAAATTTAACTATCTAATAATGCATATGTGTATTTCCAAAAAAAATTGATTTTTAGGTAAATAAAAATCTAACAATGAAATAATTTCATATCAGTAACATGAATTTTAAATACAGGTATTCCATTTTTAAAAAAAAAAAATAGAACTTATTAAAATTTTATAAAAAAAAAATAATTTTTGCATAAGCGCAGTATTTTTGTTCGCACAATATTAGAAAAACAATTCCTAATAAAACTATAATAATAATAATCATCAGCAATTTTAATTATCAAATAAAGATTTCAAGATAATAAAAACATCAACCACTCACATAATATAAAATTAAATTTACCCATAAACGATTCCAAATCAAACTTTACAATTCCTTTTATTTGATTCTAATTTACTTGGTTTTTACATTCTCTTGTCTCAAAGATAACTAAAACGAATTGACTACTAATTAACTACCTAAACTGTATTTCAAAACTTTGATCATCTAAATTCTAAACGAAAATTAGAGTTGGTGTGTTTGTTTAATCTGTATTTTACTTTTCTTCGTATTTGAACTTGTCCAATTTGGATCGTTATTTCAAATGTAAATTGAGTATATAATATATATATATATACTTTTTCGTAGGAAATACGATCCAAAACGGACAAATATAGTTCAATATAGACAAAGAAACATAGAGAAATCAAAAGAACACACTTACAGTCTCAAATTTTCGGTTTGAACCTTCTTCAGAAGAGATAAAAGAGGGAAACCAAGCGCACTGGTTCAGAGACGGTTGGAGACTAGGTTTCCAACCATCTCTGAACCAGTGCGCTTGGTTTCCTTCTCTTATCTCTCCTGAAGACGGTTCAAACCGAAAATTTGAGACTGTAAGTGTGTTCTTTTGATTTCTCTATGTTTCCTTGTCTATATTGAACTATATATATATGTATATATAACTTTAAATTACACAAAGCACGACACAGAAAAAAGAATAAAGAGAACACTTACAGAATTCAATATTTCGAACTGTTGTTCGTCATCAGGAGTAGACTTTTTAGAGAGGACGAAGTGAGAGAGATCTCCCCATGTCGAAGAACGGAGCGCGAAATATATGTATATATATATATATATATGATTATAAATATTCATTTCCAAAATAAAATACATAAATTGAATAACTTTGATTTTAGTTCACAGTTTCTTAATCCAATACTCCAGTAATAAAAACCAAAAATATACTGGCAAGAACTGGTAATAGTAATATTAGAAAAAGTATTGGTAATGAAATTTTGGTTGTATATAATTCATAACTACAAGAGTTTTTAAGACACAGTGATATAGTCACCCTCAAAAATACAATTCATGTACATTATAGGAAGTCCTATAATGTAAGTCCTATAATATAACAAAGAAAGTATGGAAGACTTTAAAACTGGTTTGTTCTTTTGAATAATTCGAGACCGTCATTTTTGAGTTTTATGCCTACATTAAAAGATGTACTATCATTTATATGCTGGTAGTGGAGTGCTCCAACACCATCAAATCAGGTGACAAAGGGTAGTTCGTCTCTTAATGCCAACATTTTAATTTTCAAACAAAAAAAAAGAACACAAACAATTTTTAAAAACTCACATAAAATTTCTTTGAGTATTATTATTGACTAATGAAATAATAATAATAATTATTATTATTATTGACTAGACTAAAAAAAAAAAAAAAATGCAAAACGATATTATTAATACCTCTTTGCGTTGTGCTCTCTTCACAAGTAAAACCATGCTCATAAACTAGAGTTCTGGTTTTTTTTTTTTCATTATACATTAGTTTATTCAAACTAATAATATATTCAAATCAACAAGAGTTTTCTTTATGTTTTTCTATTAGTTTGCAAAAATCTTCAGTTACAATTCTGTTCAGATTCCTGTTTCAAAAAAAATACATCGTTTTCAATTAAATTTTTCAGCTCTGGTTTGAACTATGATTTAAAATCAATGCTAAAGACTTGACCTCAATAATAGATTACTCACTGTCCTATTTTGAGCATCGTTTAATATGTTCTTCACCAAATGAAAATATTGTAGGAATATTTTTATTGTCTATATTAGAAAAAAAAGAAATATTCCTATAAAGATATTGTTTAAATAAATGCATTATTAACTTTTATTATTCATGATCACTGTGCATTTTTATATGTTTTTGATGACATGCAAAGACAAGACTATAAAACATTGAGCATCCAAGAGAATAAATCACTAGTAATCAGTCAGTTTGTCAAGTTCAAGTCAAACTTCCATCAGCGACCTTTGCTTTTGTTTTCATAGACGGTGTTATAGCAGTTCGATCTACTTAGTACTCATACATTTCATCATTGATTTTATTCAAACAGTTGATAAGTTACATTTAAATTAAAAATAAAAATCTTTTCCAGTTAATAAAATCAAAGAAGCTTCAAACATTGTTAAGAAGGAAAACATTCCAGAAAAACTGAATATTTTAAAGTTGGATGAAAATAAAGAAAAGGTAAGCGGGATAATGGTTTGCAAATAATTTTTAATTTTACTATTTATTACATTTCTATAAAGTTTATATTTTAGGAAACAAAAGAAGGAAAAGTTTGTTATAACGAGCTTTGCAAACGATTCAAAGAACAAGAAAATAATTTGAGCGAATCGAAAAAGATGGTATGTATAGATAATCTAATTAGTTGGTGTAAAAACGTGTATAAACTTTCTAATTCTTTTGTGTCATTCCTCAATATATATATCACAAACGTGAAATACATTCTAATAATGTGTAATTTGAAAAGAATAAACTGCGGAAAACATTCTCTATGCATATGTGATTGACAAATTAGATTTCAATGAACAGTAATATACAGAAAGTCCTTTCAGAAAGTAGTGCAATTTTTATAATTTTGTACTAATACATTACAATGTATTAGTATTATAATGTATTAATGTATAGTAATATTGACTGGAATAAGCACAATAGTTAAGTAGGACTATCTCCACGCTCATAGCCTGTTAAGTTATATTAGGATACTGACTCCTTTCTATCCTAATGTTGTGTGAATATTCAAGGATTTGTAAAAAAAGAATCAGGAATTGAGTGTACAATGACTTTATTATACATAAATGCTTTATGAAAAGTAATGGAAATTCTATTTGTAGACTTATTTTAATTGTGTTACAGTTCTAGAACTAATAACTAAAACCTGTGATTTAGTTTACTAGGTTCCCGACTCGAACGTTTTCCAAAGTAATTGAAATGCTTATAGAAATAACAACTAAGGATTCAAAAATAACAAAAAAATGGAAAAAATATTAGTTCTTTTGGAAAATTGTCATTTCCCAGTTGCTCAAACATTTTACTTATATGACATTTTACTCAAAGCTTCATCCCTATATGAAGTCAAAATTGCACCACTGTGCTATATACATTAGAGTGCAGAGTTAATCCTAATAGCTCTAAAACAAGAGCATACAAATGAGTGATCAAAGAACTTTAAAATCAGAGAGCTTCTTTGTTCCCTTCTGTGAGCCTCTTTAAAGATTATGTCATTGAAAGATATTTTTATCAGGAGCAATTTAGTTTAAAAGATCTGGAAACTGAAGGAAATGTTTTTATTCTTCAATCATAATTCAGTTAAACAGAAAAGATATGATGTTACTTCCCTAATTTTCCACTATGATCCTAATTACAACGATATTACTTAAGCCTGAACATCATCGAAAGGTAAATTCATAAATCATCTTTATGAAGAGAACCTGGGAATAGTGGCACATACCTAAAAAGAAAGACAATAAATTAAACGTGACCAAATGTAAAATACTACCACTGAACTCCACATGTAATTCTTCTCAAATAATATTAGTTATATATACTGACCTAGTTTATCAATAGTTTTAGTATCAGTTGATTTTTAGAACAGGTTGCTATAAAGGAATTTGTCATTAAAAAGAAATTTACATCTTTCAACTGGTTATGTTTACTCTTGTATTGAATTATTTCTCTAAACACTGATGTAACTCAAAATACATTATCACATTCATGTTTCCTATTGTTAACTATGTTATTTCCTATTCCTATGAAATTTCCTATGTTATTCATAGGAAATGAATACATGTTCCTATTGCATTCATTTATTCATGTTAACTTATGAATTATTCTAATAAATTCAACGGAAAGTTATCGTTTCAAAACATTTAGTTGTCATCATAAATATGGGAAAAATATAGGTTAAATTAATTATTCATATATATTATATAAAAAAGCATAATAAAACAATTTTATTATTTGAGGAATATTTTCCTAAAAGGGCCTATCTTCAAGTTAAATCAAAATATTAATTCCACTGATGAAATTATAGTTTATAATCAATTTACCAAATAATATAGAATATATTCTTAAAGGATTGGTTTTTATTTATTTATTAATTCATACTATATGTTGCCAGTTGCTGCAATATAAGTATTTCAATCAAATTTGAATACCATGCGACAGAGTCGGTTGCAGTCAATGAAAAATACAACAAAGGTAGTATTGATAAAATTATTTTTCTTAAAATTAATGGTACTAGCAGAAAGCTTTTAAATGTATAATCATTGTGTTAACACCTGGGGAAGACTAAAGCTTTAATAGCATCAATGAAGATAAATACCATTTTTTATTTAATCAATTTTATATCCAACTTTACTAATAAGATAATATTTAAAAATCTTAACTACTAAGGGGTTTATATTGCGGTATTACTAGTCAAGGAACTTAGAGTAAGGATAAATCAGAAAGATCAACTGTCAACGGCTGAAGAGAAAACAATAACGAAAACTTATTTTGTCATTATTAAAACCTGAAACGTCTTTATAGTTTAATAGTTCTATTCAATCTACTGATTCAAAAAAAAAAAAAAACACGGATTTTCAAATCTTTGGAATACAATTTTCTTTTACATGAACTCTAGGTAACAATATTCTTTTCTTATAAATCAGGTTTAATTAAATAAAAAAAGTGCTAAAAAAACACAATAGAATGAAAAAAAAGGAAATTGATAACTTGTTTCATTATATAACAGCTTCCTATAGGAATAAGAGAAAACAAACTTTTAGGTATAATGGAACGTTACCAGAGTGTTATAGTTAAATCATTAGTTGTGTGGTAATTATGTGTATTTACTCATTCTGAGGTAAAATGGATAAACAAACAAAAGTCTCCACACAAATGAAGTTTTATTGAACAACAACAATGCGTTTCGAACACTTTGTGTTGTGGTGAAAACAACTTCACTGGACGTTGTTTTCACTGGATCAACCCTTCAGCACCAGATCCTTGGTGTCTGAAGGACTAGGATGATGATGATGAACACAAAGTGTTCGAAACGCGTTGTTGTTGTTGTTGTTGAAAAAACTTCATTTGTGTGGAGACTTTTGTTTGTTTATCCGTTTTACCTCACAATTTGTTATAGTTAATACTGTAAGGGGACACAATATTTCCTAGCGGATGCAGTATTTATCAAACCTCTAAGATCATAATAGTAATAATAATAAAAAATGTTCTACCACAATTAATCATTTGACAATAATTATTTTTTCTTGTAGATACAAGGAAAGAACTGCATAGCAGATCATCTCAAAATGATGCACAATCTATTGAACTCACTTCTTGGAGGTGATAACAATGAACAATATCAAAGAAAATATACAATGTAAGACTATATTTTAGAGAAAACGGAATGTTTATTTTATGCTAAGAATATATATATATCTTTAAAAAGAAATTCAATATACGAGGATGAATCAAAGCATTGTATTGCATTTTGGATAAAAATTATTTCTTTAACTAAATGGTTTCAAAAACCAATGTTCTATTATAATATTAAAACAAAGCTCATTCGCATACTATATGACTTCATAAAGAATAAATTCTAACTTAATTTCCATAAAAAGGCTTATTAAACGGACAATATTAAAGAAAGCAATAATATGTATCTATTCAATCTTGGAAATGTACTGCAGCTTTAATTAATTTACATATAGTATTTTAAAGTCAAAAATTAAAATTATATACCACAATTATTTAAATACCAATAACTGTAATTTCATCGCACTTTTCTGTAATATTTTAACAAAGACAAATAAATATATAAATTTGCTACAAAAATCTTTTATAAACTGTTATGTTTCCATTAATAACCAACTAGTTTTAATTTTAAGATATTCAATTTCTTCATGTATTTAATACGGATAACTATAAACAAAATCTAGAGTTGCCTACACTCAACTCTACTATAAGTAAACATAATATCAAACTACTTGTGTATATAATATCCCATTTAGATATCATATAAACAACTGAATGGGAGATGTTTATTAGCATTTCATTCCTGGAGGTAGTATAGACAGGGATTTTGCCAAACAATAATGACATTCCCATTATGCATAATTCCTCCTAAACAATCGGGCACATCTACACTATGAGGTCAGTTTTGTGTAAAATATTAATTTAATCCAGCAAATATTGTGGGCTGTAGCATCCTCATAAACTTTTGGCTATACACCCACACACAGACATCATGGAAAAAACGTCATAAAAGGCTTCGGGGACTTCAAAATATGAAAATCTCTCAAACATTGAAGATCTAATCCTTTTACGATCAGTATTCTTTACTGTAGTAAAGTAAAAGTATTGCATTTAATCCATTTTAATAATTTTGCCTTTTTAAAAGTTCTATCATAAGTAACAAACTATATATACTCATTTTTGTATTAAGAAATGAAAAACTTTCAAGAAAATCCAATACACAATGCATGTAGTCACAAGCCAAAAGTTTAATTCCCCATGAACAATAAATAACAAAACATTTAAAAAATTGATATATTTTGCCTAAAGAAATCAATTCTTTGTAATAAAATTATTCGAGCAATGAATGTGCTAGACAAAATAAACCTTATTTTATAAGTTGAGATCAAGGGATTATGCAGAATTACAAAGTGTAAACAAAGTCAGTAGGCTAATCAGTTGTAGATCGTATCAAATATTTTATATTCGTTTTAAGTCGAATAACAAAAAGATTCAGGATTCTTAAAATATTGCGTATAAGTTTCATAATTATAAATATGAAGGAAGATTACCCTTTCTTCTAACACATCGTCACCATTTCTTAAACATACTTTTAAGTTTATGAAGATATTAATAAAATAACTATTCCATATTACGTAATTGTTCCAAAGCAGCATTAATTTCCCGGACATCATCTGATATCTAAAAAGAGATAAACAAACTCAAGATAGCATTTTTCAATGCACTATATATTTATGAGAGGCTACTGAAATCTCTTGACATTATTTTCAAGCATACCAAAATAAATAAGTAAAATATAGCAACTTGCCTGCTTATAAAGACTCAATTTATCATTTACATCAATCAATAAGTCACTTAATCTTTTTGGGTAGTATGGCTGATAAGCTGCATTTTTTTTCAAATCAGCTAAACTCACTACAGTCTGTAGGGATGAGACAAACTCTGTAAGCTCCTTCATTTTCCAAATTAAGCTACTGCCTACTAATAGTTACCACTCAGAAACAAATACTAATATTATTCAAACTGATAATGCTGAACTAATTCCGTCGCCAGGGTAAACAATCTAAATCTTTCTACACAGAAGGACGGTTGAGCTGTTTGAAAAATGAAAAATGGCGCCAATTCTACTAGATACAAAAATTAAGAAACTAGAAATATTTGTAAAAAGTGATATGGAGATGATTTAATGATAAAAATTTTTTGTAGAGAAAAGATTAATTTCATAAACTTATATTTATTATTTTATTGTTTCTGAAAATCATGATACATCTTAGCAGTGTTGTGTAATGTCAGTTGATCTAGAATTAAATCATTTTATATCTGTTTCAAAATGAGTAGAAAATATCTGAACTCTCTTATATTCTTCTAAAAAATGTATAAGTCTAGAAGTCACGAATTAATCATTTTAATAATTAATAATTTACGAAATGATCATCTTCTTATTTTCATGGTTTTGTCAGAACTTGTAATATACTGCTAGTAAAAACCGTAAATTATTTATTACAAATTTAAGTACATTGATAAGTTAAACGAACGAATAATAAGGTTTTTAATATAAATAGAACCGAAATATACGCTGTAAACTCATATAGTTCACTTATATAGTTGGGGAGTAAATAATTTCAGGAGGAGTGGTCTTGTTTTCTTACTATTTTCTACTCAAATTTGACGCAAAAGAAAATCGAGAAAAGTTATTTCAGATCTAACTTACCAAAATATTAAAATATAATGTACCATATTAAATACAAAATGTATCATAACACCATAGTTAATATAATTTTGAATAAAATTACCTCAACTCATCTATAAAACTAAAAAAAATGTTTTCTCTGTCATTGCTTAGTACTGACTCATTTCAAGTTATCTTTACGTTTTATACATTAGAGAAACCGAATCCACCCTTCGAAAACCAACTATCTGTTTGTCCGCAAAATTTTATCACAAGTAAACTCAGCCACAAGAAGGCAGAGCGAGCTGAATCTTTGACAGTAGATGTGTATGTCTAACTTAAAATCTAAGATTTGAATGGATAAAAGATATGAAGTTTTTATGACCTTTGTTTGGTGAGTTAAACAGATATTACTTTACTATAAGTAAAGTATAGTGATCGTGAAAAAATTCGATCTCGAGATTTTGACGGAATTACATGTTTTGAGGTCCCAGAAGTCGTTTTATGACGTTTTTACGATGATGTCTGTGTGTGTGTGGGTGGGTGGGTGAGTGTGTTAGCATTGATTGTTACCACGCTACGGTCCAGAATCTTTGATGGATCAAGTTGATATTTTACACAAAAATGGGCCCCATAAAGACGAAGATCCCTATTGTTTGGCAAGAATTATGCATGATGGGAAAGTTACTTTTTTTGCCAAAAACCGTTTTTTTTTTAACATTTATTTCTCCTAAACTGATAACCCTAGAGTTTTGAAATTGTGACATTATCTTTGAGGTTACAAATGGAACAAACGAAAAATATATTCAGAATTTTACAACAACGGGAAATATTTTTTTTTCAATAAAATGTAAAAATTTTGACTTATAATTCAATGTCAAACCTTGTGAGAGTGATACAAGCCATACAGTTTGACGGATCAAAATGAAACTATGGCTATAAATAGAACATTACGTGGAGAATGAGTTGAGATATTTTTTTTCAAAATTACATTCGCTAATGGGGCGTTACAGTACAATTTCTGTTTTCAGAAAATGTTTTTTTGACATTAAACGGCTCAGTAAAAAATAATAAAAATTTGACCAAATTTGGAACAAAAAATTAGCAATTTATAAAAAAAAAATCATGAAGTTTCAATTACGGGAAAGAGCAATAATGCTATAAAAACTGTTTGTTTATCCTAGACTAAGAGATCACCTGCTATACTTGTCGAACTTTTTATATTTTTACTTTACTATAAGTAAAGTATAGTGATCGTGAAAAAATTCGATCTCGAGATTTTGACGGAATTACATGTTTTGAGGTCCCAGAAGTCGTTTTATGAAGTTTTTACGATGATGTCTGTGTGTGTGTGGGTGGGTGGGTGAGTGTGTTAGCATTGCTTGTTACCACGCTACAGTCCAGAATCTTTGATGGATCAAGTTGATATTTTACTCAGAAATGGGCCCCATAAAGGCGAAGATCCCTATTGTTTGGGAAGAATAATGCATGATGGGAAAGTAACTTTTTTTGCCAAAAACCGTTTTTTTTTAAAAATTTATTTCTCCTAAACTGATAACCCTAAAATTTTGAAATTTTGACAATATCTTTGAGGTTACAAATGCAACAAACGAAAAATATATTCAGAATTTTAAAACAATGGAAAATATTTTTTTTCAATAAAATGTAAAAATTTTGACTTATAATTCAATCTCAAACCTTGTGAGAGCAATACAAGTCATACTCTTAGACGGATCTAAATGAAACTATGCCTAAAAATAGAACATTATGTGGAAAATGAGGTGAGATATTTTTTTTCAAAATTACATTCGCTACAGGGGCGTTACAGTCCGATTTCTGTTTTCAGAAAATGATTTTTTGACGCGAAACGGCTCATTAAAAAATAATGAAAATTTGTCCAAAAAAGGAACAAAATATTAGCAATTCATAAAAAAAAATTCATGAAGTTTCAATTACGGAAAAGAGCAATAACGCTATAAAAACTGTTTGTCTATCCTAGACTAAGAGATCACCTGCTATACTTGTCGAATTTTTTATATTTTTTTTACATTGTTTACATTGACTTAGAAATTTTTTGAGCAAATCCACTGAGATAAAATTGATATTTATAAAGGAATAATTTAAATAGTTTATTGACTTATATGAGATGTAAGAGGAATAATATTGTGCAGGAAAATAATAACACTCACTCAGAAAAAATTCGTATATATGTTATTTGACAAAGGGGAAGGAAAATGATCTTATTAAATACTAAGAAGCTTATTATTATTTTAAAGATTAAAATTCCCAGTATAATAATTCTATAAAAGACCAAAAATGTAAATGATATTTCATAATTGGAATCTTTCGTTTAGAGATTAATAAATGTAATTATCGTACATCTTTAATTAACAAAGCACCTTAAAATAACATTTTCTTCGCTGTTTAAGATGTTTTTCAGAGAAAAAAAGGGTATTTTCCTGTTTTAAATTTTAAAATTTTACTTTAATATTCAATGTAGAAGGATGTCAAGTAAACGATGTAAGAAATCCACTGGCTGTTTGAACGAAAGCCATTCTCTTGTAGGATAATAAATCGTTTCAAGAAATGTTCACTTTGGTTTTTCAAAAATGTTATTACTGCTCTAGTTATACTAATGAAATTATTTTCAAATAATAAATTATTTGTGATGTACAAAAATAAGCTTATAAATTGATATGTCCTTCAATCACTATCTGTACTACCTCAGGAATGAAAGGCTAATAATTATATCCCATTTAGATGTTTACGTTATGCTTAAATGAGACATTATGTTTTATATACTCAAGAAATTTGACATTAAGTTACTTATAGTAAAGTAGAGTGTAGGCCACTCCAGATTTTTTTTATTTTGAAAATATACAAATGTAGCAAGTAGGTATTGTCATTTGATTTTAATTTCCTTTGCGTTTAATCTCCCTGCAAGAGCTTATTGGCAATGTTTTTCCACGAGTTCAAAATCTGCCACCTATTTCAAATAACTGGCTTTGTGAACGAGTAATTCTCACCGATTCTAATGAACAGGCAAGATGAAAGAACCCCCAAGTCAGAAAACATAGTGATTAGTGATAAGAAATCAGTTGATTATCCAACTGAATTTCTTGAATCTGTAACTGCTTCTGGACTGCCTGCTTACGAGTTAAAACAGTGTCCCTACCTTGAAGTAGAGATTAACACCAATCATGCTGTTACAAAACTTGAGTACCCCAAAAAATATGCAAAGGGACATAACTCCGAATTCGTATCCTGCACAGATTCGTCATAGAGGCAGACATCTTGACTGGGTGTGTTACTGGGGAGTTTGTGAGTATACCACGCATACCATTGATTCCGAGAAACTATCTTTTTTGATTCAAGCAGTTCAATTTCCTGTCAACGTTTGTTTCACAATGACGGCAAATAAGTCGCAATGGGAAACTGTATCTATAAGTCGCAGGAATTGAAGTGAGTGAGACCAAGTGTTTTTCATATAGTCAACTATATGTTGCTTGATCAAGAGTCCGAGTTTTCCACTCTGTTCTTCCAGTACCTCAAGGACAGACAGCTAATGTGGTGTACACAGAGGCATTTACTTAACACTGTACTAATAATGATAAATTCTACTATTCCATAATGTCTTATAATATTTTGGAATACCACTTATCAATTCTGAATTTTTGTAAAACACCGTCAAAGATGGTGCCCATCTTAAATATGGTTACACCATATAATTTCATTTTGATCGCCAATCGGTATGTCTTGAATTCTCCTCACAAGCTTTCAAATTGAATCATAAGTCAAAAAATTTAATATTTTATTTTAAAAAAAAATCCAGTTGTTCTAAACTGTGAGGATTTATTCAGTTATTAGTTTTGTCACTTCAGTGATATGCCAAAATATCAATACTCTAAAGTTAATAGTTTAGGAGAAAAAAAAATTTTATGTAAAAAACATTTTGGTAAAAAAAAAAGCAACCTTCCCAGCAATAGGGCACACTACACTATGAGGCTCATTTTTTATAAAATATTAATTTGTTCCATCAAAAGATTGTAGACTGTAGCGTTTGCGCAAACATTTGGATACACATCCATACACAAAAACACAGACATAAT
The DNA here is from genome assembly GCA_026182355.1 of Hermatobates lingyangjiaoensis. Lineage (NCBI taxonomy): Eukaryota > Metazoa > Arthropoda > Insecta > Hemiptera > Hermatobatidae > Hermatobates > Hermatobates lingyangjiaoensis. Next base: position 241,744 of record JAPFBL010000389.1, on the reverse strand, counting down.
CGAAAAAAAGTCATAAAACAACTTTTGAGAACTGAAAATGTACAAATCTGTCAGAATGCCAAAATCCATTTTTTTCACAATAACTTTACTTTAATTATAGTAAAGTAACAAGTTTTGTTATTGTTTACAAAACCAATTTGTGTGAAAACTTTTTCTACAATTAACAATATAACTTAATGTAAATACGATCGGTGTAATATTAACTATCAGGTATATATTTTTTTTCAATATACAACTTTTTCGGGTTAACTTAAAATAATCCAACTGACTGCCAGTCAGTTGTAGCACAGACACTCACCCTTAGTTAATGCCTGAGGAAGAACCCTACGTGTTCGAAACGCGTTGTTTATAATTAATTTTTTATATGTGGAGACCATTTCATTAGCTTTTTCCCCTACAATGAGTAAATACCACATAAAATAAGTGATTGCAGTACGTTAGAATCCAAGGTTGATTTAAACTTATAAAATTGACAATATTTTAAGTAATATATTTTAAATTAAACTTGGATTACTTTATTAGGTTATTTTGCAGTGGCAGTCGTACAAAAGAACACAGATAAGCCATTTGTGACACTATAGAATGAACATTTTATATTTGGAGTCTTAAATTTTGCTTAACTCAAGTGCATTTAGAATAAGGGCTTTTAACGTATGCTTGGCATAGCACAGGCTTTGGACCTACCAGTTAACTATTCCGAGAGACAATGCACTCAGATTTTTTGTCGAGTTTCTACGTAAATAAATGGTTATAATTACGTAAAACCATTAAATATTACGTTTATAATACGTGGTTATAATTATCTCGAATCTAAAAGTCCATAGGTAAACACGTTGCCACTGGGATAACCTGGATCCTTTATTTTTAAATTAAACTTAGATTATTTTAAATGAATCCAATAAAGTTGTAGTAAACAGCATAGAATATAATTTTAATACATCTAATGGAGCAATTGACATTCACCAGTGATGTGGTAATTGCTATGTCATTAATTTATTGATATTCACTGACTTTTATACTAAGAGCATGGTATATAACAAAAGTAATAAGAAACAAATAATACTATTAAAACAATAAAATATGAGATACTCGTAATATAATAGTATGATAAGAATAGTATAATAGAAAACGTATAGTATAAAAAGTAGAATAATCAATAAATAATTGATACAATGTTAGATGAATTTTACAATGAAACATAAATTAGGCAAAATAAAATAATATTTCAGAGCTAAATTAATTTAAATGTAATACTACGCAATAAGAGAAAAAATATGAGAATAACATTATTTAAGATCATAAATTACTAAGGGAAATGTTTAAAAATAGGTATAACTAATAAAGTAAGTAAGTGTTTTCAACAATATTAAAGATATTGATTGAAGTTTGTTATAAGAGAAACAATTTTGAATCAGTTGATAATTCGTTGAGCCTTGAAAACGAATACGAAGTATTTTTTTCATGATATATAAATTGGTGGTAATTAAATTAAATATTCTATTTTCCTGGTACGATGTAGTGGTGATAGAAATATAATATTGCTATAGATAAGAATAGACAATCTAAAGAAGAATTAATTGAACTTGTAATCTTGAAAAGAAAATTAATATGTTTCCACTGACCGTAATCATGTATTCTTGCTTCTGTATAACTTCTGTATTCTTGCATTGTCGTAAATCAATGTAAAATCTAATTTAAAACACACGTATTAAACTAAATTTTTCAGTTAGAACACATTTCAATTCATTTCAAACTGTTAGAAAGAAAAAAACCGACGCTATACTATAGAGACGCAATTAAAACTGAAATGACTTAGAAAAAATGAGATCTATGATTGGTTGAAAAGAACATTGGCATAAAAAAGACATGCGCATTATGCATCATTGGTGCCAAATGGGTGAATATAATAATAATCAAATAAATATTATATTCTGGGTGAATAATATTTAATTACATTATAAAATTTTCGAGGGTTTTTGTCTTAGGATTTAAATAACTTCTTTCGCCAACATTTCGACACATATTTATATCTTAAATATATGTCGAAATGTTAGCGAAAGAAATTTTATAAATACCTAGAACTAACCCTCAAAAATCTAATAACTTATGAACAATGGTTCAAGAACAGAGAATCATTATGAGTCATTATTTATATACAAAATGGAAACCTATGAATGTGACATTGAATTCCATTAACTCTTTTAAATATTATTTCTAATCCAATTAGACTTTGATAAGAGTAACTTTGTTTTACTGGCATTATTTAATTTGATAAACTCCATGTTTGAGGTTTATTTTTCACGTAATATCAATAGTTACTAGAGATATTGAATTTGATGTTATCCTCATGTTATAGCAACGTTATAGCAATGTTATAGAAATTATAGCAACAATTAATAAAATACATTCACTGAATGTGATTGATAGGAATAACTGTCATTGTTGTATCTTGTTTCTGGTCATGAAAACGAAGATTCTTATATTGCCCCAAGCTTTTGTGATAGTATTCTTAACATGATTCAAGATATATACACAGTTAGTATATTTTATCAAAACAAAAAATCATTTAAAAGTAAAAAGTATCATACGATGATGCTTTTATTACAGAAATAAATAAAACATCAATTCAAGTTACACCCACAATCAAAGATATTTTAAACTAACAAAACCTTTAAATTGAAATATTCCATTTATTTTACCCAACATAATAATTTAGAACATTAATGAAAGGAATGTGTCTTTATAACATCACCTTAAACAATCGTATTTTTAGCTGACATTTGTGTTCAAGTTTGTATTCCTAAAATTATTCATTGTGAACTAATGTAATAGTTTATTATAGATACTTTTGAAATTTCATACATCTGTTTAATGTGAAAATCTCGTTATGAATTTTAAACCAGTACGTAGGCTTTGAACGTTTGATTTAAAGTTGAAAAACTGACCGATTCTAACAAGAATTAAAAATAAATGCTTGAAATAAGAAAAAAACCATCGTCTAAACAACAAGATTTCCAAAAATGGGACTAAGATCATTCGTAGAAAACAACTGGTTTGGTATATTCAATAACAGAAATAAATGTTAAATCTAAAGTCATTAATATTACCTGACTTATGTAGAGAGAATTTACTTTTCTTTCTTCTTTCTCTTTAATACCTTTATTTGTAAAGTCTTATATACTACTCACTGGTTTCTTTAATATTTATTTGAATGATCTAACATAAACTGGAAAGTTTCATTTGTGTGGAAATATTCAATCAAGAATATCAGAGTTTTATATTTTAATACTGGATCATTTCTAATCTAATTAGACTTTGATAAGAGTAACTGGTTTTACTGGCATTATTTAAAATTTTGATAGTAAAGTACATAGATTATCAAATAGTTTAATAACTGTGCAATCTGTTATAGTGTGATATTTACTAATGTTGTGGAAAGTATATCAAATAGTACTTCTCTTACAGCATATGTACATCCTATACTTCCTCAAGTTTATTATTGATTTAAAAAACTCTAGCATACGAATTTTGTTTATTTACAAGAAATTCATATAACTTCAAAGTTCCTAATAGTTTTGTTACTTATGAACTATGCATAAAGTTATTGTATGGTATTTACTCATTATTAGAGAGAAAAAGAAACACTAACTATATTATAATTATATTTCATTATAATATCTAACTCTTGTATTTCATAATATTAACTACAATTTTGTAAAAGGTGATTAAGCTTCACTCTTATCAGATTTATCGGAACTTTGTTAAGTATAAATGAATGCAGTAATAATTTATAATATATTATTACGATTGCCATAGATCGTTATATACCTAAAATTAAAACAAATCTATCTGCAAACAATCTGCAACTTGTCCAGAATGGTTATTCTTAGAATTAATAGATAAAATTAACCAAAAAAAAGATATACCATTTACTTTTCAAACAAACTGGTGATAGTAACTACTACAGTAAATTTTCATCTTTTAGAGATGAATGTAAAGCTTTATTTCATGACTGTTATGACAGATTTTTAACTGATATAGAAGAAATACTAAGTTATACTGATATAGAAGTTAAGAAATACTGATATAGAAGTTAAGAGTAATACTAAAAAATTCTAGAACTTACTCTTAAACTTACTTATATATTTACTTACTTATGTAAACTTCAATAAATCAAGCACTGTTATACCTTCTAATATTTATTTGAATCAATAGTCTTCCTCACATGGTCCTAGGATTTTTAACTTATTTGCTATATATTTCTCCTCTTTTGTTGATCCTCCTTATTCGATTACTTTTTTACTATATAGTAATAGTCGTGATATATATTTGTAATTACAATAACATAGCAGAACATATTGAAAACATGATTTCTAAATTAGATAATAATAAATCTCCTGCTTGTGACAATATCTCTACAATATTTGTTAAAAATTGCTATCCCTATTTATTTTCTCCCCTTTTTCATATTTACAATCTTATTTCAGATTTAGAAACTCAACTCTGTTATTCCACTTCACGAAGTTGAATAACGAAGTTGAATTTGTGATAAATCACAAATCACAAACTATAAGGCAATATCCAATTGACTTTTTTTTAAAAATATATGATTCCATAATTACCAGTAAACTAAGCAGAAATAATAATAAATATATTATTTCTCTACTAATTTTCTTTCCTTTCAAAAATTAAATCCACATGCTATGAACTCTGGTTGCAGGTTGATGTGATTTAAACTTACTTTACTAGAGCATTTGATAAAATAGGTCAGTCCTATATTTATCCTATATATTTATATATATTTATCCTATATTTACTTTACTAGACCATTGGATAAAATAGGTCAGTCCTATATTTATCCTATATATTTATCCTATATTTACTTTACTAGAGCATTTGATAAAATAGGTCAGTCCTATAATTATCCTATATTTATGCTATAAAATAGGTCAGTCCTATATTTTTTTCTAAATTGCAGGATCCTGGTATTTCGGGTGACAAACTGTTACCTTACAAACTGATGAAACCTTACAAATTTAATTTAACTATCGTTAAAGTAAAACCTTTCAATCAAATACGTTGTTTGGAACATCTGGAGTTTCTCAACGGTTCCATTTTAGTCTATTACTGTTTTCAATATTTATCAAAAACATTTATTCCCTACTATCTGATATTGAATTTTCACTCTTTGTGGATGATATTAAACTTTTCAACATCACCTCCTCTTATGATTGCAGATTTCTTCAGCTTTCAGTAAATAAACTTTTAAACTGGCGTTCTTACATATTGAAATTTAATAATCTCAATTTAAATTTTTCTAAATGATCTATAAAATCCTTTTCCGTTCAAAAACGACAATAATAATATATCATTATAAATAGAAATGTAACCTTTTGACTAGAGTACTCGTACAGTCAGTGAAAGATTTAGGAACTATGTTTGACTGTAAATTAACTTTTAACAGTCATATTATTGATTTAAAAAAGCGTAGCTACAAATTCTGTTTATTTACAAGAAATTCATATAGCTTCAAAGAACCTAATAGTTTTGTTACTTATGAACTATGCATAAAGCTATTGTGTGGTGTTTACTAATTATTAGAGAGAAAAAGAAACACTAAGTCTTCCAACATAAAAACAAAATGGAAAATTAAGTTTTGAAAGGGAAGTCTTAGTGTTTTTGTTGTTGTTAATCTTTATAAATGTTTCGTTCTTCCAATTTTAGAATATGTTTGGAATAACATTGTTGGGATCCGGATTACAAACATTATCATAAATTTATTCAATCTATCCATTTCGAACTCCTTTCGCTTTCTTAAAAGTCTAGTTATCTTACAGATTCATCTTATATTAAATCATTAGTTGTGCAAACCGTAATCGTGTGGTATTTACTCATTCTGAGATAAAATGGATAAACCAACAAAAGTCTCCACACAAATGAAGTTTTATTCAACGCGTTTCGAACACTTTGTGTTCATCATCAAGAAGACACTATAATACAAATTATATCTAATTTTTGTCACTAATTAGATATAATTTGTATTATAGTGTCTTCCTGATGATGAACACAAAGTGTTCGAAACGCGTTGAATAAAACTTTATTTGTGTGGAGACTTTTGTTGGTTTATCCATTTTACCTCGGAATCATCTTATATGTTTCTTTTGTGACCAACAAAATATGTCAGAACTTCTTTCTTATAAATACTATATTGACATACTATTTATATATAAATTATTAAATAGAATTGATTGTCTTTTGCTCATTTCACAACTACATTTCCACATCCCATCATATGAAATTTAGAAAAGCCTAAAATTATCCTATGTTCCATGCTATAAAAATATTTATTTGCTTCATTTCTCACTGCCTCGTATGATAATAAAGTGTAATAAAGTGTAAAGTCTGTATAGCAGGTTACATTTAAATACGACAAATCAATTTAAAAAAGTAATAAAACATCTACTATATTTATCCATCAATGTGTTACAGTTTGTTTGATAGCTTGACTCAACCTTGTTTGATTTAATTATCCTTATTATTACTAACATGTGTAATTGTTCATTTGTTTAATATGATGAATTATTTTATGTTAAAATATACTTTGCAGTATTGTAAATGCATTGTGATCTGTATGTAAATAAAGAAATATTCATTAAAAGGCTACTGTAAAGTGAATAGCTTATTTATCAATGTATTAATGTATCATATATCATGTATCAATGTATAATGTATTTCGTTTACTATAATATTAACTTTTTTAAAATTATCTGCATATTTGATCATAATCTAACTGATAGATATCAAATAAACGATTGAATCTATCTCTTAAGAGAGGTAATACATCTTGTATAAATGCTTAAATATAATATTTTGTATTTATTATTGTTATTGTTCTATTGGACGATTATTTTTATCAATGTATCAACCACACTAATCCTATTTAGTTTATAATAATGCTATTTCGTTAAGTGTTTAAGTATTTGAAAGATTTTGATGTCTTCCTTTGTTATATCTTTTATTGATAAAAGTCATTTAACCAGATTCCACTGATAGTGAATTATAAAGCTTGCTTAAACAAAATAATTTTATATTCACTGATAGTGAATTACAAAGCTTGTTTAAAAAAAACAATTTTATACCGAAAATAATTCAGTATATTAAATAAATCCATATTAGTTCGTAATTAATGGGTATCTAATTTGGATACACTGTTTTCATTTAGAGCCAATAGGTCTTAATATTTTACGAATTCAATATGGCGTCTTTAATTATTTCCGTTCACGGTATTAGTTTCCTTTTTCACTTTTTTTTTCTAAGAATTTATTTATTTATAACATAGAAAGTGATAAAATAAACACTGTTATTCAGTTAAAAGAAATCAAATTGTATTTTAATTCATTGAAATGAATGAAACAGAAGAAAAGAATAACACATGAGAATCGTAAGGTCAGTTGTAGATTATTCAATGTTTCTTAAAAATGTATTTCATTTTACTAATTAAAAATTACAATATGATTACAAAAACATAGTTAAAAAGGCATAGTTTAATTGATTCCAAGTAATTATACAACCTAACTAAAATCGAAATCAACATTACATTAATTTAAATAATTGCTGATATAATTTTATAAGGATTTTAATTACAACTATTAAATAATTTAGCTTAAGATAAGATCAAAGCATCCTAAATTAGTGCATATGTTTGATCAAAGAAATGTTAATGTTATGTAAATTAATTGTAACTGTTATCATTATATTTAGTTTTATTCAAAATGTTTACTTACCTAAAGTCTTTCAAAACCAAATTCAACATTTTCTAAGTAATAATAAAAATGACTAGTATTAAAAAATTATAAACATTTACAATTTTGTTAATTTGAAATTGAATTGGAAAATTTGAACTAGTTTACATTTAAATTTACTGTAAGTAAGCACATTATCAGAAATATACTCGATCAATTTAATTAATTCAATAATTTTGTCATTATTGGTGAAAAGTACTTGGGATAATTGTTAAGAATAAATTAGTGAACACGGAATTTGTAACAATTGTAAATGGTTATAACAACGAAAATGACTAGGTAACTTTAGTATCACATTAAATCTTATGATATAGTAAATGAAATTAATTTTGATTAATCTTCATAAAAAGTTGATTAAGTACAATCTCTTTCCAAAAGGTCGAAATATTTATCCTGAGTTAACTAAAAATGTATAAATTATCATGAAATTGTTATATTAACATAATATTTTTAAACATTCTTTAAACTGGTTAACAATATAATGATTTTGTCTCCTTAAAATTGTGTTTTTGCATTCAATCATAAGTCAAAATGTTTAAAATTTATAAAAAACATACGTCAAAAGTCAAACGTTGTGTAGCAGTTTAAAAGAATAGTAGTCTTCGGGTTAACAGTGAAGTTATTCAGCAGTTCTTAAGTCATAATAAATTTAAATATAACTTTATAATTTTCAACACCCTAAACATTCTAGAGAATTCGAAATATATTATTTAATATGCTTACTTTTTAATATAGTATTATATGTCTTAGTCGATTATAGCTTATTTTATCATATTTACTCAATAATTTTTTTTTTTGTAAAATACTTATTAACTTTGGAAAAATACAGGAAAACTATAAAGGTGATTGAATGGTTTTTATAATAAAATTCATTGAAATGACCAATATGCAGACAACAATATGTTTTCATAATAAAATCATAGCGTTCCATCGACCACACAAAAGCAATTCAATAGATTTACATCATAGTTAACAAAATGCTAGTTATCAATCAATTTAATTGATTATCATAATTTTGATAATAACATTAATTATGGTAGAAGTGATATCAATTTCTTTTCACATTTACTGTGACTACCTATAGTAAAGTAAACAAAAAAAAAAATGTTTTCAGTTCTCTCAGTTCATTAAAGAATGGTTAAAAATATTATGTTAATATAACAATTTCATGATAATTTATACATTTTTAGTTAACTCTGGATAAATATTTCGACTTTTTGGAAAGAGATTGTACTTAATCAACTTTTTATGAAGATTAATCAAAAAATTATGAATTGTTTGTTTAATGTTATCTTTGTTTTTTTTTTACTGTGTTAATACTTACTAATAAATTGTTTTATGACTGTAAATGATATAAAAAAATATGTTTAACTAATTTCTTTACATATTCATTCTAGGGTAAAAATCTAATGAAATGGTCTCCACATATAAAAATTTTAATGATATAAACAACGCGTTTCGAACACGTAGTGTTCTTTCTCAGGCATTAACTAAGGATGAGTGCCTCTGAATAAGACTTATTTTATATCATTAAAAATTTTTATATGTGGAGACCATTTCATTAGATTTTTACCCTACTATGAGTAAATACCACATAATAACTGATTGCACTACATTAGAATCTTTACATATTGTTTATTGTTTTACAATGCAGTCATTTTGAGTGCTTTGGAGCAATATAGATATGTACTAATTTTCAGTCTTTCTAGTGTTAAAATAGAATTTGATTTCTATTATATTATTTATAACTATTATATTATATTTATTTCTATTATATTTCATATATGTCTATTATAGAAATATTATTGTAGTAATCAATATTATTATTACTGGTTATTATAATCAAATTAATCTATTACATTATTTCGATTATTATTTTGTTATTTTTCTATATATTTTACACTTTATGCATATAATTAGTATCATAACATGATTATTAACAAAGTTAAAAATTATTTTCAACTAATCACTTAGTAGGGTTGATAGCTCACCTTCATGAGGGTGAGAATCAAAACCTCTATAGCAGAGTTTTTCAAAGTTTTTTCGACGCAGAACCCTTTTTGGTTCCAGTAACTTTCCCGGGAACCCCAGATTCTAATGATTTCAAACAATCATAATATAAAAATTTTCATATACCTTTTTAAAAAGTATCTATGTTTAAAATCAATTAAAAAAAGTAATATTACTGCAATGTGTATTTTTCGAATAAAAATTCAAAACTAAAAGATTTTAATTTTCATATTTTCCACAAGTGCATAATACATAAAACAGAATTACTAGCAATTTTAACACAGAGTTTGTTTTGTAATCATTTTTGGCTTTATAGTTGAGAGTTTGATTCTCAAGTTAGCCCCAGCATTAAGTCTACTTTGGTATTTGGTTTCTATGGCAGTTTAAAGGGAAAATCCAGTTTCACATAAGTAGGTAGTGGGAAATGGCAGCAATGTGTGAAGTGTTACTTTTGCAAAAGCAGGAAATTCGGGAATCAGATAGCTCCAAAAACTGACTAGTGATTCATCTTAAATATGAATCAAATTTTTACTACTTCCACTTATGGGTATATGTAGATATAAACATTATTCGGTTTCATGATTCACAAAAAAATATAGAATAAATCCATACCCACAAAAAAAAATTTTTTTAGATAAATGTTTTTCACGGAATCCCAGACAGCCCGTTAAGGAACCCCTGGGTTCCGCAGAACTCACTTTGGGAACCTTTGCTCTGGAACAAGTGCTCTCAGCCTTCCTTGGTCCCATTCACCCCTATCGCCATTTTTCACCATTCCCCCCACCCCCCACCCTATCCCCACAACCTCTCTTCTTTTCAAAGGGTAATTATTTTTCAAAAAGTGCATTTTTAATAATATGCAAATATTACTAAACATTCTTTTATTGTTCATTATGTATATGTATAAATTCCTATATGTTTCTCTATCTATATTGATCTTTATTTGTCCGTTTCAGATCATATTTTCATCGAAAACGTATATATATTCAAGTAACTCACCACAAATGATAAGGAGGGAATCGCTCTAAGGCCTTTCGTCTAACAGGTATATATATATATATATAAATATACTTTTTCAATTGTACATGGATTATGATTATGATAGAATTTTACAAATAATTACAATTATTGATGGATTTATAAAATGTTAATTGAATCAAAAGAGTATTTTTTTTTAAAATTAGAAATAAGCGGTCAACATCTATAATAGCTTTCGTTATTTTGTAAACTTAATGTGATATCAATTCACCCCTGAAACCTCAAAATTCACCCCCCCCCCCCCCCCCATTTGGAAACCACTGCTCTAGAGGTTACGATTTCAGTACTTGCACTAATTATTCTTACGCTAGATTGTTGTAATACATTCTATAGTTTTTAAATTAAAACTTTAATATATATTTGATTTGATTCGCTGGATTCTACATAATGTACTAAACAGCTCCTTTAATATCGCAGACCAAAGTGAATCCTTGAAAGTTTTCTATTTTGTTTACCGCAGTTTGTTGAAGTGACTTTCTTGATTTTCTCATATGTAAGTTGTCCTTTATGCAGATGCATACTTCGGCGTATCATATCTTTAGCAATGTTCAGATCGTACTTTATCAGGCCGTACTAACCAGTGTGCGATAAAAATAAACGCAACAGGTATTTGTTTTAAAATATCAATGAGTATTATTTTTACGAGTTTTCAGACCATGTCTCCCATTTCAGTCTGATAGAAGAACAAAAGAGTTTATAACTATATTCATAAAAAAATATTTTAGAAATTTATGATTTTAGATAAAACATAGAAACACTTTTATTGATTGTGAATTTAATTCTCTACCACTTTTATTCTCTACCACATTTCTCTGTGACACCATGTAACCTCTCAAAAACTCATAGGTCTCTAAGTATGTGAAATTCTTGTCTTTTCCTATTCTGTTTTATGTTTACGTTTAAAGTAATCTGACAGTGATATAGGTAATAATTGATATTGATCAGTTTTATATTAATGTTTATTAATTTTAAGATCTGATAATGTTTCATTTAAACTTCATTGCTTTTGTTAAAATTAAGAACTGAAGGTTAATTAAAGAAATTGTTGATTTTTTTTTTAATTTATGGGTATCTTTTATCTTTTAGTATATTTGTTTCTATTTGATAGTTGGTTTCTAGGAAATTTTGATTTACTTAAAATTTAGCACAGATTCTCTAAACTGTGGAATTATAAAACATGAATGCTGTATTTGAAAGAAAAAATAGTTCAAATTAATTGTTTGAATGTAGGATATTATGAATTCAAAGCTGTGACTGTACCGGAAGCAGCAAGATATAAGCAGAAACTTTGAGCTAGTGAAGCTGTTTCTTTTAGTATTGCTAACATCAGAGTACATTTATGAAGACTACTCAATTGTTTTTCCCACCTTTACCAAGTAGAGTCGGCAGTAGTAGTAGTAGTAGGGATGATTGGGTGTGTCAATATATATATATATATATATATCAGATTCAATAATATATCGACCGTTTGATAGAATAGGTGTGTTCTCTAATCGGGGTTCGGTCAATTTTCCAGGATAAAAAATCAAACTCTCGTTGCCAACGTTTCGGTTTTATTTAAAACCTTTTTCATAGGCCTACAAACAAAGGATAATAAGAAATCACATATCAACATCAAACTTACACAAATGAAAATGGATTGTTACAACTCATGAATATACAAGCAGAAATATTTCAGAGATACATAAAAAATATTACTTACAGAAGTAAGAATTTTTTAACTAAGAAAATGAAATTTACATTATTTAAAGGAACAACAATGTTAGCCGGACAAAACCTTCGACTAGACTAATAAGATAACATTACAAATAACCTCAACACTGTTCACTCAAGGGAACTAAATAAATCAAATTTCACTAAACCTCAGCACAACACTCCAGAATAAATATTACTTAAATTATAATATCACTTCTATGATTAATCGAACTTAGATCCTTTTTAATATATAACATCTCAAGTGTCTTCCTTCTTTGCTCATCTTTTCTTTTTTATTATAGTTGTATCTTCAAAATCGAACGTGTGACCCTCGTTTATTGCATGCCCAGCTAAGGCTGTTGCGTTACTTTTATTTGTTCTTATGGAATAATTATGTTGGTACAACCTTTCTTTGAGAAAACGATAGTTTCACCATAGTAACACTTGTCACAGTCTTTACATTTGATGGCATAAATGAGGTTACTTTGTAACTCCTCCGGTATTTTTTCTTTCAAATTTGAAAATAAAGATTTATTTTTTTTTTTATTATAAAATGCCAGTGTAACTTCAGGTACGTTTCGTTTGAACACTTTTCTAATTGATTGTGATAAGCCCTCAACATAAGGAAATTTGAAATACTTCCTATTTATAACTTCCAGTTCAGCATGATCTTCATTTGAATGGCTGGTTGCTGTCTTAAATATCTTAACCAATATCGTTCAACTAAGTTCTTCGGATAACAATTTTTCTGTAACAATAATTTCACCCTTTTCTTATTTTCATTTAAAAAACATGGACTACTTATTTCAATAACTTTTTTAAACCAAATTTTGGACGCAATTTAATTTTGGTTTATAGCATGAGAAGAATGGTAGTTCAGGATTCTTGCAGCACTGGTAGGTTTTTTAAACCAATCCGTTAAGATATTGCCATTTTCACCTCTTATAACTTTCACATCTAAGAATGGCAGATTTCATCTTTCTCTACTTCACAAGTGAATTGTAGACGATTATGAAAAGAATTAAATACATTTAATACATTCTCTTTTTCCTTTTCAATAATTAAAAACAAATCGTCCACATATAATTTAATAAATTTCACCTTCGTACCTAATTTATTGATACTGTTTTCCAATAGTTCAATCATAACTATATTTGCGAGAACTGGTGAAATTGTGTATATGTTTGATGTTGATATGTGATTTCTTATTATCCTTTGTTTGTAGGCCTATGAAAAAGGTTTTAAATAAAACCGAAACGTTGGCAACGAGAGTTTGATTTTTTATCCTGGAAAATTGACCGAACCCCGATTAGAGAACACACCTCTTATATATATATATATATATATATATTCTGAGGTAAAATGGATAAACCAACAAAAGTCTCCACACAAATGAAGTTTTTTATTCAACGCGTTTCGAACACATTGTGTTCATCATCAGGAAAACACTATAATACAAATTAAATCTAATTAGTTACAAAAAATTAGAGTGAAATAACAAAAAATAAAAGTTCAATTAAGAGAAAATTAATTTGTGTGGAGACTTTTGTTGGTTTATCCATTTTACCTTAGAATGAGTAAATACCACATAATTACGGATTGCACAACTAATGATATTATATATATATATATATATATATATATACTGGTATATATTGGCAGCAGATCTTCTCTCAAGCATATTTTATTGAAAATGATCGCAGTTTCTGCATTCACGACCTTTTTTTTCTTTTTAACAGATTCTAACCTCCTGGTTATTTTCCTTGTTGTAGTAGGTAAACTTTAAATCAGGTTCGCCAATGACACTTGTCGCTAAATGCCAATCTGGTTGTCATTCGCAAACCTGATTTAAAGTTTACCTACTACAATAAGGAAAATAGCCAGGAGGTTATTTTCCTTGTTGTAGTAGGTAAACTTTAAATCAGGTTCGCCAATGACACTTGTCGCTAAATGCCAATCTGGTTGTCATTCGCAAACCTGATTTAAAGTTTACCTACTACAATAAGGAAAATAGCCAGGAGGTTATTTTCCTTGTTGTAGTAGGTAAACTTTAAATCAGGTTCGCCAATGACACTTGTCGCTAAATGCCAATCTGGTTGTCATTCGCAAACCTGATTTAAAGTTTACCTACTACAATAAGGAAAATAGCCAGGAGGTTATTTTCCTTGTTGTAGTAGGTAAACTTTAAATCAGGTTCGCCAATGACACTTGTCGCTAAATGCCAATCTGGTTGTCATTCGCAAACCTGATTTAAAGTTTAACTACTACAATAAGGAAAATAGCCAGGAGGTTAGAATCTATTAACAAAAAGGTCATGAATGCAGACACTGCGATCATTTTCAATGATATATATATATATATATCAATGATCAAACCACAATAAGAAATGGGGAAACTAGACTAAGATCTTTCAATCGTAACAAGCGGTCTTCGTCAGAGTCAAAAACCCAACTGAAAAAACCTACAGTTGGGTTTTTGACTCTGACGAAGACCGCTTGTTACGGTTGAAAGATATATATATAAGTCTTGTTTTCCCATTTCTTATTGTGGTTTGATCATTGATTGTTATTTCACGTGTTTATGTGAAATCTTTATATATATATATTTTGTAAAAGACGAGCCAATCCCTGTTACGTATTACTTTGGGCACTTCTTATTGGTTGTGGGTGTTTATTCGTTGAACACGTTTCTCCTTAGCACACTCCGTCTGCTCGGCCGCCTCAGCCTTCACTCCGGGAGAGGGCTCGCAGTCCCTACTTAATTTTCCAATAGAGTTGGATGAAGGTCTTGGCGTCCTGGCTTGGAAGTGTACCTCGTCGAACTCGGTGTTTACTATGGGCTTAGTGGATTTCATTAGATACTGGTTGTTGGTGTTTTCTGTAAATTCTATTGATGTGGGTGTATGTAGACCTTTTCCCCGTCGGTTTCTTAACACGCTTGGCTGCATCCGCCGTCCTTCCTGGAGAGGGCTCGCAGTCCCTACTTTAATTTCACAGAGGGCAGGAATGGCATAGGCGTCCTCACGCAGAAGAGTACCTCGTAAGAATCTGGTCCGGGCTATGGGCATTATGATTTGAAGTTGAAGTTGAGTGTGTGTGGCGTTTGTCATTAGACCCCTTTACTGCAGTGTTTTCTGAAGAATGCGTGGCGCCTTCCTCGTGTCGTTGCGACCGGTTTCGACCGATCCTCGGTCATTCTCAAGCTGGTGGGTGTAGTTCCTGGCTGGATTGTGCGTTATTATATGTTGAATGCCAGATTAGATATTGTAAAGACGAGCCAATCCCTGTTACGTATTACTTTGGGCACTTTTATTGGTTGTGGGTGTTTATTCGTTGTCGTCGTTTTCTTGAATTCGTACATACATCGGCCACATCAATAGCTTCACTGAGGAGAGAGGCTACGCATCCCAGTACTTAATTTCCAATAGAGTTGGATGAAGGTACTTCGCCTGGACTTGAATGACCTTCGTCGAACTCGGTTTATTGGCAGTGATTTCAAGATACGGTGTTGCGAGTTTCCGTAAGTTTAATTGAGTGCGCGAGCATGACGATAGTGTAACGGAATAACGACGACAACGAATAAACACCCACAACCAATAAGAAGTGCCCAAAGTAATACGTAACAGGGATTGGCTCGTCTTTTACAATATCTAATCTGGCATTCAACATATAATAACGCACAATCCAGCCAGGAACTACACCCACCAGCTTGAGAATGACCGAGGATCGGTCGAAACCGGTCGCAACGACACGAGGAAGGCGCCACGCATTCTTCAAGAAAACACTGCAGTAAAGGGGTCTAATGACAAACGCCACACACACTCAACTTCAACTTCAAATCATAATGCCCATAGCCCGGACCAGATTCTTACGAGGTACTCTTCTGCGTGAGGACGCCTATGCCATTCCTGCCCTCTGTGAAATTAAAGTAGGGACTGCGAGCCCTCTCCAGGAAGGACGGCGGATGCAGCCAAGCGTGTTAAGAAACCGACGGGGAAAAGGTCTACATACACCCACATCAATAGAATTTACAGAAAACACCAACAACCAGTATCTAATGAAATCCACTAAGCCCATAGTAAACACCGAGTTCGACGAGGTACACTTCCAAGCCAGGACGCCAAGACCTTCATCCAACTCTATTGGAAAATTAAGTAGGGACTGCGAGCCCTCTCCCGGAGTGAAGGCTGAGGCGGCCGAGCAGACGGAGTGTGCTAAGGAGAAACGTGTTCAACGAATAAACACCCACAACCAATAAGAAGTGCCCAAAGTAATACGTAACAGGGATTGGCTCGTCTTTTACAATATCTAATCTGGCATTCAACTTATATATATATATATATATATATATATATATATCTTTCCGATTCTGTCTACTTCTACTTCTACTTCTTCCATCTTTAATCACCCCCCTTCTATTTCTACCGTAAACCTGCCAATCTAAAAAGCATTTTCTCTCATATTTCCCCTCAGCCTTCAATCCTGTTCTGGAATGAAACAATGTGGACGCCGTGGCTGTCAAACTTGCCTGATTGTAAATCCTAATCCTTCCTTCGATTCCCCTCTCCACCATAGTTCCTACCCGGTTCAGGTCAATTCTTCCTGTACCTCGATCAACTGTGTTTACCGACTGGATTGCACTCAGTGTGACTCCTTTTGCGTTGGCTTAACTTCTAATAAGTTGAGCCTTCGTATGAATGGTCATAGGGCTTCAGTCGGTCAACGCAGTAACTATCCTGTAGCCATCCATGCGAACTCGCATGGACTCAGTTTCAATGACTGTTTCAGGGTTCAGATCCTGAAACAGATCCCCGAATCCAACAATAAAGTTACCCTAAGAGCTTCAGAGGAGGCATACATATGCTTACTTGATGCTCGCTCTTCCCCCGGACTCAACCTCAACCGATAATTTATTTATGATTTATTTATTTATTTATTATTTTTTTTTATTTATTATTTTTTTTTATTTATTATTTTTTATTTATTTATTTATTATTTTTTATTTTACTTTTTATTTATTATTTTTATTAATTTTAATTTGATTTATCTACTTTTTATAATTTTTTATAGTTATAATTTTTACTCGTTCCTTTTACGTCTTAATTTGGCTCTTCATTTCCTTCCCTCCCTTCCCCCGCTTGGTGGTAAGTGGTGGGGTACTGGCTGCGGTTTCCGAGTTCAGTACCGCCCTGTCTTCCTGCGGGACTCTTCGCTCTTCGCACCTCCTGATGACGACGATTGTCGAAATATCGATGTGAGTTATGTCTGTGTCTTTCTGTGTGTTTCCTTCGTTTTTTATTTTATTTTTTTTTTTTTATTTTATTATTATATATATATTATATATATATATATATATATACTAAACGGAAACGGTCTGGCAGGACAGATTACACTTAAAATAAACTGTTACACATAGACAAAAACATAACAAAGACTCACTTTTCAATATTTCGACTGTAATGGCTGTCGACATATTGAAAAGTGAGTCTTTGTTATGTATTTGTCTATGTGTCACGTATATATATATATACTTAAAATAAACTGTGACACATAGACAAATACATAACAAAGACTCACTTTTCAATATGTCGACCGCCATTACAGTCGACATATATATATATATATACCTCATTAAATATCTTGCCAACATTAAGTTTAGTATGTTTCCTACATACCTTTTCAAGATTTCGAATGCTACTTTTCCATCTTTGTGGTATCATGATATGTTAAGGTATGTTTTAAACATACATGATATCATAGGTATGTTTAAAAGAAGGTCTGCTCGCAAAGTATACCAATATATATATATATATATATATATATTACGTATATATGCTACAGCTCTGTTCATACTATGAGGTAAAGTTATTACGACCGTTGCTCCTCGGAGAGAACATTGAGCTTTCGGTCCCGAGCCTGTACGATATCAGATACTCTTTTTTTTTTGTGTGACCAGCCACCTACTAGCTGACAATTTAAGGACTACCATACGACTCTTAGGAGTTGGGTCGTCCCCTTCCGAGGAGGGGAATTTCCCGTTACCCCGGGATCAGGGGTTGCAATGATATTTATTTTAGTCTATCAGGGTCCCATTTTGATTCTTTTTAAAGATCCCTACTATAAATATACTTGTTAAAGCAAAATTTAGAACTCCTAATGTATAATGTTTTTTTTAAGTGATGTCACAAAGAGCCAATATTTGGCCGATGTTCTGGGTTACAATGTTTGGCGTACCTAGGATGTGCGTTCTAAGACAAACGAAATTAAACAATAAACTTAATGAAATATAACGTATTCAACTTTCTATATTAACAAGTATGCAATTTTTTTATTTATTCAAAAATATTGAAAAAAAAAATTAAAAACCTATATCCTGGAACAGCCACTGCAACCTAACCTATTGTACTGTTGTCAGATACAGAGACCCTCCTTTATTTTTGAGTCTCAGTACATTAGACCTCCTGGTCTATCGTAGGCTCTTCATATAAGCATCATGAAGCATTGAATGTGTACATAAAACGCTTATAAATATATTTGATGGTTTTCACTAAGAGTTATAGTTACTCTAACTATAAATTAATTAAAAATATTTTCCGATGTGTATTTTAAGGAGGAACAAACATATTATTGTGTTAGAGGCAGTCAAATGTATGTTTTAGCAGATTTTGTTTTGTTCTTTTGAAGAGCGCTTGTTTAAAATTTTTAGCAAAATCGGATTAACGTTATAGCTCTTTATAAGTTGCTTGCAAGTAGGTGTTGCCTGTTAATCGCAATTTATTAATGAAAAAGGGAAATAAATTATTAAACGATTTATAAATAATTTTTATTAAAAACATAAAAATAATTCTAAAAATTTAAAAACCCAAAAAAATAATATATATATGTTTATATATATATGAAATGGTAACATTTGAAATATCACATATGTACAATGTGTGCCGCTAGAGGACTAGTTTGAACATGGTAACTTGAGGTTATTGAAGTGGAGGGTTTTCGAGAGAGTTTGGTTATGTACAAAAGGTTATGAAGGGAAAGAATAGAGATTTGCGGGAGAGAGAGAGAGAGAGAGAGAGTGAGAGTGAGAGAGAGGCTTTAGGCCTTTCCGAGAACAGGCTGAGCAACTCTAGCTGATGCCTCGTGACCTTCCTTGCTGACCTGGGCGTGGAAACCAGTTTCCCAATCGGCAGTATAGTCGACTGTCCTTACGGAGCCATCAGGCTCCACTAAAGAGTACTGGCCCTTCACAACATCGCCCTCTCTTTGCTCCCATTGGTGCTTCTTGTCTCCGGTGTGGGGGTCATTGACACCATATTCAAAAGCATACCTGGGATGTGCGTCCTAAAAACAAACATGAAATTAAACAATAAACTTCGTGAAATGTAACGTATTCAACTTCATATATTAACAACTAAAGAATTTTATTTTATCCCAAAAATATTGAAAAAAAAAAAAATTAAAAACCTATATTTGCAAAAACAAATTTTTCTTTGTCCCAATAGCTAGAAAGTGTTATTCGTTGACACACTTTTAGTAAAGGCGAATTACATTAAAAGGCTAGTTTAGCATTGAGCGTTCTTAACTTTGCCATATTTGAGTTGTATTTTAAGTAGATATATACAATTATGATTATAATTCTACAGGACCACAAAAAGTTAACAAGACAATTTAATCAGTGGATGTTAGACACAATTCTTCCATTATCTTCATAGGAAAACTAAAGTCAAAGTCAAAGTGTCTTTAAACTAACGATCTATTGCACTAGCGACATCACACTAACTCGTAACCTAAACTTTGAAAAAAACTGGAATAATGAATTGTCCCTTATTCTTACAGTTAAATGATATCTTTTTACATAAAATATATATGTTATAAGCTATTCATCTCAGATATTTGAGTGCCTATAGTGTTTTATATAACTTCTTCGTTATCTGAAAACTCTGCAGGTTTCAGCTATGGTACAGTTAAAAGTTTTACCGATATGTTTTGACTAGTCTGCAATCATAAAAGTTTAATTAATGGATATTGTTATGACTACAATCGCATTGCAAATTTCATTTAAACGGTTGGTAATCATCGTTACCCTACAGCTCGTATTCTGGTGTAGAAGCCAAGAGGAATTGGAACATCCTGATCAGGTCCAAAGACTTCAAAACTATCATAGGATATCAAGTAGGTTACATTTCTTAATGTAACAAGTTTAATTGTTTCGATTGGATTAACGGTGGTTCTTATGTTTACGGAGGATAAGTAATATAAATATTCGTTAACCTAGTTTTGGACTATAGATTACGTTATGAAAGATTTATAATAAATAATGTGATGTAAAAGGTACTAACGTATTCCTCAACGTATTTATGATGAACTGATTTTCCGCCATGACCAGCGTAATCTACGACAGTGTTGACGGCACGAAGAGGTGCGCCTTGAGCGTATTGGTTACCATGGGATGAGAGAGAAGATGTAGAATAAGTTGCAATAGCGGGAGCAGCAGCAATCTTGGTCAGAAGAGGGGCGGATTGGTATGTGGAGATGGCGGGCGCAGCGGCTACCTTAGTAACAAGGGGGGCAGAGTGGTATGTGGAGATAGCGGGTGCAGCGGCTACCTTGGTGATAAGGGGAGCAGCACGGTATGTGGAGATAGCAGGAGCAGCTACTTTGGTGATAAGAGGAGCGGCTTGGTATGTGGAGATAGCTGGAGCAGCTACCTTGGTGATAAGAGGAGCAGCTTGGTATGTAGAGATAGCGGGAGCAGCTACCTTGGTGATAAGAGGAGCGGCTTGGTATGTAGAGATAGCAGGAGCAGCTACTTTGGTGATAAGAGGAGCGGCTTGGTATGTGGAGATAGCAGGAGCAGCTACCTTGGTGATAAGAGGAGCGGCTTGGTATGTAGAGATAGCAGGAGCAGCTACCTTGGTGATAAGAGGAGCGGCTTGATATGTGGAGATAGCAGGAGCAGCAGCTACTTTAGTGAGAACAGGACCAGCCTGGTAACTGGTATAAGCAGGGGCAGTAGCAACTTTGGTGACAACAGGTCCACTAGAATAAGAGGCTATTGAGTGACCTCCGGTGTAAGTAGCTAAAGCAGGACCAGCACTATAAGAAGCAATAGCAGGTCCAGCACTATAAGAAGCAATAGCAGGTCCAGCAGCATAAGTCTTCGCTATTGCTGGGGCAACATAAGCAGAGGTAGCGACCTTTGTGACAGCAACGGGAGCAAAGTTCTTTGCCAAAATGGGTGCTGGCTGTGGAATGGAATATGTTTTATATGAGGATCCCTTTGAGTAAATGGCACTCTTGGTGGAGTAAGTAGGGGCAGCTATTCTAACAGCAGGGACTGCAGCTGCAATCTTAGCGTGAGGTGTGATGTATCCAGCGATGGATGGAACAGCAGCGGCGACTTTCAGAGCAGAGACAGGAGCGTAAGACGCAATGGCGGCAGTACCCTGGTTATAACCGCTGTACTTAAGACCTGATGATACAGAGGTAAGCTTGAGTCCAGGGGAGACCGATGTGTACTTGACTGCTGGAGTCACCGACTGGTAGTTAACTGCTGGAGACACTGACACAGAGGAGTAAGCAGGTCCTACAGAAGCGTATTTTGTTACGGGAGCAGCCACTGAACTGTATCCTGCCTTAACACCTGCAACACATCAATTGTCAGTATTATCTAAACATCTAGATCAGGGCATATAAACAATATAAAAATAAAAGTTATATTTATGTGACAAAACATTTAAAAAGTAAAATAACAATAGTGAACATTGAATTTCTTCTTTCATTGAACTTTCAAGCCATGTAAACAATTTTAAAAAATGTTTCCAACACATACAGTTATATCAAGAAATTTCAAACGATATTCAAGGATAATACATGAACTGTGAGAGACAAGCTATTTGATTGAATCACATAGAGAAATAACTACATAACTCTTCATAATTCTTCGACAACAGGAGAAGAAATAGTTTGCTAGGTGAAGTCGGTACCTTACCAAACACGCAACCACGCCTTTTCCTGATTGTTATATCAGTTATCTTTTTGATAACTTTGCAGAACTGCAAAATACAGCAGAACTCTTGTTCACTGCTCTAGCAACAACTTCTTTTAGTACCTCTGAAAGTGACTAAGATACTGATGTATAGTTTAGTAGGACTACAGGTCTATAGTATCTCTCACTATTTTGAAAGTAGTTAGATATTGTCATGACAGTGAAGTGTCCGGCTTGCACTGTATACTGTATACTGTCATCAGTAATTTTTGCCCAAACGGACATTATGTAGATTCTATTATTCTTAAAAACACGAGAATTTGTTGTCGAAGAACTACTAATAACTAACGAATATTTTCGTGCACAAGAGTGAATGTAAGTGCAGTTTCAAACAAAAGTCCACGCTGCTTTTGTGGGAACAGTTAATTTAATTTCCTGGTAAACTGAACTTCTCAAGTTAAAAAAGATGAAGTCAAGTATCATACTACAATCTGTTACTCAGTTTTGGGCTCTCTCAAATCTGTAATAGTCTACACGTATAGGGACATCTAAAATCCTTTGATTTAGTAAGTCATTCAACCAAAGAGTCAGCATGGTTGAAATTCAGATAAACAAATACGTGATAAAACAAATGTACTATATTTATTACATTTATATGATTGTATGTGAATGACATACAAAGTTTGGTAGACCATCAAGTGGTTTGGAAATATGAAATCAGTCTAAACATATTCTATAGATGTTTATCCATATCTTGCTTTGTAGAAGGAAGAATGGCTAGTTTGTAGCAATTATGCTTCGGCCAAGTTGGCGGGAAAATACCGTGATGATATTTTTGTCTTCAGTGCTCTATATCACTTCAAGAAATTTTTCTTAAGAGTTATTTTATCTGTAGAAAGCAAGCGTGAGACCTTTGGTTAAAATCACCCAAATCGAACATGTGATAAACGGTCAGTCCTTTTCATGCAATCCGCAGTGGTCTCTTTTTTTTTTTATACAATTTGCATTCGTCTTCTATACCATCATTTATCAGTTATTATATCGTAGTTATATGAGAGGATAACAACAACTAGTCTTTGATTCCGTCAATATTTTGATCCTGCTGCATTGTACATCATCTAGTTGGCTAAGAGGATGAAATGAGGTAGCCGTGTGCTTGGGACGTTACTTGATTCTTCTGCTGCCTTCCTTTTTGAGATTAATACAGAAAGCCTAGATGATACATGCATTTCTCTGTGTCATTTATATGCACAATTAATTAGTACATTTATATAAGAATCAATTAGTTTTTTCATCATTACTATATTTTGTTTAAAAGTAGATAAATGAAAAGAAAAGTTAAAAAATTGGTTTTAAATCTATATATATATATATAATATATATAAATGAATAAAAAGATTTCACATAAACACGTGAAACAACAATCAATGATCAAACCACAATAAGAAATGGGAAAACAAGACTAAGATCTTTCAACCGTAACAAGCGGTCTTCGTCATAGTCAAAAACCCAACAGTTGGGTTTTTGACTCTGACGAAGACCGCTTGTTACGGTTGAAAGATCTTAGTCTTGTTTTCCCATTTCTTATTGTGGTTTGATCATATAAATGAATGTATGTCTGTTTGTTTGTACTCAATAGATTCAAAAATCATACATCCAATCGCCGTGAAAATTTAGGAAATTATTGGGTATATCCCCGGGAAGGTTTATGTAAAGTTTTTTAAAAATCAGAGTTGTAGTTCAGGTAATATTATAATAGATAAGGTTTGCTGTATAACCTGTTTGTTTACATTTTGACTTTAATTGGTAATGGCAGCCGCAGGTAGGTTATTCTTTATGATAATATTTCCACATGCTTTGTTCAATTGGAAATAACCAGGTACCAGAAATTTTATTATTGTTTTCAGATTGATATTAAAGACAATTATTGTAATTTTTCCCGGGTAAAGCCGGATAGGTCAGCTAGTTTTGAATAAATTTTGAACTTTGGCTCAAGATTTTGTATCTTTATAAAAAAACAACAGAGGGGATGCAGCAGAAATATGTTGTTCATGCTAGACTCAAGTGTTAGTAGTCTATATAATAATAGATAGTGATTTTTGTAAGATAATTTTCTGCAAATTGAGCTTATTTAGTTCATAGAATCACTTTGTTTAATTATTTCTATGCCTCGTTTTATATCCAAATAGATTTCTGTTCATGCACTAATAATTACAATTTTAATACTTATAAAAAAATGTAGTGTAGATGGTTTATTTTTACCTTTTCAAATTTCATAGTGAGTAAAATACAGTTAATTTTAGTTGTCGAAGTCGTTTCATATTTTTGATATATTCTACTGCTGGCCGAACTAAAAGCGCAAAGGTGACCACAGCTCAGCCGAAGTTTATGAAATTGTCGTGATTGTGGGTGTGGTCATATTTCTTGGTGAAATTAATGATTCACGTTTCATTGAGAAACATAAAATTTCATATTTTTTTTTATCATTTATAGAAAATATTTGTTGAAAAAAATTAATAGATTTGAAATCTTTTTTATCATTAAAATATCGTGCTCGCGATTTATTTGATAGTCTGATGAAACCAATTTTACTGCAGTAATGGAATACTGTTGTTCAATTCAAATAGATTTGGAGTAGATGACATAGAAAAGGCCCAGAGATCGTAAGAGGTGAAAGTTAAGGATTGAAAGACGTAGAAGTTACAAGTCAGCAGGTGTCCCAGAATGCTCGGCCTTTTCGCACCTAGTGCTACACATTTACGTAATCTTTTTACCATTTCACTCTTGAGTTTAAATTCAAGACGGTTCTTAGTCATTGTTAACAGTTTTTCTAAGAGTACAAATGATTGTACTTACTGAATGTAGATAATAATGGTTTAGATACAAGTGTTGTTTACTAATTAGGAACACACGCAGTCTTATCGCATAGATTTGCAAGGAAATAGAAACGGTTCTACGACCATAGAGGTAATAAGGTTAAAAAAAAAAAATCGATATCCTTTACAGTTTAAATCTACCAACTATGGCAAACTTTGAAAGAAGATCCAGTTTGTTATAAAAAGGTGAAACTTGTACTTTATAAACAATAAACATTGTCAATCCGATCTCATGGGCGTTACTCCTGTTTGAATAACTTGCAACTTCAAAAACAATTGTATCAATAAAGATATTTTGACGCTGGCTTTTCAGTGCTTGAAAACAGATCAAAAGTTATAAGACAAAAAAAATATGGTCAGATGGTGTTAAAGCTTTGTAATATTAATTTGTTATAACCCTTTCTTTTTGTAAAGTTTGATTCCCATTTCTTATAGTCAGTAAAAGATATGTTTATTTTAGGTTACTTTTCAAAATGTGTCTTAAGACCTATGAAGCATTTATGTTTCACTGACGATGAATAGACAAGGGATAAGATATTCGTTACCTTGTTACGTATTAAATGATGTATACATTATAATATATGATCAAACCAGAATAAGAAATGGGAAAACAAGACTAAGATCTTTCAACCGTAACAAGCGGTCTTTGTCAGAGTCAAAAACCCAACTGAAACACTAGATGCAGAAAACATCTGGTGAGGAGTTGAGAAGAGTGGGAGGGAAGAGTGGTATTTTAAAAAGGTGAAAGCGCAGGAAAGGACTAATGTCCAGAAAGGGATGTTTAGGGAAACAAAGGAGTACAGTAAGAAAAAGTAAAAAACTATCCGCTAGCTGTCAACCCTCTTTGAAGAGGCTATTGCCCTCGTGACGAAAGTATCAAGTTTGAAGAGACCGTTACTAATGTTTATAATATTTGATCTATTAAATTTAATTAGAGACGATTCAATAATATTTCTTAACAACATTGATTTTTTATAGGTAATAAATTTAGCTCCTGTCCAATCAATATGATGATTTTCATTTTTTATATGCAAGAATAAGGCACTACTTTTTTCCTGTCTACTTACGTTATATTAGTGTTGTTTTACACCTGTCTTTAATGATTTACCAGTTTGACCAATATAAATTTTATGGCAATTTTTTCACGGAATTTTATAAATACCAGCGGACTCCAATTTGCTGGGAGAGTTTTTTATTAACATATTACCCACGTTATTACGATTAGAAAACACTATATTAAAATCAAGTTGTTTGGCTAATCTTGGAAGGGGGTCCAAGGATTCATGGTATATTTGGCAAAACTATAGAATTTGATAATAAAAGAGGCTCTGTTGAAGTATTAGAGAAAGTTTTTTTAGCACCCTTCAAAGCTAAATCGATATAAGAAGAGGGGTATTTAAATATATATATTTAAATAATGTATTATTTACATTATAATATATGAAACCTGTGATTTATGCAAAGCATTAATCTATATCTATGTCATTACAACTATGTATAAAATCCTGAAATGTCAAAAACACAGAACTCTATGACGATAACAAACTACTTCTATAATAATCGAAAAAATATATTTGGAATTAAGGCTTCTTAATGCTTGTTGTCAAAGAAATGAAAAACTTAAGCCTTCTCATTTGTTTTATATTAAGTGTTTGGTGATTTTTGATTAAATAGAAATGTTCTACTTTCTATCAAGTAAAGGACTACAATCAGGACACTAGTTTTTATTTAGAAACACAAAAATCAATTAGTTTTTTTTTCATCATTACTATATTTTATTTAAAAGTCGATAAATGAAAGGAAAAGTTAAAAAATTGATTTTTTTAAATTTTGAACTTTGTGCGCAAGATTTTGTATCTTTATAAAAAAAAAAAAAAAAACAGAGGGAATGCAGCAGAAATATGTTGTTAATGCTAGACTCAAGTCGGAGTAGTCTATATAATAATAGATAGTAGTTTTCGTAAGTTATCATAATTTTCTGCAAATTTAGCTTATTTAGTTCATATAATCACTTTATTTAATTGTTTGTATGAAGTTTAAATCATAATAGGAAAAGAAAAAGAACAGAGAAAAATGCTCTGAGGCCTTTCAATGTATGTCCTCAGGGCCTTTCAAAAAAAAAAGGCCTCTTTGAATTCCTTTTTCCATTGTGGTTTAAACTTCATTGATTGCATTGCGTGTTTATTAATTGTTTATATATAATAACGGCTCAAAAAAATTTTAAAGATATAAAAATTACATAGAAACATAAGAAAATACTCAATAAAATCAATGTTTTGATTAATTTTTCAGCGAGAAAAGATTAGACAAAAATATGATGGAGCGAGTATGTATTCAGTTTAGCATATTGAGCATATTGAAATCTCGAGTCGATATTTCAGACAGATTGCCTCTCTCTTCATTCCTTTTGACCTTCTCTTGATGGCAAATTATTGATCAATACAGCATCTGTACTGTTTTTTTTTTCTGCTCATGTAATATTTGGGTATTTGGTTATATATATAAAGATCAACTTTAAATTCATAAGACCATGAGAAATTGATTATAAATGACATTAAACCAAACTCTAGTGAAAAACCAGTTATATTATTTCTTTCAGTACTAGCTTTTATTTTAAATGTTTCTCGAGTCGATGTGTGAGGGCTCTTAATTAATTCTGTTAATAAAATCTGGAAATTATAATATTTGTGTTTTAATGTAGAAAGTATCTAGTTTAAATTCAATATGTTTTTTTTTTTTAGTGTGTTTACTAGAAACAGAGGTCACGATATTGATAAGTCGTGCCCTGCATTCTAATTTTGAAGAAAGCCCAGTTGATTAAGAATACACTTTGAGCGTTGTTCATTAAGCAGTTACCTCATCGCGAAACGATTTACTTTTCTGATTTATTCATTCTAGCTCTTGTAGTTCTCGGATTCGCTTTAATGAAGACGATCCTTTTCACTCTAACTTATGGTTCTTACCTAGATTCTCTGACTGTTCAAATATTTGCCATATAAATGAGGAAGGTGTTTCTCATTTTTTTGTTGGTTATATAAGTTCATTAAAAGTGTCGTCAGCAAAACATCTAACATTCAAATTTCCGGTCATAACTACACACTGCAAATTTAAACCTGAACATAACAACTTTTATTTCAAACGTAGTTCAATCATTAATTATGTGGTATTTACTCATTGTAGGTAAAACGCTAATGAAATGGTCTCCACATATAACAATTTAATCGTATAAAGAACGCGTTTCGAACACATAGTGTTTTTCCTCAGGCATTAAATAAGGGTGGTACAACTGTACCACAAACACTCATCCTTATTTAATGCCTGAGGAAGAACACTACGTGTTCGAAACGCGTTGTTTATACGATTAAGTTTTTTTTATGTGGAAACCATTTCATTAACGTTTTACCCAACAACTTTTATTTTTGGTTCCATTCTCCTTATTTTAACGTACTTTCCAATACATGTACAATTATTCAAAACTTTTCAACTTATGCAATCAAGTCATTATGCAAGTTAAGCCCTGATAAAACAATATGCTTTAGTTTGTCCTAAAATAACTGGCAATTTCGTTTATTCCTTGAATATTGCTCATTTTATTCTCATCGTTGAGTGTTAATGAAGTAAATCATGCACCTGTTGAACGATTACATTTGGTGGCATCAATTTTACCCTTTTGATATTGTTGCTTCTTAAAATGTTGGCATATAGGTATATACCTAGGTATAGGTATATAGGTACATATAGGTATATAGTTCTGCATTGTTATGTGCATTTCTAGTTTCAACTTCTAAATGAGAGTTTGTGATTTTTGATATACCCCTTTTTTTTTATTCTTATTCAAATCGATCCCCTAGCGGGTTATAACGTCGTCAGCCGTTTACCAGCGTTTTGTTTGATCGGTGATTCTATAGATTCTACTTGAGAGTTCTAAATTTTTGCTTAACCTAAGTGCATTTCGAGTAGGAATCTTTAACGAGTACCTGACATCGTACTGGCTCGGGACCGACGGCTTAATGTCCTTTCCGAGGGACAACATGCTCAGATTTATTCACTTCTCAGTTGAATAAATCGAGGGCCAGAGTGGGTATTTAGCCCCTCACCAACCAGTCCAGAGGCGAGCACGTTAACCATTGAGCTAACCTCGCCCACTCGATATACCTTTAGTTCTTATGATTGTTTCAAAAGAAGAAGAAAATATCTTAAAAAGAACATATATTTAATATAAAACTAGGCATTATGTTTTTCATGATAAAAAGATGTATGAAATATAGTTACGATGTGATAGGTAAATGTCTCAGGGGGCTAATCATGGAGATTACACAGACAAAAATTGTAATTAAATTATTAATTAATACTTTTCTTGGATTGTTATTAAGTGATATGCTTTTTATAAACCCTGTATTCGACCATCTTATTACTGTTCTGAATTCATCATTATGATAGGCCAGGAAAGTCCAATGGCTTGCACGATCGCCTCTTGACTGATCACCAGTGTCGATTCTCACTATGGCCTCGATCTC
The DNA here is from genome assembly GCA_026182355.1 of Hermatobates lingyangjiaoensis. Classification (NCBI taxonomy): domain Eukaryota; kingdom Metazoa; phylum Arthropoda; class Insecta; order Hemiptera; family Hermatobatidae; genus Hermatobates; species Hermatobates lingyangjiaoensis. The sequence continues at coordinate 211,822 of JAPFBL010000389.1, read as the reverse complement.
TTCACGTGGGAGGTGCTCATATTTCAAATATGAGCATATCGTCCCACAGAGAGGATGTTATGCTGTCACTCTCAAGCCTTTACGATGTCAGGTACTCATTAAAGATTAAAGATACCTACTCCAAAAACAGTTGAGTTATAAAAGACTCCCACTGTTGAAACAACCCAGTATTGTCGTATTGCACACCCATTACTAAAAATGGATGGAAATAAAAAAAAAACGAGTCACTTTTTCCACCTCTAGAACTACACTAAAAGGTGAAACCTTATGTGTATCCATATTCGAAAACAAAACTTTCTCAGTACGTTTCTTTAAATCGTTTTTGTTGTTATTCCAGATATCATTGACCTATTGTTTCTCATTTCAATAAAATCATATGAAGCATGTGAACTTTATAACTGAACCATCAGCTTCTGAAACGAATTATTGACAAGATAATTGATCAACATGGAAAATCACAACAAAAAAGAGACCCGGCGAGAACGTGTCAGGCTTTTTTTACACAAATTTCAATATTTCTAGTTTCAAATAAAGTCGAAAACGTTTTAAATGTGAGAATAACAAATGCACTTAGTTAAGCAAATTAAATGGCCTCAAGAGCTTCGTTTATAAAAGAGTTTGTAATTAAGTAATGAGGATGATGAATAGAAATGTCTAGGAAAAACAATGAAGATATCTATACGAACATTTATAATGCGGAATTATTGACTTATATAGGAAAAATCTGAGAATAACTTTGTCTGTGCCACTGAACATATGTATCAAAAGAAACACACAATATACACGTATAGAGACATATGTCTCTATATTTATACTAAGTTGCAGAAAAAGAAACATAGACGGAACTGACTTAATTCACTCTCACACATCCATGCTGAAGTTATCAGACAAAAAACAAGTGGTCACATAGATGAATAGTAGATTGAGTTAGTACCTTTCCCCAACCCAATGACTTCTCCTCCTCATGATGATGGATGTCGAAATATAGAAATGAGTAGTTATTTATGCCTTTGCGTTTTTTTGTAATTTGATGTAGAGTCCTCTGGGACTGTGTATTTTTGCATATACATAGATATTATTCAAAGTATAATAAACTTGGTTGAAGAAAATCATTTAAAATTTTACTGATATTTTAATTTTGACGTTAATGGCAAACGTTACTTGATATAAATATTAGATCTATTTCAAAGTTTCCTACTGTTTTTTTTATATCTGTATATGTGCAGGAATGTCGTACATAAGCACATCTATGGATTATTATTAATTATAAAAAAAGAAACTATTAAACCAACGTTTTTGTCTATATCTTTAGATCAGGGGTGTCAAACACATAGCCCGCAGGCCGGATCTGGCCTACACAGGTGTTCAATACGGCCCGGGGAATAAATCTACATTATTAAAAAAAAAAAAAAAAAAAATTTTACTTAAATTTTCTTTAAATCTGTGTTTCTTATATTGGCAAAGATTTTAGTACGCTAAGGGCAAAATCCGCTAGAGGCAAAGTGTTTTAGTACGCGCAGACAACATGAAAGGAACACTTCGGCATAACTAACACAAGAAGGTGGTGTCATAGAACGTCTGAATAGCGTGTGTAGGCTTATTATTCAGTTTACCATTGTCCTAACATCTTCATCAACAAAATATCTCTGTCAAAAAAGAAGAAAAGTGAATACAGAGTGTTGGATTTTAATAAAGATTATTATAATTGACTTATTCTTTTTTGTACTAATTATTACTATTATTGAATAATACAAAGCTAAAAGTGACTTATTGTTAGTTCTATGAAATTTTGTAATTACGTTACTTTTTTTCCCTACTTCATATTGTGGTTTGAACATTGATTATTATTTTTGGTGTTTATGTGAAATCTATATAAATGAAATAATGATTTTGTCTGTACATTGCTTAGAACTGACTCATTTCAAGTTTTCTTTACGTTTCATACATTGGAGAAACTGAATCCACCCTTAGAAAAATTTCTGTCGGTTTGTCAGTTTGTAATTACGCCCATTAGAGATCAGTTTAAGCTGCTTTTGATGCCTAGATTAAAGTGAGTTTGACACCCCTGCTCTAGACGTATTCAGGACTTGGTATTTGTATTTTGTTGAAAGACTTTATATTGTTAGTTAGTATTGTAAAATACTAACCAACTAATTGGTTTGTTAATGACCAATACGAATTGGAAGTTTAATGAGAGAGAGTGATGTGATTGGGTTGGGTGATTTGCGTACCTTGGTAGATGACGTCAGAGCCGCCGGCATAGGGAGGCAGGTAAGCTGGGGCAGCATAACGTTGGCCATGGTTGGCCTCGTGCAGGCACTTAGCATGGTAGGCATACTCCTCGTCGTAATAACCCTGTACCACTGTCAGGACCATGGTAGCAAGCACCACTACCTGCAACAAACCACTCTTCTTACTACTGCAACACCAGTATTGACAATAAATATGAGAGCCTTCGGTCGGCAGGCTACGAAATATCAATGCTTATATCGTATGACCCTAGCGCAGGCATGGGGAACCACACGCACCAAACGATGATTATCTGGAATTCCATCTTGATTAAAAATTCCTTTCATTTCTGCTTATTAATAAAAGCTCATCGAAACTTTTGGAGATAATTATAATATACAAGAAAGAAAGAAAGAAAGAAACAGAGAGAGTGAGAGAGAGAGAGTGAGAGAGAGAGAGCGCTTAATAGCAACAAATGCTTTTATATATATACAAAACTAAACTTTATCGGGACTCAGGTTCTTCAGGTTCAAATTAAACTCTCATTGCCAACGTTTCGGTCTTTATTTAAAACCTTTTTCATAGGCAGAAGTATGAATTTTGAAACAGAAAAACTAAGTATTACATTACAAATTATTTTACAAAGAACCAATTTTTATTTTCTTTGTAAAATAATTGATAATTGATAATTGTTAATTGATAATTCAGTGGTTGTGGCTTTCCGATCAAATAATTTTAATAAAAACTCATATACTAGGAAAATGTGAAGTTTTTCTTAGTAAGTACAATAACCGTGAGAGGTAAAAATGGTAGATCAACATTAAAAAACTTAAAGCAATGAATATTCCAGTGTTTTTATCATTGTATAGTTAATTATACCGTTTTCTTTGAATGTAGGTATATCAGTATATACTATCCATAGATATATCAGTTTATCCATGTTCAAAAAGCCAGTTTTCTGATCCCAAATCTTCATTTTATTTCTTCGAAAGTTCTTAAGCAATTTTTTTTTATGTCTGACCTATACATTGCGTCTACGTTAATGTTAAGTAAACATTTTTTTTTTTGTCTTTTAAGAAGTTCTTTGTGGCATGATTTTTTTTCTACTATTATACATGTTCATACTTAACGTCAAATCGAAACTGAGTTTGCTTTCTGTTCTCGGAACCGACGCCTTAACGTCCTGTCCGATGGAGGACGTTAATCACTTCTAAAGTGAATAAATCTATGATCAGAACGGGCATTGAACCTCGGATCAACCAGTCCAAAGGTGAGCATGTAAAGCCATTCGGCTAATCAATTTCTCCGTGGACGATGTGCTCAGATTTATTCAACTCTCTCGTCAATAAATCGAAGATCAGAGTGAGTATTGAACCACGGATCTAACATTTGCTATATGGCACTCAAAACCTCTAACCACCCAGTCTGCACTTCTGATTTTCGTATAATTCTAAGTATGCCTTTATTGTCACCCTTTTCCTTCTCAGCAATGTTTTTATTTGTCAACTCTTTCTAAAATACTCTATTATTCAAAAGAGTAATTAACTCAGTAAAATTGTTTATTTACGTCTTCGGATTAAAAAATATCTTATAAACACTTTCTTATTACTAGTTCTATAGAGATTAGTATTAATCGTACTAATATTATATCTGACTTTTACCTTGTAAACAACTGTCGCATTCCCTCGACCGGTTTCGCATGTACTGCACCCTTGAGGATGCACTACATCTTTAATGCGAAACCGGTCGAGCGACTAAGACAGCAATTTACGAGGCAAAAAAAAAAAATTATGTAATAACACGATATTTTATAAATGTTAAGGTTTTTGAGTGCTGAATGTGAGGTAATATTTCTAATCAAGAATGCCTAAATGGTTGTGATTTTCAAATTGATTTAAGTATTTATACATAACATGTTTGAATACTACCCAATTATAGAGTTTTCAACAGTTTTAAGTTATGAAGCATTATTGTATTTTTCTGATTTGGATTTTGAATCGTAAAGATATTTTCTCACGTCTCTGAAGGCTCAGAACAGTATAGCTATTCTGAAGCTTTCCTAACTGATGACAACTAAATTCAATTAAATCAAATATTACTGACCAAAGTATGAATCAAAAGATCGTTTAAGGTGAAAAATTCTGGAGGATAGTGCAGCCCTTTTTTATGAACGACTGCTAAACTAAGACGACTATTGGTCTACTCTGATGTGGCAACTCTAACCAATAGTATCGTCTATCAGCTTCTTTAAAGAGTTGTGTTTTGCACCCAGAAAACATTTAAAAAGTGCTCATTACTTATGCAATCTGTTATAGTGAGGTATTTACTCATATTAGGAAATTACCTCTTTTTGTGTAGAGACGTAATTTTTGAAATTCCCCAATTTAAAAAGTAACATTCATTGATATTTTATTTTTCGCACTTTTGAATTAAAACATGCTATTTAAAGCTCTGATGTAACTTATAGTTAATTAAAGATACTTGTGTCAAGACGTAAATGTGAGACAAATATATATATATTTCATTTATATATATATATATATATATATATGATGTAATTTTTTTGAGGTTTGAGGTCCAATGATTTTAAACTAGTCCTTTTGCCGACGTTTCGACATATATTTATGTCATTTTCAGGGCTGCAACATGATTGTTTTACAATTAGCACTACTATTTGGTAATTTATTACATTTAGTAGTAGTTAATTTATTACAGGTTGTAGCCCTGAAGATGACATAAATATATGTCGAAACGTCGGCAAAAGGACTAGTTTAAAATCATTGGACCTCAAACCTCAAAAAAATTACATCATATAAATATTGGGTCAAGAAAACAAATCATGATGTATAATATATATATATATATATATATATATATATATATATATATATATAAATCAAATATATATATAGTTCATAAAAGAAAGAGAAAAACACACAAAACAGACTCACAACGATATTTCGACATTTGTCGTCATTGGGCAGAAGTAGTCCCTTTGAGTAGCTGAAGCTAACTCATATATATATATAAATGATCAAACCACAATAAGATATAAGAAAAAAAGATAGAGAGTGAAAGAAGATTTGAACGGAATGATAGATCTTCGATAGAATTGAAGATACGTCAGTTTTCATTTTAATGACGTAAATAGAAAACAGTATATATATTATTAAATTCAGAGATATTCCAATTGAAGAAATGGTTTTATGATGACTTAAAGAGGTTGGCAGATGGAGAGAAGATTAGGGGGGGGGGGGGGGGGGGTACTTGAGCGCCGGTTGATGACAAAATGACTGGCCCTGGGTTATGAACGTTGATACGAATCTCTGTGCATTGCCCAACCTTACCCGGAATAAGTTGTGTTGCCGGCTTTTCAGCCTGCTTATTTTTGACCTATATCCTGCTAGAATGCTGTTTCTTGGTTCAGACTTGCTGGATCACAAACACTTATCACTTGCATTACCCTAGCGCAAACATACTATATCTATGTCAACAGTGGCACGAACTTCTTTAAACTATTAAAACCTCCATAGGGTAACTGCACAAGAACATTCATACTCACTTCGTAATTTCTTCCTTCTTTCACTAAAAACAACATAGTTAAACTTAATAAAATATGACTATATATTAAAATATATTATATATATATATATATATATATATATATATATATATATATATATATATAGGAGTAGGTATCGCACATGGTATTCATCGATAAAAAGATTTCACGTGTTTATGTGAAATCTTTTTATCGATATATATATATATATATATAACTTTAAATTACACAAAGCACAACACAGAAAAAAGAATAAAAAGAACACTTACAGAATTCAATATTTCGAACTGTTGTTCGTCATCAGGAGTAGACTAGAAGAGAGGACGAACAACAGTTCGAAATATTAAATTCTGTAAGTGTTTTTTTTATTCTTTTTTCTGTGTCGTGCTTTGTGTAATTTTAAGTTTTATAGTCCTTGTGGACCATTTCTTATATTGAGTATATATATATATATATAGTTCATACAAGAAAGAGAAAAACACACAAAAAGACTCACGACGATATTTCGACATTTGTCGTCATCGGGCAGAAGTAGTCCCTTTGAGTAGCTGAAGCTAACTCTATATATATATATATATATATAATCTTCAATAATTGTTCTTGACCTCTTCTATTCTATTCTATCCTATACGTCGGCCTAGGAAGGAGTTTATTTTCTTTCATTTGACCTAGCCCTCAATAACAAAATATAGAATATATATATATATATATGTATATATATGCATATATAGGTGTGTTCTCTAATCTGGGTTTGGTCAATTTTCCAGGATAAAAAATCAAACTCTCGTTGCCAACGTTTCGGTTTTATTTAAAACCTTTTTCATAGGCAAAAGTAAGAATTTTTTAACTAAGAAAATGAAATTTGCATTGTTGTTCCTTTAAATATATATAAATATATATATATAAATGAAAAAAGACAACAAATAGAAGAAGCGAGAAAACTTACTGGGTCGATATTTCGAACTGAAGTTCGTCGTCAGGGAGAAGAAGGGAAGAAGAAGGGAAGAGGAAGAGGCACGTGCGTCCACTCGTACAAGCACTATCATCTATCGTACAAGCCACTATCTTTTCTACTCACTGTGTTGTCTTATGTGTTCTTAATCTTCTACTTGCTTGTACGAGTGGACGCACGTGCCTCTTCCTCTTCCCTTCTTCTTCCCTTCTTCTCCCTGACGACGAACTTCAGTTCGAAATATCGACCCAGTAAGTTTTCTCGCTTCTTCTATTTGTTGTCTTTTTTCATTTATATATCTGTCCGGTTTGGACCGTTTTAATATTTTGATTTAAATATATATATATATATATATATATGCTATAATGCCAGATTAGATATTGAAAAAGACGAGCCAATCCCTGTTGCGTATTACTTTGGACACTTCTTATTGGTTGTGGGTGTTTTTTCGTTAAACACCTTTCTCCTTAGCACACTCCGTCTGCTTAGCCGTCTCAGCCTTCACTCCTGGAGAGGGCTCACAGTCCCTACTTAATTTTCCTACTAAAATTAAGTAGGGACTGTGAGCTCTCCCCTGGAGTGAAGGCTGAGGCGGCTAAGCAGACGGAGTGTGCTAAGGAGAAAGGTGTTTAACGAAAAAACACCCACAACCAATAAGAAGTGTCCAAAGTAATACGCAACAGGGATTGGCTCGTCTTTTTCAATATATATATATATATATGTATATATAAATGATCAAACCACAATAAGAAATAGGAGAAAAAAAAGACTAAGGTCTTTCAACAGTAACATGTGGTCTTCGTCAGAGTAAAAAATCCAACTGACTTTCCCATTTGTTACTGTGGTTTCAATATTGATTGCGCATTGAATATACGCAATATTGAAGCATGTTTGTATCTTTATTCTGTGTCTATAGTTTACACAGATTATAAGACACTATAATTTGTCTAGCTGGGTACCTCGCAATTCTGGCGCGTCTTATAATCGGTACAAACATTCCCTGTATAAGTTTTAACCCTTTGTATTTCATTAAAATTTAGAGAGTTTTATATTTTATTTATAATATATTAGGCATCTTGTAATTTAAACAAATGAAAAAAAAAAAGAAAAATGTAATATCTCTCCATGTATTAACATATTTTTATATTTCATATCAAATATATATTAGTACAACCTTTTTTGTTTTTGAATGGGAAAATTAATAAATGGTTTAGTTAAGTTTAAATCCTTTTTTCTTGTAGAATTGTGTATTTTGTTAGTTGTTAGGCTTTAAAATAATTAAGAAGAAGGACTTAATTATAAGTCCTAAAATATAAAGTTTTATGAAGCATAAATTTGATAATTTTGATAATAATTTTCTAGCAATGTAAAATATAAATAAAATACAAAATGTATTATATCTGCTCAAATTCGTTTTATAGAAATGCTTAAAAATTAAAGATAATATCATTTCTTTTCAAATTATGCCAAAATCATAGTAATAAATAATTGTTAGTTAAGAATTTATAATTGTCCTTAAGACAATAATAAATTGTACTAAACTATTCACACAAAACTGTACAGAAATGGTTAATTTAAAAATTAGCATTGAATTTAAAAATGAACGAAAATACATTGTAGAACTACCGTCTATAAGTAATTCTGTTAGCTTTACGCTTCTGTTTTAGTTAGTACAAAATATGTTTAAATGATGCCATCCTTTCAGTTTTTAAAAATTCAGTTTCATTTTAATCTTTCAAATTTTATTCTAGATTACTTAATCATTGTATTTTTTTTTAGCACAAAACTATACTTTTAAATTGGTTACATTTTAAAAATTAATGTTATTTGTTGTATTTAGATATAAAACAATTTAGCATATTTAGCTATTTAGCAATTTAGCAAATATTTGCATTATTTAGAACAAGCAGATAGATGTAAATAAATGATTGAGTGATTGCATATGTAAATAGAAGCAGAAATTGCAATCAGGATGAGTTCTATAAGCGAGGAGTTGAATTATGAAACTCTTTTGTGTGTTGGTGTGTTGTTTTTTCATTCAGAAAAAGAAAATTGCATAATGCTATCAATTGTGGAAAAGTGCTTAAAAGAAATGAAGTAAGATTCATTTGAAGGTTAAGTGCTTGAATTTTAAGTGAGCATGAATTGAAACTGGAAAACAGGAAGACTGTCTATTGTGTGGCTTGGAATGTGTCTGGATTGGAGAAGCCTTGCGCAGGACGTTTGTTGTTGGCCATTGTTGAGGGGGGGCTTTTTGAGTGCATAAGGAAAGTGGTTTGTGTTTTAGAAAGTCGTGGTACGAGGACAGAGAACCTTCGGCCTTGGCTGGAACACCTGATAGGAGGCAGGTTAGATGGCCGATCTCCTCCGGCACGATCTCCTAACTAACTGTCGCATTAATCACTCTCTCGCCACTCCTTTCTCTCAAAACACAATATTCAACCATTACCGAAAACTCTAATCTTAATAAAAAGAGACAAACTTTCAATATGCTTTTGAATGCTCAAGTATCGTATAACACGTACTTTTCCACTATAAGACAGTGATATACAACCTTTTTTACATCATGACCCACTTTTGACGCCAAAATTTATTCGCGACCCTTTAGTGAGAACAAAAATAAAATTAACAAGAAATAAAAAAGGGAAAATTAAAATAAATTTGATCAATAGAAACTTTAATGAGATTGCTGTCCCGCTTTTCATTATTTGTTTTCAATGAACTGTAATTTCTTATAGTAGCAAATTACGAATTATACGATACTCCAGTATTCAAAAGCATTTTAAAAACTTTTTCATTTTTTTCTGTTACCATTGTGGGATTTCTAGGAGCAGTAACTGTGCCTATTTGTTACTTAAATTCCATTTTGGATTTTAAATTTCCTTTATGCTAACGTAAACGTTTAAATTTCCTGCTACTGTCTCCAGGAGCGGACATACAGCGGTTGTGTATGCTGTAAGAAACCCTAGTACTGGTTTCTTAATACTAAGGTACTAAACGGCTGAGATAATCTAGCAAGGGTTTTCAACCGGTGGGTCGCGACTTGGCGGTCGCGAAATGTTTGAAATTGTTTATTTTCAAATAGAAAATAAAGGACTAAATGAAATAAGTAATTTATTTATTATTAATGCTGCACAGCAATAATCATTAAATAATAATAATATTTATTAATAATAATAATATCAATAATATGCACCACAGAAATAATAATAATAATCATTAAAGTTACTATTGATCAAATTTATTTTACTTTTTCGTTTTTTATTTGTTGTTAATTTTATTTTTGTTCTCACTAAAGACTCGCGAATAAATTTTGGCGTTAAAAATGGGTCGCGATGTAAAAAAGGTTGAAGATCCTTATGTTATAGTAGAAAAGTACGAGTTAAACGGCACTCAAGCATTCAAAAGCATATTGAAATTTCTTCATTTTTCTGTTGCCATTGTGAGATTTCTAAGAGCGGTAACTGTGCCTATTTGTTATTTAAATCCCAATTATCTACTAGACGACTGAGATAATCTACATCGTTGATTTTGCCTTTGTTGAACTTATTTGCGTACGGATTATTTTTACTGTAAATATTGATATCCTAGTGACTCAGTACAGACATTCTTCATAAAGGCCTACACAACATTTCCCGCCTCATAATTCTAATATATTAGGGTATTTCAAAAATTACGTCTCCACACAAAAAAAAAACGCTTTTTTTTTGCATAAAGACGTAATTTATGAAATCTTCCAATATAAGTAAATACCACACTATAACAGATTACACAAGTAATTAATCTAATATTATATCATATAACGAAAGAAAGCGAGTTTTTTTAAGTTGTTATTTCATACGAAAAACATTTTTTTAGGCAAAATAAATATTAGAAAGGGTAAATTTATGTTTCCTTATGAGCTATAATATTTAAAAAAAAAAGTAAGGAATCAAAAAAAGAAAGAAATGAATTATTCATTGTTCATATAATTGTATAGTTATTTTTACAGTTATAGGTTCATTGGTATATTGATATAATAGTATAATTGGTTGATAAATATTGGTTAATAGTCATATTTGTATCTTAAATACCAATCATAGGTGTACAATACCACGAATATCTCTAGAATTGTTGAGTGACTAATCAGAAATATCGCGACCTCTGCGGGAGGGTCACAAAACTTCCCATTTGCTACAAGAAACATCTAGTTTGATGGAGCCATCTTTAAACCTCCAATCCTAATAGTTACCAAGCTGTAACTAAATCATACATCACTTATTATTATGTTTTTATAGAAAGTTCATAATTTCATTAATAAATTATTAAAATAGTTTATGTTTATAGAAATTGGGTCAGATTTTGACTTAGCAAGTTGTTTGCTTGCCGTTAATGTTGAGGATTGGTGATTCAAATTTTAGCAGTGTTCCTAGATTTATTTTGTAGGAGATTGGAAATGTACCATTTCCAGGAGCGGACATACAGCGGTTGTGTATGCCCGTATATGCACTATGTCGGGTACCCATTAGTCATATCGACTCTAATAATCTTCATCCCCTATGTAAAATCAACTCGCTAACTTTTCTTTAAACAGAACGAAAAACCTGTCTAGAGGTGCTGAAACATTGATGCTAACAAATTTACAAAATTTTTAATTTAAAAAAAAATACTTAGGAGAATCATTGCTGTTGTTCTTTTATTTTTAAACATCGCTTTAAATTGTTTTAAAACATCGCTTTATATTGTTTTAAAACATCGCTTTATATTGTTTTAAAACATCGCTTTATATTGTTTTAAAACATCGCTTTATATTGTTTTAAAACATCGCTTTATATTGTTTTAAAACATCGCTTTATATTGTTTTAAAACCTTTAAAAATCATTAAATACAGAGTTTTGTGATAAAAAAAAAGGTCTTATGGTGATTGGTATTCCAGTAAGTAAAACAAGCTTGGAAGGAATTCTAATGAAATGGAAGCCCAAGGCACTAATACCAGCGACTGAATTAATGGCTAAAGCCGAAATTACTTGACTTCGGTAGTTAACTTTATATAACTCTAGTAATAAACTGGTTTCATATATTGGCAAAGGGAACTTTCCATTGAGCTCTGACCGAAGCAGTTAGCACCAACGTAAATCTTCGAACCTATATTTTTTTTATTTTTTTTTTTTTTTTGATTGATGAGTCACTTTCTAGGCCTAGAAAAAAAAATGCAATAATTATTGTGAGCTGTTTAAACAATTCTAAGAATATATATATTTAATCTGTTTTAAATAATAATTTTCGATGAATCTAAAGTTAATATTTAAAGAATTTAACAGTTTAAAAGGGTGGCAGTTTGTTTCAACTATTGACAATTGATTAATGGAAGACCAGTTTTCCCTTCATAACGAATAAGGCAGTCGGAGCAATAATTATTGTGAATTGTTTAAACAATTCTAAGAATATATATATATTTAATATATGGTAAGATCATTTTAACCCTTCATGAAGAAAAAGATAGTCGAAAATTGATGATTTAATTTGCTTAATCTTTCCTCTTATTAAATATTTTTATTAACAAATGTATATATGAAAAATTAAAAATTCGATTTAAAATAATTATAATTATTTGACAAGTAGTCAATTTTATTACTTTTACGTTTACTTTATTATTTAACATAATAAACATAGTTTAAAATAATAAAACACATTCATGTGTCTAAATTTTTTTTCCATTCTTTTGGTGTTCATAATTTTCATTTATACGAGTAACTTTTCAGGTTTCTAAAAATTCTGAATCCGCATTAAAAACAGTTTGCAGTCAATATAAATGTAATAAAATCAGTTTAGTTTAAAAGAAAACAAAAACTGGTATTGAAAAGAGGTTTGTTGGCTTTCTCTGTTTAGCTACCAATGCCTCATTAGTGTCGAGTATATGGTATTTCCTGCTCTGCAAATCTTAAAATCTTTTATTATTTTAATACTTCTTTTTTTACCATCGAATTATTTTGTTTGTAAATAACAATATCAAAGAGGTTTTATGTTATTAAATGTTTATACTTTGATATTTATAAGATCTAGTAATGTCATAAAATAATGTCATATTTTTACATTCTTTGAGTCAATTTTATTTTTTTTAATGGTGTCTGAGTTTTGTTTGTATCTTTAGTATATATCCTTCAGTTAGTAAATACGCTACAGGTTACACTGATAATAGATAAAATTAACATTTTATATAGAAATAGTCTTTACAGTATAGATTAAAAGATTTCGCATAAACACGTGAAATAACAATCAATGATTAAACCACAATATGAAATAGGAAAAGAAGACTAAGATCTTTCAAACCGTAACAAGTGGTCTTCGTCAGAGTCAAAAACCCAACTGATGGACTCGACTCTGACGTAGACCGCTTGTTACGGTTGAAAGATCTTAGTCTTCTTTTCCCATTTCGTATTGTGGTTTGATGATCGATAGTATAGATTAAATGGATAGTTTTTTAGTAATACTCTTCTTGAGATTGACATCTTGAGAATGCCACTCTATTCATTGAGAATATTTAGACCTTATTCCATTTCACCTGTGCTAATACCTTGAGAGAGTTGAACTTTGCAGTTAGATAAAATTAATACTTGCATTAACTAACAAAAATGTGGCAACTTTTAAATGACAGAAAAGGTCAAATTTGGTGAAAAAATTAGAAATGTTTACATTTAATCAGAAATATTTTGAACTTCCACTGATCCAAATTTTGTAACACATAAATCTTTATTAGACGATGAAATGTATAGATTTTGTCGAAATAGCATCATAAGAATGTAAATTTCGTGTATTTAAACTTATTTTATTCGCATAAATACTGACTCTATAACATTTAAATTTTGCATAAATTATAAAAAAAAAATTATCAAGTTTGAAATGTTTGAAATTTATTGTTGGGTAAAATGAAATTTAATGTAAATTTTAAAATGAAATTTAAATTCACATTTAAATGTTATATATGTGAAATTTAAATTCACATGAAATGAAATAATTTAATTAATAATAGAAATTTAAAATGAATTTTAAGAGTTTTGGACCATGAAAAAGGCAATACGACCCATAAATTGTGATACTCAATTTATAATGACAACCTGTCCTCCCTATTTAATTTCTTAATGTTAAGTTAAAAAAAAAATTAACAGAATTGAAAGAAAAATAAGAATAAACAATATTAGATTTCATAAAAAAATCGTAAGTTTTTTTTGTGTGAGTTAATTTGTTGTTAAATACTATTTATTTACAGTAGAGTTGAGTGTGAGCGATTAGAACTTTTATGCATATTAACAATACTAGGTAACCTATGAAGAATAGATTTAAAAAAATATTATAAACCTACTTGGTATTCTAATGTTAAATTAAAATTATTCCTATATTGAAGGTTTTAAAACTACGTGATGACTTATTAATGTAAATTAAGAGTAAATTTTTGATAGATAGATATCTGATTTTTGTTTAAAATTTTTCATTTTTAACATTATCCCAAATTTTTTTTTTTTTTTGGTCAAAAAAAACAATGACAAAGTTTATTATTTTTAGACCTAATTAATAAATTAGTTAATTTTTGTGGGATTATGCAAAAATTCTTTATAAAACACGCAAGACAAGTTTGGAAAAAGGTAACGAGGTGTCCATTGAACTACTACAATCGCTGGGAAAGCAAGTTCTCTTTCGTTACAAACTAATCTGCATAATTATTAACCCATCTGGCCTTCAGGACCCATTATAACTCTGGTAATTTCCGTTTTTGCTAGCCAAGTCTTGAGAAATCTGACCGGATTTCAATATTGCGACTGTCGTTAATTTGAATCAATATTGTAAAGTTTAATAGGATTTGAGTGAAAAGATAATTTGTTCTACTTGTATAATCATTCGGAGTGATTAGGTACTTGCTTTGATTTGAATAAGCATATTTTTTTTACATATTATTTAATTACTCTTTCAAATGTCTGCAGTAAAATTAAAACCTAAATGTTTAAAGGTTTTGAATTGGTTTCCCAACGGATCACTTTTTCCTTCTGTTGACGACCTACCATATGTCGAAATATCGCAGTGAGTTTTTGTGTTATCGTCTATGAAAACACACTTTTTTGTGTTTCTTCTCTGTGAGTTCTCTAAGGAATATCTTCCTTTTCCTTTTTCCTTCTGTTGATGACCTACCATATGTCGAAATATCACAATGAGTTTTTGTGTTATCGTCTATGAAAACACACTTTTGTGTGTTTCTTCTCTGTGAGTTCTCAAGGAATATTTTGAACAGCAGTTTGTCACCAGTAAGGTCTAATGATGAGACGAGAAAAGAAGAAAAAGATTCTTAGAATAAAGGAACACAACAAAGTTTTTACTACTCAGCTTTGCCTCACCTACTAAGAACTACTCGTTCGTTTTATTTTGACTTATATTTTTCTTCTAAAAGTTTATCCTTTGTGTAGGCTTAACGTCAAAAGCCTGAATAAAGAATAAAAGGGACTAGAAAAAAAATATGTTATGTATTAATATAAAAATTCAGGAGTCGTATAGATTGTTTAATCGAATTGAATGTGGATAGTTTGAAAGTTTCTTGCCTTTGTTGTAAGCGTAGAAATGTTCATATACTTGAGGTTTAATTTCACGTTTTCTTGGAATCAAAGAGTTTTAATTTTTACGATTTCTTCGAATCAAGGAGAAGTTTTGAGACAACAAAACTTTAACTGTACCTCTTTACAGTTTAATGACGTCGTATATACTATAAAGGTAAAAAAAATTATCTTTAAAAAAGAATGGAAACTGCTATTCTATTTTATTTTCTATTCTGATCATTCCTGATGATGAATTTTCGTTTAACTGAAGTATTTTTTCTGACCTGTGAAGCTTTAGTATTGTTTTGTTAAAACTTCGTTAAAGCCTGCTTGGACCTCTAGTTTCGTGTTTCAAATTATAAACATATAACAGAATTCGCAATAAACATGTGAAATAAAAATGAACATCCAAACCACAGTAAGGAATTCAAGAATGATACTAAGAGCTTTTTGTCAAAACTGGTCTTCATAGGTGACACTCTAACCGACTAATTCTTACCACCAAACACTAGCTTTAACCAAATAATAATGAAGAATACTCCCAACATCGAGGATTCTAAACTGAAAGAAGCAATTCTACAGTATGAGTATACAGTATTCTATGAGTAGAATGCTGTATTCTACAGTATTCAATGAGTAGAATGCAGTATTCTACAGTATGAGTTCAGATATCACTCGAGGAGCTAGGGACCCCGTAAGATCGGAATGACAACTACTTTTCTATCAAAGTGAATCACTATGCACCTGCTGGTGCTTAAAAAATCCATACAGAACATGTCTATTAATTTAAACTGACGAGAGAAATTATAGGGAATGGAACCAAAATTATCAAAAAAGAAAAGAATCCATTTAAATTACAATTAATTAAAGTAATAATAATAAAAAAGCCAGAAATAAATAATCAAATTGTCAGTATAAGTAGAGACTTCTTTATAAGTAAGTTTATTGTTTGTAAGTAAGTCCACCGAGATTAGTCAGGTTGCCAAATTAACCAATCAGATCTAATCTTCCAAACTATGCGTACTTGAAACAGACCATGAAACCTTCAACCTCCAACTTACCATAATTTAAATATAAATATCAGAAATATCTGACACAGTTACAACAATGTAGGTGATAGACACGGTTTTACTAAAGAAACAAGGAGAGACTTGCAAAATTTTAAAAATATTTTCAAGCAGCAAATCTAATCTAAATATAGCGTACAATATGTTAAGAGAAGAACTTCTACAAACATAAATATTGATAAATATGTATATATATATATATATATTATAAATGAATAGATATATATACATACTCTCTGATGACATGCATTCAAAGGCCTCAGAGCATTTATTTCTATTGTTTTCCTTTTTCCATTGTGGTTTAAACTTCATTGATTGCATCACGTGTTTATTTATTGTGATTTTTCTGCAAATATATATATATATATATATATATATATATATGTGTGTGCAGAAGTGTCACAATGAAACACATGTGTTTTTACAATGAACACAACATTTTTTAATGTTTTTACTACACTCACACACCACACTCACACCACACACACACACACACACACACACATATATATATATATATTATATAATATATATATATATATCACTAAAAAATCGAAAAAACGATCCAAACTGGACGCAAATCAGCTCAAAAACGAAGAAAAGCAACACACAAAGAAAGAGACACACTTACAAACTCAAATTTTTCTCCTGAAGACGGATCATCCGAAAATTTGAGTTCGTAAGTGTGTCTCTTTCTCTGTATGTTGCTTCTGTTCGTTTTTGAGCTGATATATATATATAAAAAGCTTTCACATAAACACGTGAAATAACAATCAATGATCAAACCACAATAAGAAATGGGAAAACTGAGTTGGGTTTTTGACTCTGACGAAGACCGCTTGTTACGGTTGAAAGATCTTAGTCTTGTTTTCCCATTTCTTATTGTGGTTTGATCATTGATTATATATATGTATATATACATATATATATCTCAAACTGCAATATTAAATGGGAAGAAAGACTAAGATCTTTCAACCGCAACAAGTGGTCTTTGTCAGAGTCAAAAACACAACTTACCAAAAAATTATAGTTCATTAATTGAAGTTTGTCGTGAAGAAAATTTTGTAAATTTACTGAATTTGTGTAAACGGTGAACTTTATTTTGATAACACTAAAGAGTATTATTTTTATCAGAGAGCCAAAAACTAAAACCAAATTTGGTTTTAAAAATTTTTTTTTTAATTTATTGAGATGTTTAAGAGTTCTTTTTTTATTTTTTGTATCGCTAAAATTACTTGGTAAATGATGTAACTGCATGAATACCCTTTTTGGGTATCAGCGGATAGCATGAATTTGTGTGTGTGTGTGTGTGTGTGTGTGTGTGCATTTGCATTCACGTGTGGTTTGTGTAACTGGGAGCTATAATAGAGGTCGTTTAAGGGATGAAAAAAAAAATGCCAGTATGTGTGTGTACCGTTGAGGACCGTATGGACTTGTATAATTAGAGCAAACTGTTTTGGGGGGGGGGGGGGGGGGGAGACAGGCTGCCAATGGTTCTTGCATCATTGGGATAATCTTTCGCAATAGCCCTGCCATCGGGTTATGTTAATTGGTCAAAACTGGACGTCTGACCCGATCGTTTTTTTCTAAAAGTAGTTGAGTTTTGCGCAAAGACCGGTGTCCAATGTCGCGATCTCGGCTCCTACTGCACAACACTTTCGCCGAGTCTCCCAGCCACCCTGACGCAATGACCACGCCCTTACAGTTCACTGCCTTATACTCGCCCATTTCTACTTTTTTTTTTTTTTTGAAATCTACTATTTTTATTTATTTTCTATTATGACACATAAAACATGTATCCGTCTAATAGTACTTGTTTACTTAAATATATTATCGCGATTGAAAATGTAATATTTAGAAAAGGTCAATATCGTATCCTTAATGAAGAGAAGTTACAGTTTACTTAATATTTGTAATTATATCTTTTAATTGACCATGAAAAGAATAATAGACCTTCAACTATGATACTAGTTCATAAGCTTTTTTTTAATTGTAAGATTATTTACACAATGATAAAACCTTGACTTCTGTAGTTGTTCAGTAAATCAGGATACCACTTTTATTGTTTCAAATTTTTTCCTAAAAATTTTTTTATAATCTCATTCTAGAGTATTAATCAAGAAGATATAAAAGTTCTGAAAATCAATTGAGTGAAAAAAATATTGATAGACTTATGACAGTTTATCATAATAACTGTTGCCAATGACTTATGAGGGAAAACAAAATTTTTGTGTAAACCATTCTAGATTTCAGTAACACAGTTCAAGCTTTAGAATTACCCAAAGCTAAAGCCTAGTTCTCTTTACTGGAATAGCTTAATAAAACGACTTTATTTCTAAAAACTCAATCCAAAATAAGTGAAAACATTTCCAATATTTACAATTTTGGAATATTTTATATATGACTCAATAGATATATATATATATACTATGCTATATACACCATATATATAATATATACACTATATTATATAATTATAACGTAGTGCAATCAGTTATTATGTGGTATTTACTCATTGTAGGATAAACAGCTAATGAAATGGTCTCCACATATAAAAATTTAATAGTATAAACCGTTTAAACGATTATTAAATTTTTATATGTGGAGATCATTTCATTAGCTTTTTAACCTACTATATATATATATATATATATATATATATATATATATATATATCTCCAAAAATTGTTCTTGACCTCTCCTATTCTATTCTATATTTTGTTATTGAGGGCTAGGTCAAATAAAAGAAAATAAACTCCTTCCTAGGCCGACGTTTCGTACTTCTTCGTTTTCGTACTTATAACCAATTAATTCTCATGTAACTTAAATAACCATTAGCACACTTTTCAAGGTAAAACTAATTTCCTTGTGTCTGATACTTTGAAATAGATGTGTACTCAACAACTCTGATTATAAAATAACCTTTTGTATGTATCTGTTGGTCTCAAAGAAAAATTTTGTGTTAGTTCTCTATGCGAGTTGTAGATTGTTTTGGTAAATGTATTATAGTTCTTACTCTAATTTTAGCCTTGAAGATGATGTACAAATACATCGAAACGTCGGCCGCCTAGGAAGGAGTTTATTTTCTTTTATTTAACCTAGCCCTCAATAACAAAATATAGAATATATATATTGGAGGAGGATCGTTTAAGGTGGCCCGAGCTCTTCAAGGGCCGTAGCGCCACGGAGTAGTAGTAGTAGTAGTAAAAATCTGCTACACACAGTTTTTTTACACTAGTAGTTGCAGAGGTATACTTGCTCTTTTGGAGATTTCTCTAAGGTTGCTAAGTGACCACTCTACTGAGCAGTTTAACTATTCATCCACCCTGGATGTTTACCCAAAGTCGCCATGATTTCAATCCCAGTTAATGGGACAAAACTAAAACAAAAGTTTTGGGCCAACTTCCTCCAATTCTGTAGAATCGACAGTATTTATGGTGTATTCGAATAACAATACATCTTATTATCAAAAGGAACATAATATAAAATAAGTAAGTTTAAAACAGCCTCTATAAAAAATAGAACTGTACAGTTACTGTAAGTTTGAATCATTAAAATTCTGTTTATTTGGATTTTTCACATTTTCATGTAGATGTTGTTTGAAAATAATTATAACAATAGAAATTAAACAACAGCAAAAATTATATTTAAATTTACTTTATCATACTCTCAACAACGATTCCAGCAAGTAGTTGAATTAATTTATTTGCTATATTTATTGTCAATTAACTCTGCTGAACTTTCAGTTGTGTACGAACTATCTGTTTCTTTAATCAGTAACTTTGATCGCTTTAGTTTCTAACAAAACTGGATTAACATTCCAAAATCACGAGATTAATATTTATAACTGTAATTTTTTTTCACAAAATTATAGAATAATAGTAATTTTTTATTTAAATGTAGAATAAATAAAGCTATCAAATTAATTTTTATAAATTTAAATTAATGTTTAAATATAATATATTTTTATAATACAATACAATATAATAATTTTTTAATAAAACTGTATATTTAATAAAAATTTAAATTTATAATTAAGCTATTATAACCAAGAAGATATATTTTGAGTAAAATTTACGTTTTTAAATTAATAAAATGGAAACTAACTTATTGCAGTTTTATGTCGTCTAGTTTACTAAAAACAAAAAGTTTTTATTATTATTATTTGATAAAAGAAACATTTCTATTATTGATAGCATTTATTGAAATAATTTTTAAGTTAGTTTTGAATTTCATTCGTTATTCGAAATATTAATAAATTTTTCTTGCTAATAGTTGTTACAAATAGTAAAATACGAATTATTTAGTGTTTAAAAAATTAATTTTTTTTTTGTTTAAAAGATCTTTTTGAATTGTGTTATTTCACATATTATGTTTGGTTTTGAAAATGAGTATTTTATTTATAATGAATTGTGGTGTCTACTTGTGTGAATTTTTTTTTTTTTAAAAAAAAAAAGAAAATCAAGTCGAGCCTCATATAAAGATAATGATAGGGGGGGAAGCTTAATATTTGTTTTAATTGCTTCATTATTCAGGACTGAGTCTAATCTGATTTATAAAGGTAAAAGGAGGTTTGTGAACTAGAAAGTTGTCTATCGCGGTCAGTGACAGCTTCCTTCCACACAGATACAGTAAACTTCCTTGTCCAGTATATATATATATGTCGGTCTGTGGCTTCCTTCAAAACAAAACTCACCATGAACTTTGCAAAATCATCACAAAACTCCACGTTTTTATCAGAAAAAATGTTTATTTACATTTGTTTACAAAATAAATATATCTGCCGTGATCCCCACTTAATTTTACTAGAAATAATCTCATTATAAACTCACAAGTATTCAGTTTTATAAATCTACAGTTCAGTCTTTATAAATCTCTTATTACCTAAACAAGAAACTTTGTCAACAGTATTTTCATTTTACTTGTTTATTTCTATAAGCAATAACTTATAAGTTTGTAACCAGAAATTACTCTTCAACGGAACTTGATTTGATGTTGCACATACGATGATTCATGGGATACATGGGACAAAATTATGTTAATTTCAATTAATATTCACCTTTATAAAGATGTATTATAAATAATTTAACGTAATTTTCCGTGTACTTATTTTAATTGGATTTAAATAACTGTATTATACAAATATATATGTATAAATAACAATTTAGTTAGCTTCAGCTACTCAAAGGAGGGACTACTTCTGCCCGATGACGACGAATGTCGAAATATCGTTGTGAGTCTTTTTTGTCTGTTTTTATCTGCTTTGTCTTTCCTTTGTGAACTAAATAACAAATTATTCATTTAAATGTGAAATGCAGTCTTATTAATTTTTTAAATTTATGTAACTTCCCATATAAGCTTTTCAAATTAAAATTTTATATAGAAATAAATGACTTAATTCAAAATTTAATAAGCAACATTTAACATAAAACTTACACTATTTAAATTAATTAAAAAAAGATGCTAATTTTTAGTTATTTTTCAACAAGTTTAGTGGAGTTTTATATTTTGCCAGAAAACTTGCTTTTTACAACTAAAATGCAAGAAGCGGAAATTGAAGTGTTTCTACTTTCTACTTTCACTGCTTTTTATATAAATCAACATTTGTAAAAAAAATTCAATATCATGTATGATTAGGGTAATTTAAAAAAAAAATGTGCAACTTTATAAGGCAGAACTTTTAAAAGAAAGGGACGACTGTTTGATGTAGTACTATAAAAACGTTTATGAACCTGGGATACTGCCCGATTACCTTCGCGTACATAATCTAAGTATGTACGACGTGTTAAAATGGTGAAAGTGTAGGTGATGGAGAAATTTTGAACAAAGAAATTCATAAAATATATTAAATATATCAATAAACATACACATTGTAGGGTAAAAATCCAATGAAATGGTCTCCACATATAAAAATTTAATGATATAAACAACGCGTTTTGAACACGTAGTGTTCTTTCTCAGGCATTAACTAAAAAATTTTTTTTAGTTATTGCCTAAGGAAGAACACTACGTGTTCGAAAAGCGTTGTTTATATCATTAAATTTTTATATGTGGAGACCATTTCATTAGATTTTTACCCTACAATGAGTAAATACCACATAATAACTGATTGCACTACATTACAATAAACATACAGTGAATATATATTTAATTATATTTACTTTTAAAGAAATATAAATAGTTTATATTTTATTTTACATATTTTGAATGAGTAAACAGTTAAAAACGTAACGCTCATATTAGGTTTTAACCAGATGAGTGTTAGGGCAGCCAAAAATGAATGTTCTTAAGTCAAACTTACGATCATTAAAGGCAAAAAAATAAATAATATGAATCATAAGTAAACAAAAATAAAGGAACAAAAGAAAAGAGGAAAAAAATAAAGACTTTTAATTTAAATAAGTAGTCAAAAATAGAAAACTAGTAAAACATGGTGATGTGAAGAAAGTGAAAGTGAGAACTTATGAAATAATGCTAAGAGATAATAAGTAGTGATATGAAAATAACGGTGAAGAAGGATCAAAATCAAAAGCATATATATATATATATATATACAATTAAAAGAAACGGTCCAGTCCAGCGGACTTTTTTAAATAAAATAAATTCAAAACAAAGGAAACACACAGAAAGACACAGACATAACTCACATCGTTATTTCAACCATCGTCGTCATCAGGAGGTGTGAAGAGCGAAGAGTCCCGCAGGAAGTCAGGGCAGTGACTCCTTCTTTCCTCCGGTGACTCTTTCCATCGGGACTCTTCGCTCTTCACACCTCCTGATGACGACGATGGTCGAAATATCGATGTGAGTTATGTCTGTGTCTTTCTGTGTGTTTCCTTCGTTTTGAATTTATTTTACTTAAAAAAGTCCGCTGGACCGTTTCTATTAATTGTGTATATATTTATATATATATATATATAAGTGATAAATGAAATGCAATCTATAAGGACTGATTAGAATTAAAATAAACTGTGACCCATAGAAAGAAACGTAACAATGGGACTCACTTTAGTTGACTGTCATCCCTCCGTCAATTCACTTCTTCTCTTGAGGTCGACCGCCATAACGGCCGAAACATTGAAAAGTGAGTCTTATTTTTACATTTCCTGCTATGTGTCACAGTTTATTTTAAATATATATTATGTGTCATTGATCAAACCACAATATGAAATGGGAAAAAAAGACTCAGATCTTTCAGCCATAACAACCGGTCTTCATCAGAGTAAAAAACCGGGTTTTTTCGTAACTGATACGAAATAACTGAATAATATATATTCGGTTGAATATATATATATTAATATATATATTATTGTTAAAAGGAGCAGCACTTCTGCTCTCACGATTTTTGAGCTGGTGTCTTCATTCTTGCGGGCGATTCTTCTATATATATATATATATCTCATATCCAAGTCTAAACCACAGTATGAAATCAGAAAAATGAATAAGACATTTCAAAGAATAGAAATAGTCCTTGACAGAGTTTAATTGATACTTACAGATACTGACGAATACCACTTGTTTTCGTTGAATATTCTTAGTGATTTTACTGATTTCTTAATGTGGTTTAGACACGTGCTTATTATAAAATTATGTTATGTATATACAGGAAAGAGTATATATATATATCTCTTATATATATATTATATACTCTTATATTATATATATATCTTATATATATATATATATATAACCTTATATATATATATATATATATATATATATATTAATATATATATATATTACCTTATATATTATATATATATATATATATATATATATTATATATATATATTATTTGTATATATACAAAACACTTTTTCTTTTTCTCGGAGTTTGGTCAGGGTAAATATATGGAACAATTTTCTCTTAAATTCATTACATATACGTTCTAAATCATAAATATACGGGTGATTACTATTTAAATTAGGATACACACATTTGAAAGATTTATTTACAAACATTTGACCAAACTCCGAGAAAAAGAAAAAAGTGTTTTGTGAATATTTTGTGGTCAAGAAAACAGTACCGTATTATATATATATATATATATATATATAGGTGTGTAGAGACACACCTACAGTCTCTAATTTTTGGTTAAACTATCTTCAGGAGAGATAAGAGAGGGAAACCAAACGCACTTGTATCTCTATGTTTTCTTTTTGTTTCTTTAGTACATTGAACTGATTTTTTTCATTTCGGATCGTATTTTTATCGAAAAAGTGTTTATATATATAATGTGTGACTTCCGTTTATTATTTGTTTGTAATATAGCAATCAAACTATTTCTAATTCTTTGAATGACTAGTTCAATTAGTCATAACTAAATTATTTTAGAAAGCTTGAAAATATCAAAGAACGTTTTATTTAAAAGCAATTTATTTGATATTAAAAAACTCTTTTATGTGAGTAGATATTATCAAGATTGAAATAGATTACGGCTAAATCATTGTGAGGTGGGGAATTTTATTGTTATCATTAATTCACAGTATTATTGTACATGATTTCCATTTTAAAAGTTATAAAAACCTAATTAAAGAATAAAAATAAAAATAAAGTAGTAATTGTGTGAAATGGTTGGTGTAAAGTGTTCTAGCCAAGGTTGCTGCCATTTGACGTGGTCAAGTCGTGTGGGGAAGGTTAGTAACAGGCAAAGGTCATTGATCACAATGGGTGTTGTTCTTAATGCTCCATTGACTGAGTCATATATTTCGTGGCTTGAAAGTTCTCCTCTCAGAGACGGTGCAGGCCTTCGATTCCCTTTTTCTCGGTTTAGAAATAGAGAACATTACACAATCAAGCCTAAAAGGTGTCACCAGAGTAGTACCCAAAAGTCTAGTTGAAATTTATACCAGATTTCAGCCAACTGATAGCAAATAGAAAAAAAAAAATGCGTGGAGACACGCATTGTGTCTCCAAAATGAAATGCACCTTTGAATATAATAGCAAGATAATTTCTATGTTTTAGCAATTGGAATATAATTAACTATGAAACACCATGCAATGTATTCGAGAAGAGTGTCACAAGAATAAAGCCACGTTTTTCTGTAGGCAACAAAACTTCTCCGTGACACTGAAGC
Organism: Hermatobates lingyangjiaoensis; assembly: GCA_026182355.1. Classification (NCBI taxonomy): domain Eukaryota; kingdom Metazoa; phylum Arthropoda; class Insecta; order Hemiptera; family Hermatobatidae; genus Hermatobates; species Hermatobates lingyangjiaoensis. The sequence goes on along the minus strand of JAPFBL010000389.1, from coordinate 186,377 downwards.
ATACTTACGATGATTGCAATCTGATGAACTGATAATGTAATTTATAGCTTCATTATTTACATGACACCATATTTACAATCTATTTATTGGGTAACTGCTAAAACGTACATGTAGTAATTTTTTATATATATATATATTTAATTTATATATATAAATTAAACAGAAAATATATTTCTGTTTATATTTTCTCTTAATTCTATTTCTTCATGACCGGGTTTGGTCAGCAGCACTGGCGGTTGCCGTGTCGGTTACTAGCCGTTGCATCTACAACGTGCTTGGTCTTCCTTTCTCTTTTCTCCTGAAGACGGATTACCCGAAAATTTGTGTTTGTAAGTGTGTTTCCTTACTCTGTGTCTTACTCTTCTTTTATTAGTAAAGATGTGTTATTTTTTTATCTGGACTAAACCTCGATAAAGAAGATAGTGATATATATTTTTCAAGAAGAACACATAAAATAAAAATAATAGAGACTAATTTCAATATTTTGAGATCCGCCGTCATCATGAAAATATAGTCACGGCTTGAGTGGCAAAGTAAGGCTATATATATGTGAACTTTGTATATATATATATATATATGATTCACGATGAATCAAAAATACAGAAGAACTAAGGAACAAACACACTTACTGTCTCTAATTTTCGGTTGAACCGTCATCAGGAGAGTTGAGAAAGGGTCACCAAGCAACGGTTGGAGACCGTTTCACAAGTGCGCTTGGTGACCCTTTCTCAACTCTCCTGATGACGGTTCAACCGAAAATTAGAGACAGTAAGTGTGTTTGTTTCTTAGTTCTGTGTTTGTGATTCATCGTGAAACATTTGTTGTCCTTTTGGATCGTTTCCCTGTTTACAATATATATATATTATATATATATATATATATATATATATATATATATATATATACACACAAAGTACAGACTGTAGTATAGTAGTATAGTATATATACTATAGTATATAGTAGTATAGTATAGAGTACTGTATAGTATAGACTATATATCAATGATCAAACCACAATAAGAAATGGGAAAACAAGACTAAGATCTTTCAACCGTAACAAGCGGTCTTCGTCAGAGTCAAAAACCCAACTGTTATTTCACGTGTTTATGTGGAATCTTTTTATAGACTATATATATAGTACTTTGTCTATACTGCAAATTCAAATGAATCTCTTAAGAGATTCATGTAGTTATAACTATATATGCCGATATATGTAGTTATTTAAAATGTATTTCATAGGGATAAATAGACAAGCAAAAGTTTTTATAGGCAAGTTAGCAAGATGGTTGTGTAGATCAGAGTATATAACTCAATGTCTAGAAGTATTCCATTGGTTAACTATTATTTTGAACTTCAAATCACCTGTACCAATGAACGTATAAATGGTAACATTAATGGTACTGAGAATACCAATGATCATATCATACCATTGAGAATGGGTATCAATTTTAATCATCCATACAAAGCCATTCCATCATGGTTGATAGTTAATCATCTATTCGTGTGTTTCATTCTAATAATGAGCAAATCGTTTTAAAATATATTCATTTTTATCATATTTATGAATATAAAAATCAGAATAAGAATTTCAAAAGTATTCTGAATGGGAAATAGCAGGATGATATATTGATCTACTTCACCAGTGTTTCCCAAAGTTGGCGGTACCGCCTCCCTAGGGGCGGTAATGCAAAACGGAGTGGAGATTCTATTTCCATAAATTGAAAATGTTCATGCAATATAATTTCTAAATTTAAGTGAAAACACGATATGTAAACTTCTAGGAAACAGTTTCTTCACCAGTGTTTCCCAAAGTTGGCGGTACCGCCTCCCTAGGGGCGGTAATGCAAAACGGAGTGGAGATTCTATTTCCATAAATTGAAAATGTTCATGCAATATAATTTATAAATTTAAGTGAAAACACGATATGTAAACTTCTAGGAAACGGTTTCTTAAAATTATTTGTTTTGATAATTCATTATTATGTTAAAAATATATTCTCATCTAAGTTTCTTTCATTGTGTATTAATTCTTTTGCATAAATATACTATGAAACAATACATCTATTGGATTCTAAATAATTATTCGATTAGTAATTATTTTAATTTGATTATTAAAATGTTACTCAATTGATTATTTAGTCTAGGAAACTGATTATTATTCAAGGGTGTTGAGTTATAGGTTTATGGACCCAAGGGGGCGGTCACTAGAAAAAGTTTGAGAAACACTATACTACACCAATGTGACTAATAAATATTAACTTCAGTCACAATATAGCCTGAAAGAAATATTGAAACGGATTTTGAAGATTTTAGCGTTCACTACGAAGTTTATGCCTTGGCCAGGGGTTCCTAGAACAGTACTTTCCTAAATGTCTTTTTTAATAATAATATGAACATCCGCCTATAATATTTGTTTCAATTGAAACTCAACTTTGATACGCAAATAATTCTTCCTTGATATTGTTCATTATATTGTATTATACAACAAAAAAGTACTATTATTATTACATATATAGAATTATACAAAAAAAAATGCTATTACAACTTCCACACTGAAAATTCTCCACGGTTTTCTGCAATGTGACACTCAGATTTCAGCTCCTTTAACGGATTTTACAAACAACAGGTCTGAATTCACGCCGGTTTTGTTTCCTTTTTTAACTGTCGACCTTGCCAGTGTAGAACACGCTTCACACAATTCAAACTCACATAATATATATGGGCGTATATATATATATATATATAACATGACGTCATTCACGTTTTATAATGACATGCGAACCGAATCAATCTGCTTTTAATAAAACATTTTTTTTATGCGAAGAAATGACAATTTGCAAAGGCTTGCTTAAAGTAAGGAAATGAATGATAGCTGGGTCAGAATACACCTGCTGTCCAAAAAAGACATAAATATGGAATGTGTCATTAATAATTATTACTTTAAAACTAAGTGACTCTAATGAAATAAATAATATATGTTCAAATAAACTTATCTAAATTCCATGAAAAATATTTTAGTTATAATTTAATAATTCAATGGACGATTGAAGTAATTGAAGTGTGATATTTAGTTCAAAACCAATTGATTTTTTAATATAAACTAAAAAAACAGAAAAAAACATATACAACAGAAACACCTTACTTCTATATTTTGACTACCTTGTCAACAGGTCGATAGATACGATTACTATATATATATATATATATATATATATATATATATATATATACACAATTAAAAGAAACGGTCAGCGGACTTTTTTACAATAATAAAAAACGAAGGAAACACACAGAAAGACCGGACATAACTCACATCGATATTTCGACAATCGTCGTCATTCTAGTTTCCTGGGGACTCTTCGCTCTTCGCTCTCGCACCTCCTGATGACAACGAGTTGTCGAAATATCGAATTGAGTAAGTGTTCTGTGTTTTCTGTGTGTTTTCTGTGTCGTGCTTTGTGTAATTTAAAGTTATATATATATAAATGGATGTTGAAATGTTGTAAATATTTTTCACATTTAGTTGACTGTTTTAGGTTCACTCGAGGAGTTTTAAGCATGATGTGATTTTTCTGCGTGTTCTTCAATTTGTCTAAAGTCTTGTAGTTTGATTAAAAGAAAGGGTTAGCTAACAGTTTTATTATTAAGAAAATTGAATGGAACAAAATGATTAATGCATTATCTACTGTAGTTAGGGCAGAGTTATATAAGATAATTACATATTTGTAAAATAATACGTAGGATTTTATTTAAAAGAGAATTAGGATTGGGCATTTTAAACAGGTCATTACATGATCAAAATACCATTGAATAACAGCTGCGCTTTAACGTATCAGTATAATCGTTTCTGAATTTCCCAACTCCTTTTGGTGTGCTTGTGTATGTATTTATCGGCCTTTTAAGTAAGATAAATGTATTTTACAAGAAAGTACTGATTTCTATCAATTGTCCAATGGAACTAGTTTCGGCCTAAAGGAGGAACTTTTGAAGACTGCAATAGAAGAACCAGTTCATACAGAAAGCTCACATGTCCGACTCTCACGAGGTGTAAACATAGTTTCACCTATCTTGAATCACATCGTTAAAATGTTCCACTTACTTTGGAATTAACCATTATTCTCAAACTGTTATCTCATGTTACAACCATTTTCTGCAAGATTAATTGACTCTATTAAATTACAAAACAGTGTATTTAGTTTTGATTCGGACTATTACCTGATCAATTCACGTACGCAATACTTACTGTTACTGAATAAACTTCCTGATTCTAAATGGCCAAAGAAAACAAAGTCTTTTAAATATATTACAACTGTAGCTTCTTTGGTTACGTAAAAGTATAACGAAACATTTTATAATAGAAAAGTTTTTCTTTCTATATGAAATGAATTATTACTATATACAATTTGATTCGTACATTTTATTTATATGCCCGGAAGTATCACAAATATATCCGATATATATTTTGGGAATAGAAAGTTTGAAGAGATTGCAAGTCTTGTGACACTGTGACCTGGAGCTGTGAACAGGCAATACTTGAATCTCTACCAGCCTATCTGCATTGCAGTTGAAACACTATCTTGTTTGTTTTATTCTACGTGCCTCGGCCTTTTGACCACACCGTGATAGTTAAAACACAACCAGCTCAGCTGTTGTGTGAATATACTTCAAAAGGCGTGCATTTTGACTTCAAGCACTGCTAATGTGGAATTAATTTAATTAATTCAATGCCTTGTTTTTTTAATGGATATATATTTTAAACACGACGTTATCTGAGACCTATCCTTGCTAAAAGAGAAATATAATACTCACGATTCTAGCTTGTTTTGCTAACACGCTTTCTTCATGCGAAATGATAAATAAAAAAAGATGAAAATAGTAAATAGGCTCACAGACTGTTTCACACACACACACACACACACATATATATATATATATAAAATTGTCACAATAACACGTGATATAAATATTCAGGTAACTCATCACAAATTAAAGAAGATAGTCGCTCTAAGGCCTTTCGAATCAAGACTATTTCAACTGTTATAGGGAAAAATACTGTCAATGATGCCAATCTTACTCCTTCTTTAAATCAAAATTCATAACCTGCTTACAACTTGTATTCACTTGCTCTCTGACGACGTGAAAGCGAAAGGCCTCAGAGCGACTATCTTCTTTAATTTGTGGTGAGTTACCTGAAATATATATATATATATATATATATATATATATTTATATCATATAATATATATGTATAATCGCAGTTTGCTTCTCAACACAAATACTTCGCACTTCTTCGCGATGACGACGGATGTCGAAATATCCAAGTGAGTTCTGTAGTGACTTCAGTGTTCATTTCTATGTGTTAAAGTTTATATATATGTATATATATATATATATATATACCATGATAAACGAAAAACGGTCCGGCAGGACAGATAACAATTAAAATAAGCAGTGACACATAAACTGAAACACAACAAAGACTCACTTTTCAATATTTCGACCGTAATGGTGGTCGTAATATTGAAAAGTGAGTCTTTGTTGTGTTTCAGTTTATGTGTCACTGCTTATTTTAATTGTATATATATATATATATATATATATTATATATAACTTTTTCGTTGGAAATACGATTCGGACAAATATAGTTCAATATAGAAAAAGAAAAATTTTGTTTCTTTTTCTATATTGAACTATATCTATGTAGTAATAAATAGGCTCTGGGGAGTTAGGTGAAAACTGGGAGTAGCACTTACACAAAGCCGTCGTTTTGCCAAATTTATTTAACATTCTCATGATATTAAACATTTAGATTAATGCTTACTGTGTTATAAGTTAATTACTTCAGAATTTCTGTATAAAATTCTAAAATAAAAATTAAATACTGAAAATATTTAAAAATATATTAAGCAGAATGAAATTCTATAATGATGATAAAAATAGCTTTTGACCAATAATAAATTCAATTTATTTTTCATGTGTTTATTGTAAAATACGTTTATATATGTTTCGATGATAATGAGTATATATACTTCTCTTATTATAAAAGTTCATCAAGATGGAATACTTTTATCAAAAAAAATTGTCAAAAGTACGATTGTTCCAATAGGTACAAATATATGCAGGTTTATATATGATATTAATTAAATTATCACTAAAACCATATTGAAATCTGTCATTTATTAATTTAAAATTACTAAATGAATAATTTAGTATATGGACTGATTATTAAGTAGATTGTCTACTATAAATTATTCAAGGTAGTTGACAGAGTTGAAATAAATGTTGGCGGCCTGGATTATGAAAAATGACGAAATTGTCTCAATATACGTGTGAAAGTCCTCTGGAATAAGTTTTGCAAGAAAGGGTTTTTATTGAAACTGGAAGTAAGAGCGTGTTTTATGCAAATTTGTAAATTGATGCAATAAGTATTTGATCCCTTCACTTTAGAAGATTAAAAGCAGTGTAAAGTTGGCGCGTAATAGATAAAATACGATAACGAAAAACTAAATAATAATTCATTAAAATAACTTCAATAGTTGTTTCTATAAAACACTTATGAAGAAAAATGCCTATTTTGATGTCACTTCATGCCAAAATTGACTGGACCAATACTCCTTTAGAGTTTGTTTCATCTTATTTACAGTTATTATTCTGGCTGGTAATTAATTGTAAGTATTTTGCACGTAGTACTTGTCAACTAAATTAGTATATTTCACACAAGAGGTTCTTGAGGATTTTGGTCATAAAACATGCAACTCCTGATTATAAGCCTATAATCTTTTATGACCAAAATCCTCAAGAACCCCTTGTGTGAATTTGAAAAATTAGTGGTCGAGAAGCTGTATCAATAAATTAGTATATACATATATACTCATATCAATTTCTAAACCACAGGAAGGAATCAAGAAAAAAGACTGATGTTTTAACAGCAACAGGCGGTTTTCGTCAGAATCAAATCAGCAACAATATTGACTCTGACGAAAACCGCCTCGTGTGGTTGAAAGATGTTAGTTTTTTAGCTTTATTTTTTCTTGCGGCTGAGATGTTGGTTTTTTTCACTTGTTTATTTAAAATGTTAAATAAATTTATATATATATTATACTTTTTCTCTATGTTTCTTTGTCTATATTGAACTATATATGTATATTCATCATGATGTCTTTTTCTTGACCAACTGTTCACATATTTTTTGAGATTTATTGAGGGTTTTTGGTCTAAAAAATATATATATCGAAATGTTGGCAACGAAGTTTTTTGAATATTCGACCAAAAACCCTCAATAAATCTCAAAAAATATATATACGTACATATGTATATATATATATATATATATATATATCAATGATCAAACCACAATAAGAAAATGGGAAAACTAGACTAAGATCTTTCAACCGTAACAAGTGGTCTTCGTCAGAGTCAAAAACCCAACTGAGTTTTTTTGGCTCAGTTGGGTTTTTGAGTCTGACGAAGACCGCTTGCTACGGTTGAAAAATCTTAGTCTTGTTTTCCCATTTTCTTATTGTGGTTTGATCATTGATTGTTATTTCACGTGTTTATGTGAAATCTTTATATATATATATATATATACAATATAATGATCAAACCACAATGTAAAATGGAAAACAAGACTAAGATCTTTCAACCGTAATAAGCAGTCTGTGTTTATGTGAACTCTTTTTATGTTCACAATGTGTATATAATGATATTATATATATTATATAAATAATACAAATAGTAATTATCTCTATCAATGATCAAACCACAATATGAAAAATGAGAAAACAAGACTAAGATCTTTCAACCGTGACAAGCGGTCTTCGTCAGAGTCAAAAACCCAACTCTGTAATTTGGTCCGCAAATTATTGATTGTTGTTTCACGTGTTTATGTGAAATCTTTTTATTAATTATCTCTATGATGAACATAAATTTAAAAGCGGTTGGAGCTCCTACCTCATCCGTGAGGATGTCTTTTGGTTAACAACTGTTGTGCTAAATTGTTCTCCATATTCCACTCAATATTGACATTGATAAAGGAGTCACGCAAAGATTCAATTTTCCACAGAACAGAAAGTGACAGTGTTAGTGGGAAGGTGCTCTATGTCACAAGTAGACTGTGGGTCAGGGAGTGGGCAATCAAGGTTGTTTCTTGTGATTAAGGAAACTTGAATACTGAAGGCATTATATTGTGCTACTTTCATAAGAATTATTAACTAGGCGCCCTTGTAATACAATGTAATCTTTTGCTAAATATTCTAATATGATATCTGATCCTTGGGACTTTCACAAAAATTAATTTCATAATTTGAATTTTGAAAATTATAGTTGTTTTTTTTAATTCTGAATAAAATCTAATAATTATTTATAATTAAAAATAATATTGCTAACGATTATAATATTTAATATAGTAGTGTTTAAGTGTTTCATGTATTAGAGTACAATTGAATTGCAGCCCTACGAGCTGCAAGATACTAATATTTGGACATTACACATCTTAGCACCAAAGTATATAAATTTACTAAAAACTAATCAAATTTTATTAATGAGACCAGTTATTATCTTTGTTGGTTATCTTTTGGCAACTTTTCGTCTTTTTTGAAAATAGGAGCTATTAATATTTGTATGTAAAAACATAAAATCAAAAATAATTATTGAACTGAGTTTCAAATAATGAAAAATTGATGTTTAACATATTTTTGATTATGACAACCAAATAATAGGTTATTTGTTTTTATTAACATATTATCAACTCTGGAAAGTCACTTCAGGCTATTATGGAGGTCAGAAATTTTAAATTAATGAGATAAGAGGGAAAGAAACAAACTAGAAGGAATAAAAATGTGAGAGGAAAAGATTGTGATATGTTATCAGTACAAGGGTCGTGGAAGCTCGCCTCCGCGAGTTGTAAACAATCAACTCTGAATCATCTGATTCTTCATTTATTTGCCACCACAGTCTCTTCGAAAAACGCAAATCCTGGAAAAATGTGTAAAAAAACTTTTTATAACCCAAATTAGTATTATATTTCTAAATACGTATTTACGTGAAGGTCTTTTTCTAGTATTTACTAATATATTTCATGATCATCGTTTAAAACACTGTAGGAAAATCAGAAATGTGTTAAGTGCTTTCAACAAAACCAATTGGTGTTCGTCAGAGTCTCACTCATAATAGTGAGTGACTATAAATGCGACTCTGACGAAAACCAGTAGTTTTGGTTGGAACGTTATAGTAAAATTTGGATTTTTTGTTTACTATGGTTTAGATGTTGATATTATATGGGCTAATATATAAATATATTTATATATTCACCATAAAATCGAAAAGACCATCCAAACTGGATATATACAAGTTTAAAATGAAAGAAGAGAGTATGACTAAGCACGCTGGAGACGCAATTGCAGGTTACCTGTTTATATGTAAATACAATGCCCAAACCGCAATAAGAAATGAGAGAAAAGACTAAGATCTTTCAAGCGTAACAAGCGGTCTTCGTCAGAGTCAAAACCCAACTGACTTCTAAAATCTGTTTAGATTTGACTCTGACGAAGACCACTTGTTACGCTTGAAAGATCGTAGCCTTTTTTCTCATTTCTTATTGTGGTTTGAGCGTTGATTGTTGTTTCACGTGTTTATTTTGAAATCATGTTTTTTTATGTAAATACATATGGACTGATTTTTGGCTCTTCATCCTACACTTCTTTCCCTAACGATGAAAATCGTCATAGTGGGTCAAAATATTGAAAGTTAATCATAGAATTATATTTCCAATCCTGTTTTGCTTCTCTTTTATATATACATACAGATTATATATGTTATATATATATATATATATATCGCAATAAAAACGTGGGAAAAAAACTAAACGTCCAAGCCATACTAAAATCTTTCAAATTTAGTCATTTGTCTGATTTTTTACTAAACCAACAAACACGATTAAGTGACAAAAAGGGACAAAAACAGAAACTGAAATGAAAGTCATTTATCACTATTTTGTTTGAAAATATGAAATGTAATTTTTTCTCGCTTTTTGTTTGTTTTATTTCTCTCTGTTTTTATAAATGAGGCAATAAAAACTACAAGATTAAAAGGAAACCAAAAATTACTATCAGTAAGTTACTAAAAGTTACAGCTAAACAGAAACAAGGTTTCTGTTTTTATGTTTTGATAAAAGAGAAGGGGTAGTATTGAAAATCATCTGGTAAAAAGACAGGTAACAAGAAAACAATTTAAGTTAAATGAACATGTTGCTTTTACTTTCCTTTTGTTTCTATCTAACCTTGATGTTACCTTGTTTGTATTTAACTTTAGTCGTTTACCGAAGCATGAAGTGAAAGTACTCTGATTGTTATTTTAGTTTTCTTTGGTCCTTTTCGTAATTCTTGCATTAATCGAATCACACATTATCGTGTTAATTATATATATATATATTTCAAATTTAAAAGTTATAAATACAAAGATAATACGTCACCCATGTTTGTTTAACTTTAATTTTATCTTATTTATACACAATAAAACTAACTTATTGTTAATTTTTTTTTAAAATAATATATCCCTAAGAATAAGGGTAGGAAAACATTTTTTGGAATGTTTAATTAAGGTGTCAGTAATTTAAATTTATGAAGAAAATGAACTTTGCGAGTTTTATTAATGTATTTTTTTTTTTTAAAAGTTTAATTTGTATTGTTTTAGGAATGAGTGTCTTGGAAGAAAAAAAAAACTCAACTAAGCAGGCAATACGAGAGGAAAGACGGAAAGATTCGACAGATGCATTCCGCTTTCTTGTCATTAGTCATCCTCTAAGGTAATGAACAAGCTATTAACGAATGATTAATGCGAAATAAAGAAACTTTATGAAATTAAATAGTCCGCCAACAGCACGTCACGGCCCCTTCTTGGGTTACCGAAAAAACTTGTCACATAATCCTAAAGTCACTTTTCAACAACAAATATTTCCAAATATATATAAAATAATATCTTTTCATTTTTATAACAAATACAATTTTAATAATTAAAAAAATTATAATATAATTAATTTTTTTTTATACGTTGTGGTTACTATCATAAAATTTATATGCATTGATAATAATGTAAAAAAGAATATTTATACTCATAAAATAAAAATATTTGATGGGGGTTTTTTTTTAAAAATGTAATGATTTATGTTATTATTGTACAAAATAATTATATATAACAAATCTACAAAATTTATACATTTCATAAATAAGTAATTTATGAAAGTATTAAAGTTAAAATTTCATAAAAGGGAATTAACTTTTTTGATTTTTTTTTTTAGAAATTTATATTTCTTTTTAATATTTTTTCTCCCAACAAAACATTTTAAATGAAAATTCGGGATTCACTGTCTTATCAGGTCAGAAAGACAAATCATTTAGGACAATTATTCTATGAGACTTGGGACCTGTATAATTTAAATTTATGAAGAAATTTATTATATATGTATATTTAATACTTATGTATATGTATATTTTCAACTTATGAAAACCACCACGTTAAACAGTTTTGAACGCCCCACTATCTAATTTTATTTATATATTATTTTTAATGCATTATTTTAATATATTATTATTAATAATAATATATTAGTTTATTATTATTAATACTTGTGTTCAATGGCAGCAGGTCTTCCTTTAAGCACATGTTATTAAAATAAGCAGCAGCTTCTGCATTGACCAGTTTCTTGTTGACACTCTCTAGTTTTCGTATCACTTTGCGGTGAGACTCTGGTAGCTTCCAAAGAAGGTTAGCAAAAGACATTAACACACACAATAAACTTTAGGTCAAACACGAAACACTTGAATAAACCACTTTTTTTTTAAAAAAAATGCCGTTTTAATCACTAAAATAACAAACTAAATAAACAATACGTACAAGCTTTCGGCTGTCATTCGCCACCCTCAGGTACAAACTAAAATTAATTAAGGCTAATGCTTGTATTATTAATACAAGAATAAATCATCCCGACCTGATAAATATAAAATATTTTTTATTGAATAATACCAAGATGTTATTTATTATAGATAAATCGTTTTTTTGTAAAGCTCAACTATTTTTTTGTTTTTGGTTTTATGATTGCAGTTGGTCTTGTAACATTAGAGAAGACAGGTTGGCCATGTAATAATGGTCGGTTGCTTACAGTTCAAGGGATTATACTTATATTTTTCATTCTTACAATCGAAACATAAAATAAGCAACACGGAATGTATTGGTATCATTTCTGTAAATCTCCTGGATTGACGTAGATGTGAGAGTGTAAACTGGTTCCAAGAGAGAGCTGTAGAGTTCATTCTTCTCGGGTGGTTGATCTGTATTACACCTCTATATATCAGGTCTTCCTTTTTTTCCCTCATACACCGCATAACTACATTTAAAATTGTCATCCCTCCCCCCCTCCCTTATGTAATGATATAAAATTTTAATCATTTGAGAAATAAACTTTAGTTTGATTATAAATGAGTAATATGCTAAAATGCATTGAGTAGAAGTAATATTGCACCTTTGCAAAATTAATTTAGCCACTTGTGAGGGGTTCAAGGTTTCATGCATTTCATTATTACCACAGAGTTTAGTACTATGAACATCAGAAGTATAATACACCGCCTTATCACGTACACTGCTGCTGTAGCTCTCTGACCGGTTAAGGGGCAAGACGGTGTTTTGGTTGTACAAGATAAGACGGTGTATTATACTTCTAATATTAATAGTTCAAATTTTGTTGAAAAAGCCCTGATGAAAATCAACATTTCCAAAATATCCTATGCACATGTATAAACAATATCTATACTTTGTTTTTAAAGCTAGTCTCTAATTTAACTATAATTTTTAACATGGTTGCAGTTATTTATATGAATTTCAGTTGATTTATAAGACAGAAATATATTATACAGTACAAATATATTATAATATACTGGAGCGGTAACAAGTTTCCCTCCAGAGATGTGCAGTTAAAATAATAAAGTAAAATAATACTGATTCAATTTTTAATATTAGGAAATTATTGTATTTATAGTACAAGCGTACAATTACAATAAGTTTAGTGGCTTATGTTTAGCAATCTAAGGTAAACATTTTTTGACTTGATTATCCATTAGAGTTTTTAACAGAAGTATTTTAATAAATAATTCGCCTTTTTTTTCTTTTTTAATCTAGTTATTGGTCCCACTTCCTGTAGTATTAATGCTTATACTCTTCATGGAACTGTCAGACAAATCAAATAATCAATTTCAATATTATAAAATTGCATAATATTAAAGTCATGTTACAAATTAAAGGGTGTGTCTTATGAATAAATTTAAGACAGAAATATTAACTTTTTATAATCGCCAGTTCAGCCATTATGTCGTAGTTACTGATACTTGGAAATTATAAACAAATTCAATGCATAAACAAAGTTTTATTAACAAAACAACGTGCTTTAAACATGTACTGTTTGTGTTTGGTTTATCAGCTTGTAGTTAAAAAGATTGAAACAAGAATATAATTTATTATTCTCGTTTTGACATATCAATGAGTTCATCAGTCTTGCAATATAAATCAAGAATGATATATAAAATACCTGTTTCCTGTTATTTTTCGTAATAAAACTTTGTTTATCAACACTTTTTAAATATGAATAAATAATTTATATATAAGACTTTACTAAATTTAGTCAAATATTAAAAATAATCGATGTATAAAAATTATAAAACTTAAAAAATTGTTCTTTCTAGTATTTTTTGCAAAATTATTGAAGATTTTGCGTTGAAATCTAGCAATCGGTTGATGTATTTCGTGCGCTGGTAGGATATTTATTTTAGGGAGGAAGTAAATCTGTTGGGGTTGTATTTTTTCTGGAACTTGTTAGGGATTTTATACTCTGATACATTTACAAAGGTAAAAGGTTAAGTTCCAAATCTATAAACAATCCGTAAGATTACTTTTGTTTCGTGTAGTATTCCAGAGAATTTGGTTTTTTTGTGGCTCTAAGAGTACTAATAAATAATAAAGAAAATAGTTATGAATGGAATGAAATATATTAAAACACGTGAAGAACTGAAAACTCCTCTTAAAACAGCTAATCAACCCCAAATCGAATTGTCAACTGATGTGCTTAACACTGTATCAACCTTTCTTCGGTTTTACTTCTGAATGTCACCTATTTTCACATGAACCATTAATGCCTTTTTAATCACACAAACTCATATGTTTTTACTTTACGTCTTTAGAAAGGAACAAATATAATACTGTTCTTCATAAAAATTATTACATTTTATGCAACTTAAGCTGATATATATTGAATATTTTACCAATCTTTGGACATGTAATGGTAAGAGACGTTATTTAATCGCCTTTAATTAGTTAAAGAATGCTTCAAGAAATATCTAGATTCAGTTTATGACCAAGATAATATTTACAGTTCAATTATTGTTGTTCTTTCAATTGAGTAGATTTTCTACAATCTCAATCACGATTACAACATATAAGTTATAATAACTTTATAGTTATAACTGCGACATATAACATATAACTTATAATTGTAGTTATAACTGCGACATATAACATACGATAACTAGTTAACCAATTTGGTGGATTTTATGCGTTTAAGGTACAGCACAAAATTAATTATTGATAATTTTTTAATGAAACCTGCTTGGGATTTTTCGATGGACTGTTAATCCATCGGATTTAGTAGATAAATAAATTTAATATTTTATATCCACAGGACATTTACATAGACATTAACCTGGTTATGAGTTTTGACTAAGGAGAAGGTATTTCAACTCGGAAAATCATCAGATTATTTTATAATAGCTTTTAATACTATATATAAAACTAAGAAAAAGAAATTAACTTATTATTTAAAATGATAATTAAGATTTGTGCCATTTTAGGGTTTTAAAACAACGATGTAGACATTTTACCTACATTGAGGAAATGAACTTTTGAATCTGTAATGGGAACTATATTACAGGTTGAATTGGTTCAACCTCTAACCTGTTAATGTTAATTGGATTTCTTTTTAACAACATATAGAATAATACCGAGTATTATAATTGTGGGAATTAAAAAAAAAATTGTTCTGGAATACTTAAAAGAATGAGGTAATCTCACGTTTTGATGTCAGTGAATTTTTAATTTTTACTGAATGAAGCGGCTAGCTACTACAATGATGAAAATAAGAGATTAAAAGTAAATGTTAAAGGAAAAATAATTACAAAGAAGTAAAATATTTACAAATTTAAAAACTGGTTCAAAACTATTTGTATTTGATTATTTATAATTAAAATATGTGTTATTCATTATATTGGAATTATTTTATTAATATGAAGAAAAAATCGTTATTAGAAAATGACTAGTTTTTGAAATAAGGGTTTGTGGCGATCTATATTTTAGACGTGTCCACTGTGCTGAGCAGAATGGTCTTCATTATGGTTATGATTTTATTGATTTGATCGGAGGTTGATGCGGTGACGATGGTAATTTGCGTTAAGTATATGCTTTTGTATTTACCTTGGGGAGTGCCATGATTGTAGAGCAGGTGAAGGAGGCTGTATCACAGAGAAACGTTAGGCGGTAATGCCGACAGGAGACGGGCTTATATAGCGGGCCCCCACCGGCGTTAGGAGGGGTGGACTTAAGGCGCTAACTCTGGCCACCTTGCTTGACCAGCCGCCTGCTTTGTTATATCCCGGGCCTTGAACTATCCACCCAACCTGTTCTAGATCTCAAGTCAACCTGTTCACAAGGCTTTTTCACTTGGACAGATCGCAACACTTTACGGTGCTATGATATTTTCTCGAGTGCTTAAGCATGTTAAGTACAGCACCACCCTTGTGCGAATGTGCTTCGCGGCCCTCTCCCTGCATTCTCTATATTAGTGTTAAGGTGTCATACAACAACCAATATAAGAAACATTTTAACTGAAGACAACGGCAAAATTTTACGACTATAAACGAAGGTTGATTCTTTATATTCAATTGTATTATTTCTGTCAAAACCAAGTATGTAACTTTTACTTTATTTGTTTCATGTAAAATGCTGCTAACTTTTGTGAACAGATAACTCTTATAACGGTCCTTCCTTTGTCTTTGAATTCCCTTACTAACGAATATCTGTTCCGTAAGTCTTTGAACTTAGCTCACTATTCACAATTGTTCATCTTTATTACTAGATACAACAGTCTTTAGTTTAATTACATCTCCTTTGATTGATTCTTCAAAATAATAAACTAATCCAGTTTATCAAGAAAACAGCATTACAATGGTATCTTTTAAATAGTAGGGTAAAAAGCAAATGAAATGGTCTCCATATATAAAAATTTAATGATATAAACAACGCATGTCGAACAAGTAGTGCTCTTCCTCAGGCATTAACTGTCGGTTAGAGGTGTTTAGTCAGTTGTACCACAGACACTCACCCTTAGTTAATGCCTGAGCAAGAACACTACGTGTTCGTAATGCGTTGTTTATACCATTAAATTTTTATATGTGGAGACCATTTCATTAGCTTTTTACCCTACAATGAGTAAATACAACATAATAACTGATTGCACTATGTTAGAATCCTTTAAATAGTTTCTCATATCGTTAAAATTAGATTTTCACTAAGGGAATTCAAGCATGATATATTAAACTCCGTAGTTTTGAATATATTGAAGAAAAAATCTTTATTAAAATAAAAAATATTATTAATTTGTAAGATATAAAATATAAATTTTATATAATTTCATATACGCTGAGAACAGCAAACAATCAGTTTTTTTGTGATTTATTTAAATGCTACTACATTTTTCTAAAAAAAATAAATATATTGAAGTTTCGTATTTGTTTCGAGCATCTAGCAAATTTGTAGCAGGTATCTCTTTTGAATGACTTTTATTTAAAAATGAAACCAAACAGGTTCCATTAGCATATGTTTGGATCTTTTGTTGTAGCAGAAAAAATTGCTACGCCTGTCACGTATGGAAACGTCATTAAAATTGTAGATTGATTACGGTTTGTGATATATTTTTAATGAAATCATTAAGGAAAATGACATTGATGGACATCGTTCCTCTAATATCGTATTGCCAAAAAACAACTAAAGTCTTTTTCAAACTAACGTTTCCAACATTCGAACTATATATATAGACAATATCTAAAAAAATAACTTGAGCCAATGTTTCGTCTATATTTCTATTTATAATGTAATCTATAGCTCAGCAATGTAGTCTGTTGCTTTATCAATTAGGCGTGGCAGAGTTCACTGAGTTAATTGCCAATTAAATGCAAATGGTTATGAAATTTCTCCAACATATTAAAATATTTACAGTTTTAATAGATATCTGATAACACATGTTATCTTGATTTTTAAAATAAACACACTTCTAATAAATTATTTATTTTTAAGGACAACATTTGAAAATAACATAGACTATAGGCAAAATTACTAGTAGCTCTTTCTAATTGTTCAAATTTTAGGAGTTTGTTTTTTAAAGTAATACTCTTATAAAGACATGATTAAATGCAGTATTTCGAGTTTCTTGAATGAACAGGAAAGTGATATCAAATTAATGCTAGTTTTGAAATAAAACACATTTTCTCTAATGTCATATTGCTCAAAAACAACTCAATTGTTTTTCAAACTAACGACTATATATAATTACAATATCTCAAAAACACCTTTAGCAAACAATTCGTCTATATTTCTACACATCTTTAGAACTGTATCAATACAGAATTAATTACGACAACTAGAAAAAATAATAAGTTACATTAGTTTTATGGATATACATGGTACACATGTATTTTATGTATTATGGTATACATTATTTTATGTATACATGGTACATTATTACCTTAATATTTTGTGTTTGCAGAAAGACTGTTATACTAAACCGAACTAAATTTCAGTAAACCAGAAATAACAATATAATTTTGTATATTCTTATATAATGTAACATTTTTTTTCCATGTTGCAGTAATTAATTTTTTACTTTTACAATAAACCGAACTAAATTTCAGCAAACCAAAAATGACAATATAATTTTGTATATTCATATATAATGTAACGTTTTTTTCCATGTTGCAGTAATTAATTTTTTACTGTTATACTAAACCGAACTAAATTTCAGCAAACCAAAAATGATAATATAATTTTGTATATTCATATATAATGTAACGTTTTTTTCCATGTTGCAGTAATTAATTTTTTACTGTTATAATAAACCGAACTAAATTTCAGCAAACCAAAAATAACAGTACCATTTTGTATGTTTCTATATTAAGTAACATTTTTTTCCATGTTATGGTAATTAATTTTGCATGATGCAGCCCTGAAGATATCTAGAAATTTAGACAAATCGTTGGCTTCAGATGTTTTTTTTTTTTGAGTACTGTTTATCGGTCAAACCTCGACAAAAAAAAACTAGTGTAAAATATATATGGTCAAGACAAGAATACTTTGATTTGTAATAACAATGACTATGTATAACAATGACTATGTAAAGCAGTCAAAAGGTGAGACAGTAACGTGTAACAGTTACGTGACAGTAGTAGTGACAGTAGCGTTATTAGAAAATGTGGAAAATTACGTCATTATTACCAATTGTATTCGTGATAAGAGTGTATTTGTAATTTCCATTATGATCTATTTTTTATTAAAATTTTTTACATAATTACAATTATATATATGCATAACTAAAAATTAAACTGAACAAATAAATCGTTTTAAAGAATTCTCATCAGGAAATGAAAATTGACTATATGATTATTTAACACATGCACCAACTACATCTCTCCATATTTTTATTAATTTAGATAAACTTGTTAGTTTGATGCCATTATTGCTGGCTTTTGTTACTGAATTTCATTACGGTAACATTAAAAAAGATTGAAGAGTACCTGCAGCAGAAATTTTTATGCAAACTGTTATGAGAGTTTAAAAAGGTGATTTGTATATAATGATATCAAAGTAAAAATGTTTACAGAGTCTTATAAATAAATTTTCAAATGTTATAGTTTGAAGGTATTAAAGTGAATGGAATATTGTTCGCCAAGAAGGGAACATGGATTTTAAATTTAGGAGTAATATTCTCATAAGCCGTTATTAACTACAATATTTCTAGTTTATTAAATAAACAGGACCATGATATGAAATTAGTGGTCGTTTTGAAATAAAGCAACTTTTTCTCTAATATTATATTGCTAAAAAACAAATAAGTTCTTTATCTAACTAACGTTATCAATATAACAATATATATTGTTATAATAATGTTTCATACTATTTAAATAAATCAAAAAAATTGATTGTTTGCTGTTCTGAGTGAATATTAAATTATATAAAATTAATATGTTAAAAATTAATTATAATTTTATTCTGAAATATTTTTCAAACTAACATTTCAATTTTATATTTAAATTTTTATATTTAAATTTTTTCATGACCTTCCTCAGCCTATAGCAAACAATGGGATCTCACGGTAAAGATTGTCTAGTAATAAGTATTTATGGGAGTTAAAAAGGTATGTTAATATTAGTTATGAGTGGTAGCTGCTGAAATAAGTATTACATTTATAAATTATATTTATAATTTATGATACAAGAAAGTAGTGCTTTGTTTTTTGTAAATAAATAGTGAAGATCATGGTATGAATTGAGGAGCGAGAGTAACCCAGTGGCTTGCGTGCCCACCTCATGCCTGATAGATCTCTGGTTCGATTCCCACACTCTGATCTTGTTTTTGTAAATAAATAGTGAAGATCGTGGTATGAATTGAGGGGCGAGAGTAACCCAGTGGCTTGCGTGCCCACCTCAGGCCTGATAGATCTCTGGTTCGATTCCCACACTCTGATCTTGATTTCTTCACGCGGAGGTAAACAAAATCTAAGAACGTTACCCTTTGGAGAAGACGTTAAGCCCGTTTCAGCTTTATGTATACCTCAGCCTCACGGTCATACTAGCAAAATGATGTCAGGCCATGCATTGTAACGTGCATTTGTCTACAAGGATTGTCCACTATCAGATAACTTTTACTTCTTTCTTCCTGACCTTCTTTACCCTGACTTGCTTTCCTCAACTTTTTGTTACATATTCTCGTCCTTTTACGCAGATTCAAATACTTCTCTTACCTCACTTTCTTCTTATTATGGCACCATTATACCACTTGTTTTAGTACGAGTGAGACTCTGAAAAAAACCAGTTTTTATTGTTGAAAGATCTTCGTCACATTTCTGAATTTCTTACTATGGTTTTGACATTTATATAAATTATAATTAGCGATTATTTATGTAAATGGTTAATATTTAGTTAAATAGTACCCAGAAAACATATCTGTTTATAAACTTGCTTATTAGCAAGACCTTAGAGGTTATTAATAAAAAACTATAAAGTAATACTTCTAAGATAATACACTTCGAGTTAAAGATAACAGTGCAGTGCTCAATAAACTGATTAAATTGGGGAAATATCAATTCTACCTATCTGGATACCTTCAAACTACAAAATTTTAAAATTAATTCATAAGACTTTGTATATATATATAACACAACCTGACGTAACCTGACTGATTCCCTAAACCAGACATTGCAACCTGTTGTTATCAAGTAATGTTTAGTTTATCGAGCGTAATAGTTTCAATTCATTTTATTTTATTTTATTCTATGTGTGATAATTAATTATGCTAATAACATTTTCCTGACGATGGTGATTGTAGCACTGAAACATGTCGAAGAATAAATTCAATGGAAAGAAATATGGAGAGTTAATTCATGAGATAAGAAACCCAGAGGTAAAAAAGAGTTTTAGAAAATTAGAAACACTTTCTAACAAATTAAATAGTGTGAAATTGGACATTCATTTTTTAAACGCATATATATATATATATATATAGTTCAAAGTAGAAAAAGAAACATACAGAAATCAAAAGCACACACTTACGGTCTCTAATTTTTGGTTTGAACGTCTTGAGGAGAGATAACAGAGGGGAACCAAGCGCACTGGTTCCAGAGAAGTGTGTTCTTTTGATTTCTCTATGTTTCTTTTTTTACATTGAACTATATATGTCCGTTTCGGATAGTATATTATAAGTATAGTATAGTATAGTATAAGATTTTACATAAATACGTGAAATAACAATGAATGATCAAACCACAATAAGAAAAGGGAAAACTAGAATAAGATCTTTCAACCGTAACAAGCGGTCTTCGTCAGAGTCAAAAACCCAACATGTTGGGTTTTTGACTCTGACGAAGACCGCTTGTTACGGTTGAAAGATCTTAGTCTTGTTTTTCCTTTTCTTATTGTGGTTTGATCATTGATATATATATATATATATATATATATATAATCAAACTTTAAAATCGGAAGTCGATCCAAACTGGATACAATCTAGTTCAAAAAATAAAAAAAAAAAAGAAAGAAAGAATAGTAACAGACAGAGAAAGAGACGTACATACTAACTCAAATTTTCGGATAATCCATCTTCAGGAGAAAAGAGAATGGGAGACCAAGACGCCGGAAACGCAACGACAATAGACCACTCTGGCAACCTGGCAAGACCAAGAGCAATGGACAGGCTTTACATGCGAAATTTTTAGGTTACGAAACGCCTCTTAGGAAAAATATTGCCTTTTTATTACAAAAAAAAAACTAAAAAATCTGTGAAAAAGACAAAATATGTATTTGGTAAATCTAGAAAAAGGCATAGGACTTGAGGTGAATGAGTAGGAAACCTCAACAAGTTGATTCGAGAGTACCACCACGAAGAGGAAGTTAGAAGAGTTGTCAGCAAGACGAGAGAATTGGAGGCGACGCAACATATAGCAGTGAAGGAGGAGGTCAGTGAGAAAGAGGCAGTCATTATTCCATCCACTCGAATTAAATAATATTTTAAGAAAATTAAAAAAATTACATGAAACAACAAAATTCATTGAAAAGAATCACCCAGAAAATCTTTCGAAAGATTATTTGAAGCTGACAAAAACAGACTGCTCTTTTTCATAACGTCAAATAAAAACCACAACTGATAGTGAAACTAAAAATAAAGAAGGCAAAAAGGGAAAGACAATTGCGCTTAAAACATGTTTTATAGTTAAAATGAATTTTAAATTCAGAATTTCTTGTAAAACTCTCATTTTTATGTTTATTATGCAGTAATATAATTTCAATATGTATTTATTGCAGGTTTTCACACATTTTTATAATTCATAAAATATTTATGTTAGAATTTTGGTAGGGGGGATGGAACCGATTAGGGTATTTACTGGGAAAAAGAGTCCCTATTTATTGAAATTTTCACGTTACAAGCGTTCAAGACTCCCAGAACGAATTAATTTCGTTAGTAGAGGTACCACTGTATATGACTGACATGTAGCGCTGTATGTGACGGTTTTTTGAGGAAGTAAAGACCCGCTCATTAACCATTGTGTTACAGGATTTCTCTTTATTATATAGTGCTTCAAAAAAAAAAAAAAAGTTTACCACTGATAAATTGGTCACTATTTCTACGGTAATATTTTAAAAAAATGTTCCTTAAACATGTTATTGATTTCAAGAAAAACAAGATGATGAAAAAAGTTGGCTATACATTTTAAGTGATTTTGCAAATCATGTAAACTCTTTAAACAGATTTCAGTCACGACCTTCAGTTCCTTTCCTAACAATGATACAAAAAAATTTTGATAAATAACAACATTTACACATTGTTTAACGGTTGCGCCTATTCAAACCAGATTGTTAAGTAAATTTTTTTTTTCATATAAGAAATTAAATGACTTGTAACTTCCAGTTGTCATCAAAAAAGAATTGAAATAAGTTTCAAACTGACAGAAAGCAATCTGAACAAGTTAAGAAACTATGCGAGATGAACTTTGATGATATTTGTCAAAAACAACAAATGGAATAAATAACTTGGGCGCCCACGCCTCAACTGACTGGAGACGTATCTTTCGTAGTTTTAAGTCAAAAAACTTGTCAACAACAATACTATATAACTTAACTATACCAACACTTAAGTCATATAGTATTGGTATACTATATGACATGTTGATTTTAATGCATGTAATGCCTTCTGGTGGAGCATGTTGTCCTCTAACAATAAAAATAAAAAACAAAAAAAAAACCCATATGATATGGACCTCTGTGCTTCTCTTGTACATTTTCATCGTACTATCACGTCGTACATTTTCTAACATTTTTGTAGTTTAAGATTTTTTTTTTTATGGATTACTAAATCTGAAGAAACATTATTTTAAGAAACAATTCATGATTTGAATCTACACAAGTT
Source organism: Hermatobates lingyangjiaoensis (assembly GCA_026182355.1). Lineage (NCBI taxonomy): Eukaryota > Metazoa > Arthropoda > Insecta > Hemiptera > Hermatobatidae > Hermatobates > Hermatobates lingyangjiaoensis. The sequence goes on along the minus strand of JAPFBL010000389.1, from coordinate 163,120 downwards.
ACTAAATTAATTCAACTTTAAATTCATGAGATATACCATAACACGAATTTTAACAAACAATGAAAGAAAATTTGTAAATTTTTTACAGTTTATTAAAATATTTTCTAAAAGTAGATTTCAAATTCAGAAATTAAGTTATTAAACTAATAAGTAATTTAGAGTCAATTGTAATAACAGTCATGAAATGTTTAATTATTTTATCATGTATTTCTTAAAACAATATTTTTTTTATTAACTTCATCGCTTTGGTATTATAAAAGGATAATTTACTTTTTTTACTAGAATCGTAAAGATTTAGTTATCAAAAAAAAATCAGTAAATCAGTTTGTTGGAAAATGAAAAAGATAATGTTACCGCAGTTGTTAGACGGCTGCGAAGTATACACTTATCAACCAGAACATGTACTTTTGGGTTTATTGAGAGTTTACTGCAACTCTGACATCGATTCCTCGAAAGGAACATTGTCTCCCTCAACTGATCATATGGTACATTGAGACTGCTAAATTTTGTCTAACTAAAGTGCATTTAGAGCAGCGATCTTTAACGAGTACTTTGGCATCATGCAGGCTTGGAACCGATGGTTTAACGTCCTCTTTTAGGGACGACGTGCTAAGATATTTCAACTGCCATGTGAAAAGATCATGTGGCTAGAGTGCAACACCTACCCTAGTACTTTATTAAATATTTCTATCATAGCCCACCATAATTCTTTACTTTATATAAAGAAAACTGTTTTTTTTTTGCTAAAAATCTATAAACCCCAAAATTTTGACGAAATAACTTTGATTCTAAACTGTGGTTCAGTTTTATATGAATAGAGCATAAAGAACACATAAATTATTTTTTAGAGTTATAAGTTCAAAAAACTATTGCAAATGACTTTTGCTTATATTAATGGGGGTAAACAGAAGGCAGTTAAAATATTCATATTAATATTTGAATGATAACATATTTGATAGATAACGGTTGAAATAAATAGGGACCTTACTCTAATCACGTATTTACCCAGCTATGCCTGCTTTAAGCAAAGCGAACTCACGTTAACAAAACAACGCCTTATGGTCTGTAAAGGACATTAAAAGGTAGATCATGATAGACTAGTATCTCCCAAAGCAAAATACCTCCGCAGATGTTTTCCATTCATTCATCTTAGCTGATAGAATAGGCACTATAAGACTCAGCAAGGCTTAGTTTATTACTCTTAATTTAAGTGTGTATAAATATTACTTGATGATATAGGTCAGTGATAGCAAACCTTTCGAGTTCGGCGTGTCAACATTTTAAAAAAATCGAGACATAATTCTCGTAGCGTGTCACACATCGCAAAAGTAAAGACTAAAAAGAAAATACAAATATTTATTATTTTGTAAGTTAATTATTTGTTTAATCCTATTTAAAATACAGAGAAAAAATTATAAAACCAAAATTTAACATTTTAGTATTTAGAATTTAGCATGTTTTCAGAATTTAGAATTTCATAGTAATATCAATATTAAAACAATATATTTAAACGTTAAATTATTATTTTAATGTCATTTAAAATACAAAAGCCAAAATTTTGAAACCAGAATTTGACCATGTTTTCAGAATTTAGCATTTTTATAAAAATATCAATAGTAAAACAATATGTTAAAATGTTTTTAATATGTATATTTGTTGAGCAATATTATTGTACTTGTAAATACAGGTCTGGTTTCAGAAATAAAGCATTAGTTATTATTTACAGAATTACGAATATTATTATTAATAATCAATTTTGAGTATTATGAGAGACAAATATTTGACATGAAATTTATATCTTTAAAGATGCGTGTCACCATAAATAAGGTTTCGTATCAACATTGATACGCGTGTCATAGGTTCGCCATCACTGATATAGGTAAAGTTAAAATAAGATATATTCTCTATAATTAATAAGATATATGTTGTAAATAAATAGATATAAGATATATTCAAGTTTGTAATAAATGTGTAATCTATAAGGGAACACATTGTAAATATACGGTCCCGATGCAGGGCTACTATGTTGGGGAAAAAAAAAAAAGTTTATTTTGTGGATGTGTGTCTGTAGTTGTGCGTCAAAGCCATTGGAAATTTGCTAAATGATTGAACACGACGTGTTTTTTGAAATGACTCTGTTAAAGATCAACTGTTCTCTTGCCTTACTGAAGCTGATCTTCTATTTTTTTTTCTATAGGCTTTGAAATTTTTATTTAAGATGTTATCAGGTGTAAGGATTTTTGGAATCCTGTTTTTTTTTTATACTGGCATGCTGATTTAGTTAGGTGGTTGGCTATTTCATTTCTGGTGTAGGTCAAAGTTTCGGAACTCTCCCCGTCAAATTAAGCATTGTTTGACCTTTTATTACCAACAGCCCACCTATAGGATTAAACGTAGTGAGAAAATATCTTACCCCTAATTTATCAGGGTCCAACTTAGTTCACCCTTTTAAATTTTATCAGTACTACAAAGAAAGTTGTGTCGTATATGTCGTATCCCACATATTTCTGTGTCTGGTGTAATATCGTGTCAACTTCGTGGTGGCTTTCGCTCTAGAGTCAAGAATAGAGACATTTTTGGTCTGGATATCCTGTCACTTCCTAGAAGGTAACAAGCCATTGGATAGCGCAGGGGTTCTCAATGAGGGTGAAATTCACCCCCTAGGGTGAATTTTGGTTTTTCAAAAGATGAATTGTGACCATCGTAAGTTTTACAGAGTGAGAAAAGCTCACGAGGTAATGAGGTTTTGACCTCGTGATTATAAATTAAAAAAAATACTATTTCGATTGAATTGAATATTTTATAAATCGTTGAATAAAACACGATAACAATCACGATGTGGTATTTTCATTTTTCTTAAGAACTTGGAGACTTCAATCTTTTTTAAGGTCACCCTCATATGGCGACATAGAACTTCGTAATATATTAAAATTGTATAACTAATAATTATATGTAATATGACTATGCAAATTAGGTAGTAAATTTAGTTTTTAATATGTTTTAAAATTATCTTAAATATATAATTAAAGAATCATAAGGTTTTTTTTAAAATTGTTACAGACTTAAAATATATTTTAACTGATAATAGATATCTTCAAAAATAATCAACTTATAATAACGAAAAAAAAACTCTAATATTGATGTTTGAATAATTTTTTCATTCATAATTTATAAAAATTGAAGGTAAACGATAGTTTAGAAATGATATGGATTCATTAAGTTTGAAGGTTGTTTTATTTTTAAACGTTTAATGAAGTTATGAAATATTTTTGGATTGCGTGCAACTAATGCAACCAAAGAGAAAAACGGTCTGCACATGTTGAAGAACTTTACGAAATGAACTCTGTTATGTTGATCATGTTTATGTAAAATTATTAGCTATATTGATTAATGCTTAAATATATTTATATAATTAGTTGAATAAATTAAACAAAATCCAAATTAATCATACCTTGCAATGAACATGATTAAAATTTATGAACATAACACAATTATTTTGAAGAAACGATAATTTAAGATGAATACATTATCACTATATTGTTGTTATAATGAAAGATTATTTCTACATAATTGTAGGAATAATCAACACTCATTTATAACAGTTTCTTTTGTTAGAACAGTATTATTATTTTGCTTATTCAACGCCCATACATACCGCCTTAATGCTGTCTAAGATGCAAAAGAATAGATTATACCTCTTTCTCCATTAACAATAGGAGAGCTACTTTTCCATGGGTGTCAATAGAATAAGGTGTCACCCATCCAACCATTAACCTACCCAATGTTGCTGAACTTTGGAGATCTTGTGACAATAAAATGCATTATTCTTGTTCATTTATGACAAAAATCATTTTTTTTCCGTCTCTCAAATTATTTTTTATTCAAAAAACAAAACACTTCTTAATTATATCCTCTTAAATTTTATGGAATGGAAACATGAATATTATATTGTTTACATCCTTTATTACTAAACTCCTTAAACACAATCGCTTTAATATTTAATTTGTATTTTAGTTTTACTTTATCATTTATTTATTATTATATTAATTAATTGTTTTTAATTATTTAGCATAACGAATCAGTTTATAAAGTTCATATATCTTAAATCTTTCTTAAATCTCTGAAAATAATAAGTATATTACACTCCCTCCCACCCTTAAAAACACTCCCTGACACCCTTAGTCCTTGCTTGGTCTCACCTCCCGAACAACCACCCCAGCAGAGCAGGTAATTAAGAATCTCTTTTATATATAAATTAAACATGTCCCAGTATGTAGTTTTAAGTTAAGGATTAATTTAAGCCATTTCAATATTATTCCCGTTATCACTCAATAGTGTCGGATGTGTTCGTTTTAATTAATTCACCCCTATGTTCTCAAAGCTATTAAATGCATATAAATATATATTTTTCTAGATGTAACCTAAGAAGAATATCAACTGTTCGAAACGCATTGTTTAGTTTCTTGTAATAAACTTTTTTGTGTGGAGACTTGATACCTTTCCTAATATGAGTAAATACCACACCATAACAGATTGCACACTTAATGAATATATTGGGGGGGGGGGGAGAGAGAGAGAGAGAGAGAGAGAGAGAGAAGGACCCTGCCTCTCTTCAATTCCCTTATGTTATTTAATTATTATCAAGTTATAAAAGATAAATTTTGTATTTTTCTTACAAAATTGTTAGAATTAATTTAATTTAATTTAATTTTCGAAATTAAATCATTCAAAGCACAGTTTCCGTTTTTTTTTTGAAAACTTTATGATTAAATTGATAAGAATGATGAGTAGTGAATTCTTAATATAAACATAGCAGTAGTGTATTATTAATGATTGATAATAATATACCTGACTAACAGATGATTTGTTTTTGGTACTATTGCGAGGGTAGGTGAACTGAGTACTAAAGGGATGGGAGTAGTGTGTTATTAACCAAAGCTAGTTAGGTAGATGTATTCAGCTGTATATCTTACTAAATGTAGTTTTTGATGTTATTGTGGTAACTAGAGCGAAAGCAATAAGCTCTCAAAGGCTAGGAGTTGGATTCTTGAACATGATAGAGCTGCAAAACTAGACGCCATACATACTAGCATTGTTCAAACAACAATAAGAAATGAAAAAAAAAAAAACTATGATCTTTCAACCTTATCAAGCGGTCTTCGTCAGAGTTCAGATGCCAACAGTTGGAATTTGACTCTGAAGAAGTCCACTTGTAACGGTTGAAAGATCCTAGTCTTTTTTCTCATTTTTTATTGACGTTTGAACAGTGATTGTTATTTCACGTGTTTATTGAGAAGTCTAGTTAACGTAATATCATATGTTCGGTGTGTACAAGATTTTTCTTCCTATCTTGGAAAAATCTTCATTTGTTTTGTTATTTATACTATATATAATATAGTATATTATACTACATATATATATATATATATATTATATATATATTATATATATATATATATATATATATATATATATATTTGAATATTTAGGAAACAGTCCTTTCTTAATACATGTCAGATTGAATTTACGCCTATTGTTTTTTTAATTAATTTTTTGGATAACTTTTCCAGAACCCCAGCTATTCATCTTAAATAGAACCGCATTGCCTGATAAACCCTGAAAAGAAAAAAAAAAAAAAAAAAATAAATATTGTAGAATTGCCCTTCATTAAAATTAAGTTTTTGTTATTCAGTGTCCTAGATCTTTATATCTTGGACGACTGAAGGTAAGGCAGAAAAATCACATTCCTTTTTAAAGCAATTAATTATTGAGAATGTATTAGTAATTAACGCCATTATATTAAATAATCAGAACTTTTGAATGATTATTATAAAATTTTATTTTGCTCAACGGTTTTCGTTTATTGGAAAAAGTAGTAAATAATTAGAAATAGCTTCCAGCGAGGACAACTACTTTCAGTTTCACTCAAATTATGATTACTATTTCAACCAAATTTCTTTAGAATTAATTATATGTTTGCTCTTTAATAATAGAAATAGAAATAGTAACTAATATATTTTGGGGTTGTTTAATAGTAGTTCCGACAGATACGGTCCTTCGAATTTAAGAAGGCGTAGAGATAGAGATAAGCGACTGCTAAAACACAATTGGAAGTAAGAGATTTTGCAAAATTAATGATATTTATTACGAGTAACCTTTATTCACGAGTTTGATACAAGTAATAATAGATGGTGAGGTTAACTAAGCCAAACATTCTACTAGTCTCTCGGTGTCGATCGCTGACGTCATGGCAACCTAGCGTGTTTAATATCGGGCACTCGGCCAAGCTGACTGATGTTTGTGCCCCTGGACAAACTAAAACGAAATAAATTTTCTTGTCATACAGAGAGTAATAATAATAATAGTATAAATAAGGTCATATACATTGATTCATCATAGGCCTAGGTTAGGGTAGGTTGTAGTGGTAGTCCTACAAGGGAACATAAATAGGCCGAGCATGGCCCTTTGTGATACCACACAATGAAGATTGATTCTACATTGGGAGTCATAAATTTTGCCCAACTCAAGTGTATTTAGAAGGGATCTTTAACGAGTACCTGACATCGTACAGGCTCAGGACCGACGGTTTAACGTCCGCATGTACCTGGGCTTTAGCTTGTCTATTACTCGTGGCCTAGGTACCGTTTTGCGGAGTGACTGTCAGAATTCGTGCTTAGCATTGCGTTGCTTGAGGTGCCCTCGGACACCTCCATGCTTTGAGGTGGCTAGAGGGTAACTTGTCTACAGGGCGGCCTGGATTGACTAAGCGGTTATGGCACAAAATGCCGAGGAACGCGAAGATCAAAACAGGTTGAAATATGTTTCTGCATCTAGTGTTTCGGTTGGGGTTTTGACTCTGACGAGGACCGATTGTTACAGTTGAAAGATCTTGATCATGTTTCCCATTTCATATTGTGGTTTAACGTCCTTCTCCGAGGAACGCCGTGCTCAGATACATTCACCTCCCGCATGAATAAATTGAGGGCTAGGTGGGGATCGAACCCCGGTCCTATCAGTTCAGAGGCGAGCACGTAACCACTGAGCTAGTCTGGCCCCTCATAATAAGCATAAGTCAAACTACTGTAGTTTAGTCATTTAACATTTTATTTATTCATTTATTTAGGGTGATTAAAGTACTGCGTTCTAAGAACTATTGTACTTTCCCCCCCCCTTCTTTACTATAGTACCCCAGTTAGCTTCAACTCCTCCAAGAAGCTTAGCACTTTTGCTGGGTCCAAGGGTAAAAGTTCTTCTATAGTTTTGTTGAGTGTTCAGAAGCACCTGCCTCTATATAACACAGTGGCTTGACATCAGCCAGCAGGTATAACGGTGTTTCTTCCTCTTCTTTGCAGAATCTGCACAAACCATGTTCGCAGATGGCCATTAAGTTTGCAGTAGCTCCGGTTATTTTAGTGGCAGATTATTCCTGTTCCTTTCCATACAATCAAAGATTTGCCTATTCCCAAACTTATTGAGAGATATCTTTGATTATATGTGTTCTTGAAGAGAATACCAGTATTGCTTCCTGTTTTCTCTATCCTCTTTCCTAAGAAATTCTTGTATAATGTGTTGTCCTATACCACAATATTGTTCTGGACAGTCATTTAACATATGTTTTCATATTTGTCGTGATAATCACAAACGGAAGGTCATAGGAGAAGATCACAGTACATAATAGATAAGAAATAAAAGCCATAACTTATAATACAGTAATTACGTAATTATTATAGTATTACAGTAGATTGTTTCGGTGTTATAGGAAAACACGTTATACGAGGGACATGAAAACGCGTTATACGAGGGAGATGAAACCACGTTATACGAGAGACATGAAAACGCGTTATACGAGGGACATGAAAACGCGTTATACGAGGGAGATGAAACCACGTTATACGAGGGACATGAAAACGCGTTATACGAGGGACATGAAAACGCGTTATACGAGAGACATGAAAACGCGTTATACGAGGGACATGAAAACGCGTTATACGAGGGACATGAAAACGCGTTATACGAGGGAGATGAAACCACGTTATACGAGGGACATGAAAACGCGTTATACGAGAGACATGAAAACGCGTTATACGAGGGACATGAAAACGCGTTATACGAGGGAGATGAAACCACGTTATACGAGGGACATGAAAACACGTTATACGAGGGACATGAAAACGCGTTATACGAGAGACATGAAAACGCGTTATACGAGGGAGATGAAAACGCGTTATACGAGGGACATGAAAACGCGTTATACGAGGGAGATGAAACCACGTTATACGAAGGACATGAAAATGCGTTATACGAGGGACATGAAAACGCGTTATACGAGGGACATGAAAACGTGTTATACGAGGGACATGAAAACACGTTATACGAGAGACATGAAAACGCGTTTTACGAGAGACATGAAAACGCGTTATACGAGAGACATGAAAACGCGTTATACGAGGGACATGAAAACGCGTTATACGAGGGAGATGAAACCACGTTATACGAGAGACATGAAAACGCGTTATACGAGGGACATGAAAACGCGTTATACGAGGGACATGAAAACGTGTTATACGAGGGATATGAAAACACGTTATACGAGAGACATGAAAACGCTTTATAAGAATACCATATTATAATGGGAATTATTGTATTAATAAGTCTTAATAAAAGAAGTGATGGTAAAGAGCCAACGGTCTGAGTGAAAATGGATGGAGCCAAACAAACCATCTGCGTACTGGAGCAACTTTGCACAACACTTCCCAGCTTCCCTTAACAAGAAAATCATTAAATTGATGTTTTATTACTTCATAATATTTTAGGAGCGAGTTGGATATTACATACACACGGCGAATTTCGACGTAATACCTACACCTACATGGTCTCTGCTTTGTAGAGAGATTGATAATACCACCTACATTCAATCAAAGCGAAAACAACTCTTAAGTAGTGTAACTACATCCGCGAATTTATTAGATTATTTTTTTCATAAAGGACTATTTTTTGAAAAGGGCAAAAAATGAATAAAAATCATTTGGTCAGTTAAATTCTTAGTTAACAATAATGCATGACTATATTGTCTGAGTGACAAATTGATAAAGCACAGCTGTTATTAAGATTAAATTATGCTGAAATAATGAGGACGTAACTAGGTGATAATGCGACTTAGAAAACTACAGTCTGAAGCATATTGAGTAGGAAAATAACGTTTTGTTAGTCAGTTTCCATTAAAACAACTTCATGAAGGAAATAAAAAAAGCAATAAGAATTTATTTCTAAATATAAAACGCTGTAGATTTATTTTACTGCCGTAATTTTTTTTAAAATAAGGATAAGCTTAAATTAAAATGACTGCAACTCACATGTATGAGTGAAATATGGTATATTATCTATTAGTCATGTTTTCAATTTTTGATTACTATATTTTTAAAATCATTTCAGGAAAATGACTGAAATAATATTAATAAAATAGTAAAATATAATTAATAAAAGTATTAATTATTATTTAAACAAATAATATTATTGTTTCATCACAGAAGATGTAATTGAAGCAGTTGTGAACTGATTTTGGAAAATGTTGGACAGTCATTAAATTTGTAATTTAAAATTAAATGACAAAATAATTTAATTCATTTAAATAATTTATAATTCAAAATAAATCAACAAAAAAACATTCATCAGATGGGGTAGTTAGGGTAGAAGAAGAAAAAGTAATCAGATGGGGTAGTAATAATACATTCTATATATACAGAATATAGTACGTTCTCTCTCTTACCTCTATCTCTATCTATCTCTCTCTCTCTCTCTCTCTTTTTCTCTCTCTCTCTATATATATATATATATATATATATAAAGTGAAATAAGTTACTTGCCGTTGCGTCTTCAGCGTGCTTGGTCTCCCTTTACCCAAGGGAGTAAAGACGGATTACCCGAAAATTTGAGTCTGTAAGTGTGTTTCCTTACTCTTTGTGTTACTCTTCTTGAATTTTGAACTCGTATAATATATATAATCAATAACAAGATTTCACATAAACACATAAATATTTTCCATACACTTATGAGTGTATGGAAAAAGTAAAAAGAGGCCGAAATGAAAGAAACAAAGTGGAAGGCAAATATACAGAAAATAAATATTTCGCAAAAGAAAGAAAATCTCGAGGCACTAAGGAAAATGATGAAGTAATTTTCACGGTACATTTTAACTCTTCACGAGAAAATAGTGAAGTGATGAATCCGGTTGTGTTCCTCAAGATGAGCAAAAGGAGTTTATAAATTGAAAACACTGATATGGCAGGAGATGTTTTGTGTTCTGGAAGTGACATTTTAAGTTCAATTTACTACTAAATTTAAAAAAAACCAAATCCTCCATTTATAGTTGACATTTGGAGGCCTTATCAATAGGACACAAATCCTGGAGTCCCTCCTCTCAGTTATAATGTATACGGCTCATGCTGTTATCTACGTATATGTAGAGGCAAAATGGTTTAAAAGGTTGCTACCCAGTAAAAACCTTATTTCAAAAATAGAATAACATGTAGGAAAAAGCAAAATCATAGTTTTCATATTTAATTTTTATTTGCTCTATCTATAAAGGTCAAAATTTGGATTCAGTTTACTCTATTGTGTTCCTCCTTGTGATAAAAGGTACTAATGCATACATAAATTGTACATGTATTACTGAAGTCAACTCTACTGATTTTAAAAGAGATGTATGAAAGTTAAATCATACATTCTATTATATACAGAATATAGTAAGTTCTCTCTTACCTCTATCCCTCTCTCTCTCTCTCTCTCTCTGTCTGTCTGTCTCTCTCTCTCTCTCTCACTCTCTCTCTCTCTCTCCCTTTCTCTCTCTCTCTCTCTCCCTTTCTCTCTCTCTCTCTCTCTCTCTCTCTCTCTCTCTCTCTCTCTATATATATATATATATTATATATATATATATATATATATAATATTCAATAATATATCAACCGTTTGATAGAGTATATCTATTATATATAAATATATATAAACAATTATTAAACGTTTGCAAAAAGGTGATTTTGTATATTAACCCTGACCAAATACCGAGAAGAAGAAAAAGAGTTTGTTATTAATTTGTGGTCAAGAAAACGATATCTTATTATATATATACCTGGAAAAATAGAAATCCCTCCAATATTTATTTATAAAACAAGATAAAAAATATATAATACGAAATAATGATGAAGACAACAAGTAGAATGCAAATAAAATTAAAAAATAAAAAGTATCAACAATGAGAAAAAAAATCATAATACTAAAAATAATAATTAACGGTAGAGGTTAAGATTAGGAGGAGAGCGAGCGAGATAATTAATTTTAAACGAATTTCATTACACATTACTTATTCTTTCACAAAGCAGTCATTTTGACTGTTTTGGGGTAATATAGATATATGCTAAGTTTCAGTCTTTCTAGTGTTAAATGAAGGAATACATGTGGAGGTTGTGTTTGGAGATGATTGCGGCACCTGAAAGCCGATAGCCCAGAGGATCTAGCCGGCGGTAGGGTGGTCGTCCCAGTCCACCCTCCCACATGGGGCCCCATTGTTAGTTAATAGTTGGTTTTGTATTATTTCTCCCGTTTCGTAACACTTGTCCATATCATCTGTATAGTCAATCCCAAATGATGTAATCATTTTATCCATTTAAAAAAAAAATCAATTCAAACATTGTCAATAGAGAAAAGTTTGTATTAACACTGTTATTAAGTAATAAATTAGATTATCTTTAAGATGTAGATAATACTTCTAATAAAAAAACTGATTCAATCTATATAGACTCACAGTGATAAGTCTTAATTATAAAACAACAATGTTACTTTACAAAATTATATAATAGGATAATTAAATTATACTTAAAAAAATGAATAGAAATAAAAAATAAATAAATTTTAAGTTTTGGTACTGATAGGGTGGCACCGAAGATAACATACTTCCCACAATCTTTTGTTGGAATCTTTTGGAGCTTAGTTTGTATTTTAGATTTTTTTTAACCTTATTATAAGTTATATTATTAACTGTAGAAACGAAATATATGCTTGGCATATGCATGTCAATTACAAACGGTCAATCTGTTAATCAGTATTTACCTATTATATATATATATATATATATATATATATATTTGTAAATTTAGGGAGCAATCCTTCTTTTATGCATGTTTTGTTGAACGACCTTTGTACTGTGGCATGAATCAATTTCATAGTCGACTATGAAATTGATTCATACCACAGTACAAAGGTCGTTCAACAAAACAAACATATATATATATAAATAAAATTAGGAATATATTACAAAAAAGAAAAACTCAAGACCTCATATTAAGAAACCGTCATGGAAAAGCTGTACCAGACTTGCAGAAGTGTCACTTAATATATAAATATGTGATGTGGAAGTTTTAGAGAAAGTCGGACAAATAAACTATTGTTAGTTTTTATTAAACTATACAATTGATTAATAGTCCTTTCCTTAATTTACAATGAAAACACTAACTATGATACACTGTCCATTCACAAGTGATGTCAAGACAACCGGCTGTGCAATCACAGGTCAGCCAACCAGGCAGTCCTTAGAGCAAAAGATTCAAATTTACATCTTCCTCCCCCGGTGACTCTTTTTCTTCAGATAAAGAGTAAGGCACCAACTTGCTTGCATGAAACAAATTTGCTTCTTTGCGTTTCTTTCTGCACCTAACCTCATAAATAGATTTGGACACCCTCTGCGTAATTCTGAATGGACCACTTCGTACTTCATCTAATTTATTGCGGTTTAATTTATTTCCGTTTGAAATATATACTAAATCACCTTCTTTAAACTCCTGATCTTTCCTATTGTGGTCCACCCTTACTTTATTTTTATGAAAGTTCTTCTTCGAGTTTATTAATGCCTGTGCCCTTGCCTCATTTATGTCCTGGCTTGTAGATTGCAAGGATACAGGTACAATTTCAGATCTTTGTCCAAAGAGTAAGAAGGCTGGTGAAAATTTTGTTGATGCATGAATGGTGTTATTATATTCTTCCACACATAATTTAGCAATAATTGTCCAAGGTCGGTTCTGATATTTGTTTTCATTTATTTTACAGCGGACTCTATTCACGAGCGTTTGGTTCAGACGCTCGTTTAAGCCATTCGACTGAGGGTTATCCACTGCTGTAAAAATCAATTGGATATTTTTGTGTTTTATGCATTTTTTAAACTTTGAAGAATTCAATCCGCTATATTGGTCAACCATTAACATTTTAACATTATTATTTTTAACAATAGGCTCTATCAACTTTATAAAATCATATGCAGTTTGTGTACTTGATGTTCTAATCCACGCATAGCGGGTGAAATGATCCACAAGTAGATGCATATATCTCTTGGGTGATCGGTTGCCACCAAAACCTCCGATGGTGTCTATAGACATTATTTCATAAGGATATGTTGCGGGACCTAATTTTGATAATAGTCCAATCGCCCGTGAAGATCTTGTTTTATTTTTTATACAAACTTCACATTCTCTGCAAAACTTTTGAATTTGTTTGTCCATATCTTTAAAATAGAAAAGTGGTCTTAATTTTTCAGCTATTTTATTACTACCTATATGACCATAATATTGATGAACTTTAAGAATTAATTTTAAGCCAAATGTGGTTGATACATATATTCTCTTCCGATTGCGTACAAATTTATAGTTAATATCTCCTTCTTTCAAAATGTGTTTTTCTTTTGATATTTCTTGTTTTATGGTTTTCTGATCATTTCTGATTTCTTCCAGTTCAATCATATTAACTATCTTCAAACAGTTTTCACTGCTTTTAAAACATTCAAGGACTGGGTTTCTAGATAAAGAGTCGGCTTCTATATTCTCTTTTCCTTCCTTGTAAACTATTTTAAAGTTAAATTGAGATAGATATAAAATCATATCTCCCAATGCTTCATCTGTTCTGGATTTTGAGCGCAAATTAATTAAGGGTTTATGATCAGACATTACTGTAAATGACTTTCCAATCAAATAATATTGCCAATATAAAATTGCTTCCTTTATTGCTAAGCATTCCAGAAACATGATCTCCTTTTTTGTTTGAGACGGAGTGAGTTTCTTTGAAAAATATCCAACTGGATGTAATATGCTGTCTTCTTGTTTTTGTTTTAGAACTGCACCAATGCCTAAACGACTTGCATCTACTTCTATCACAATATCCTTATCTTTGTCGAAAATGGCCAGAATCGGATTCGAGCATAAATACCTTTTTATGTCTTCAAAACAATTTTCACACTCTTTTGTCCATTTAAACTTCAATCTTTTTTTAATAAACCGTGTAAAGGAGCTAATTTCTGTGTACAATGTTCTATAAATTTATGATAAAAATTAATTTTACCTAATAATTGACGAACCATTTTTTTGTTCGTAGGACGTTGAAATTTTTTTATAGCCACAAGATTATCATTAATTGGACTTACTGTACCATTTGCTATAACGTGGCCTAAAAACTGCACGGAATGTTTAGCGAATGCACATTTTTTTAACTTCAATTTAAAACCTTCCTTTATAATCGCATCCAGAAATAATTTTATGTGACTCAGATGTTCTTCGAATGTTTTTGAAGCAATCAAGATATCGTCGATATAATTTACGCAATACTGCTCCATATTATATCTTCTTATAACGTTTGCCAAAATTCTTTGGAAAATAGCTGGCGCATTTTTGAAACCAAATGGCAGCACGTTCCATTGCCAATGCCCCCTTTGAGTGATGAATGCAGTTTTTTTCTTATCTTTCATTCTTATTGGTATGGACCAAAATGCAGAGTTAATATCCAGCACCGTGAACCATTTACAACTACCCACATTCACTATCAAATCCTCAATCCTGGGGAATGGTTGTGCTTCGGGAACAACTATTTTATTAAGTTCCCTAAAATCCACACAAAGACGAGTTCTTCTACCATCTTCCTTTTTGAAAGCCAATGTTACTGGCGAAGCAAAAGGGGAATCCGACTCTTCTATAAGTCCTGCTTCTAGTAATTTAGAAATCTGATATTCTATTTCTTCCTGATCAGTCAATGAACATCTGTATGGCTTTTTTGAAATATATTTTTCTTCTTTTAGCTTAATGCAGGCTTCGCTAGATTTAATTGAACCTACATCAAATTTATTCTTAGCGAAACAAGAATAATATTCTTTAACTATTTTAAAAATTTTCTGTCTTCTATCCAAATCTAAATGTTCTAAATTTGTCTGAAGATCATGAAAATCTAAACTAACATTTAAATTCAAGTTATTTCTATTTTCTGATTCAAGTTCAACCTCTACTGTTTTGTCCAATACTTTTTGTTTTATTTTTAAATTTTCATCTTGTATCAGACGAAACTTTTTTATCGCATCTAATCCTAGTAGTAAATCATAATTAAAGTCACTATTTTTTACCACTAATAGGTCTAATGTATCCTCTATTTCTCCAATTTTCAACTGTATTGTTGCCCGGATTCACTAAAATTTACACCACAAATACTTTTTAAAGCACTTCTGTTAGCTTTTAATTTAGATTTCAAGGTATTTACCAGTTTCTCATTAATGAGAGAACACGTTGAACCATTGTCATAAACAGCCTTGATCATCTTTTTTCTATCTACAATGACTTTAATTTTAATTAGTGAACAAGGTGCAGATTTTCCCGGGCTTCTTAGTTTTTTTCTTCACAAGTTTTGTAGAACTCCATGTTATAGAGTTCATTTCCAATCTCATTGTTTTGTTCTATTAAGTTTACCTGCTGTTTTGGCAAGGTTTTATTCCTACAAAGTTGAATTGGATGGAAACGATTCTTGAAGCCATGTGATACACATATAATGCAAGGCTTCTTTACAGGATCCATTTGTTTTCCATAGGTTTTATTACCAGGCTCCATTCGCCCTTTTTCTAGAATTTTTCGTTTGAAAACATATCTTTCATTTATATTTTTTAGTTCTCGAATGAGCCCATCGATATTTACAATTGTATCTCGGTCTAACTCATCTTGGACCTCTAATGGTAAATTATAAACTATTTCGTAAATTCTGAACATTTCAGACATATTTCGGTCCGCCTCAAGAAGAAGTCGTTCTTTCGTGACAGCATATTCTATCAATGAGCCAGAGATATACCTAAAACCAAATGCTTTTCGAATAGGAGACCAACCCTTTTTACTATAAAATAATATAAAAGACTGTTTCCATGATTGCCAGTCTGAACAAGAAAATTTCATTATGTTAGCATCATACCATTCTTTTACCTTTCCCTCTAAGAAAATTTTTAAAACTTCCACTTTCAGTGTTCCTTCTTTGATATTAAATCTATTGCATTCTTTTTCGAATTGATCCATCCATGTGAGTGCATTAAGTTTTCCATCAAATTTTCTTATTACAAATTTATGTTCAATTTCATTTAAGTTTATTTTATTCTGATTATCCACTCGCAACTCTAATTCTCTAATTCGATTCATTAAAAAAATTTCATTAGGATTAGATTGACTGCACTCTTCTGGTGATAATTCTTCCAAATAGTAATCATTTATTCGAAAATTACCATCGTCATCAAGATATTTCTTTTTAAGATTTGCATTTAAAGCTATAGCAATTTTTCTATAACCTCCAATATTTTTTATGGATTTCATGCTGCTTATAATTGTCTTGTTAGCCATTAACTCCTGATGACCAGAAATATCTCCCAATTCTTGAGGAACTAGAAACCACACACATTTATCCAAAGATAAAGCTAATAATTCATATTTACCTTCATTTTTTTTCACAACGTGAAAGTGAATTTTCTGTTGCTCAGTCATTGCAGCAGTTGAACGATTAATCAATTTGTGATGTGGAAGTTTTAGAGAAAGTCGGACAAATAAACTATTGTTAGTTTTTATTAAACTATACAATTGATTAATAGTCCTTTCCTTAATTTACAATGAAAACACTAACTATGATACACTGTCCATTCACAAGTGATGTCAAGACAACCGGCTGTGCAATCACAGGTCAGCCAACCAGGCAGTCCTTAGAGCAAAAGATTCAAATTTACAAATATACATGCAATACAGGGGACTGCGCAACCCTGCCCTCAAATTGTTATATTGGGATGACAATACTAAGATTTCAAGACGATTGTGCATGCATTTAGTGAATGGGGCCCCCAAGAACCATACAAGAGAAGCCCATAGTATGGCTTTAACACGGAAGATGTTAGAAGGAAGAACTATTTTGCAGATGAACAGTGATAGTAATAGATTAAAAATAATTGAAGCACTCTATATTAAAGATTAGAATCCTGTTATAAATGCACAAATAAGTGATATGAATGTTATACCTAGCTGTAGAAACTTTGATAGCTCCTACAAATTAGTAATCGATGTAAGCGAATTCGATGCCCCTGTGAGTAGTGATGACCAATCGGCTGAGTAGCCATGAGAGGCCGGGTGACTGGTTGGGCTGGCTAGTATAGTCAACCAATCGCATGCGGTGTTTATGCTTCTTCATATCAATATATATATATTATATATATATATATATATATATATATATGAATAATAATCAAAATAACACTTTATGTAATAGATGGATTAATTTACCACAATGAAACAAATTTAGAAACAATCCTCTAAGGCCTTTCGTCAATATATATATTATATATATATATATATTCACTCAAAATTCGAAAAAACGATCAAAACTGGACGCAAATCAGTTCAAAAATGAAGAAAAGCAACACACAGGGAAAGTGACACACTTTACAAACTCAAAGTTTTGATGATCCGTCTTCAGGAAAAAATAGAATGGGCGACCAAGCACGCCGGAAACACAACAGCAGGAAATCGTCCCGGCAACCGTATGTTTACTGTATATATGCATACTATATATGCAGTAAACTTACAGATAACTAACCCGCTATATAACAGCTCAGTAGGTTTGTTGCGATCGAAAGCGTCCGAAAGCGCTCCAACTCCATCATCATCTTACGAGGTATGACGGCTTTACTTATTTCTAATATAAATAATTTAAATACCAATTATTTAAAAATTAAGCTACCAGTATATTTGCTAGTACTGGTATTGTTTGTTTTCTTCTAAAGCCGCATTTACGTTATCGATAGAATCGATAAAAAATTGCATTATTAAAGTAGTCTTTGGTATGTTGAAAATACTTACCTAAAAGCGAGTTATTTATTTTATATATCTGTTGTGTATGATTCGATTTCTTAACATCTCACACATAAGCAAGCTAAGGTCACGGTTTCGTGTCATCAAGTTAACTTGGATAGCCTCCATAGCTGCTTAGCCAGTTTTGTACCTGCTCAGCCTGTTGGGCTTGTTACGATCTTTAAACATAACTTTCAACCTGCCCTTCTTCAATATATAGTGTGTTTTCTTCCAAGTTGCTTTAATAAATATTATATATTAAATAGCTGATATAACAAGTTTTACTCGATCAAAGTACATGCTAGACGTATATCGTAAATACGGTCCAGCTGAACGCTATGCATCCCACCATCAGGGTCACTGTTGCTACGAGAATCCATAATCTACCCATAGTTGGGTAACAATAGGCAGCGTGCTAGTTTACTCCTGGAAATGCCTACCTGAATATATTGGATAAACTGCTTTGCAGCAGTATGCAGGAAGTGAGATGAGCTCATCTTCTGGTTGATGAAGCAGTCATAGGTCCTTTTTTTTTTCTAAGAAAAAAAAAGAAAGTATTTCACAACCTGTTTAAGACTGTAATAATAATGAACAGAAGGCCTCATATAGAAAGCCGCTGTTAAACCATCCCTCATCAACTGGACACTCCAGTGATATCGTCTAGTAATTAACGTACTACTCCGAGGAAGTGAAGTTCGTATCTACTTCATGCAAAGCTATTCCAGTTAGGTAGTAAATTACTAAAATCAAGAAGGTTGGAAACAGGCAACTTTTTATGCCTAAACAACCTCACTACCAGTATATAAATACTTCGTAATGAAGTCTCAGCTAATGACAGAATAAGATTGACTTCCTCTTGTTTAGTGCATTTTTTTCATAAAGCATCTTGTATTATCTCTGTTTTGTAGTAAAACGTTCATGTACTCGTAAGTAGATATAAGGTATTAGTAAACTGATCTTAAGACAAGACCCTTTGCTTTCTTGAATGAATGACAGCCTAGATAAAACAACCAGCGAGGCGTATTAATAATCCTTACTAATTTTTTTCATTATGTTCAGAAAAAAGATTGAAGTAACATTAATAAGAAGCCTTGTTTAATGTAGAAAATTGATGTTTCGGTAAATAGCAGATATTATTGTATAAAGAGCTTCTTTATAATACATTATATTTATATATATAAAGATTTCACATAAACACGTGAAATAACAATCAACGATCAAACCACAATATGAAAATGGGAAAACAAGACTAAGATCTTTTAACCCTAACAAGCGGTCTTCGTCAGAGTCAAAAACCCAACTCTCAGTTGGGTCATTCACAAATAAACTGTGACATAGACAGAAACATAACAAAAACTCACTGTATAATATTTTGACTGTAATGGCGGTCATCCTCAGGAGAAGTGAATTGACGAATATATGTAAAGTGAATTTATATATATGTGTGGTTGAATGGTTGTTATCGTGGACTACGATAGTATATACTCGTAGTCTTATATATATCTACCAATGTCTAAACCAAAGTAAGAAATTCAGAAATCTGACCAGTATTTCTTAACGAAAACTAGAGATTTTCAGTCGTCATCAGAGTCCACTGATACTGTCAGTATGAGGGAGACTCTGACGAAGACAACTTGTTTTAGTTGGAAGTTTTTAGTCACGTTTCTGATATTCATACTGTAGTTTAGGAGTTTATTTTTATTTCACGTATTAAATGTGAAATGTGAAATTTTAACGTATATATATATACACTTTAACACATAGAAAAGAACACAGAAAGACACTACAGAACTCACTTCGATATTTCGACATCCGTCGTCATCGGGAAGAAGTGCGAAGTACTCGCGTTGAGAAGCAAACTGCTAATATATATATATATATATATATATATATATAAAAATTTAAATTACACAAAGCACGACACAGAAAAGAGAATACAAAGAAAACTTACAGAATTCAATATTTCGAACTGTTGTTCGTCATCAGGAGAGTAGACTAGTAGAGAGGACGAAGTGAGAGAGATCTCCCCACGTCGAAGAACGGAGCGCGAAATATATATATATATATATATATATAATATACTTATAATAAACTGTGACACATAGACATAAACATAACAAAGACCCACATTTAAATATTTTGACCGTAGTGGCGGTCATGCTAAGGAGAAGAAGTGAATTGATGGAAGGACGACAGTTCAATATTACGGTCGAAATATTGAAAAGTGAGTCTTCGTTATATTTTTGTCTATATGTCACAGTTTATTTTAAGTGTACTACCCTGCCGGATCGTTTTTAGTTTATCATGGTATATATATACCATGATTTTATAATTTTAGTTCGTAAGTTGTTTCTCTACTTTGTGCGTTACTATATATACATACATATATATATATGCAAATTCAAACTCAAAGAATAGTAACACACAGAGTAGAGAAACACACTGACGAACTAAAATTTTTGGGCAATACTTCTTAAGGAGAAAAGATAAATGGAGACCAAGTACATTGTAGACGCAACGGCTAGCAATCGACCCGCTATCATATATACACATATATAATGAATCATGTTCTGTTACACCATATTACATTACATACATCATGTAATCTAGTTGGGATTTAACCCTAACGAAGACCGCATCTAACGGTTGAAAGATCTTAGACTTTTTTTCTAATTTCTTATTGTGGTTTGGACGTTTATATATAGCTTTAGGTTGGTTTCCTTTTTTGTTCTCTAACCATTTTTGGTCAATTTATTAAACAGACTTACTTCTCAAAAGGGAATCAACATAACTGTTTGGAGCCAAATGAAATGAATGCGGGAGATTTAGACCTCTGAATGGCTCTTTTGCAACACGGTCAACCAATTAATTCACCTGAATGAGTCTTCACTTTTGTGGAACAAACTTTATAATCTTTTTGCTGAATATCAATAAGTTCGCTGCAGATATTCTTTGCAAGAGCTGAGTTATAAAAACTTTGTTTTACAGGCAACGCCATTTTACAATCAGTTCTGATATTAATCTTCACATCTTTACATATTACGTAGAACAAAAAGCTCGGAACTAATATTACACTTTTTTTAGAAAGTACTTTATAAAAAAATGTTAGTTTTTTTCAATTTGATAAACATTTGTCCTCACAGTTTATATAAAAAAAAAAATATCGATTCTGCAGCTCTTGAGAGTACGCGTTTATTATATATATATACTAAAAAAATATACTGTAACACATAGATAAAAACATAACAAAGACTCACTTTTCAATATTTCGACCGTAATGTTAACTGAGTCAAGTGAGTTGACTGTCGTCCCTCCATCAATTCACTTCTTCTCCTGAGGACGACCGCCATTACGGTCGAAAGATTGAAAAGTGAGTCTTTGTTATGTTATGTTTGTTATGTCTTGCTGGACCGTTTTCGTTTATCATGGTATATATATGTAGGTGCAGACGTTTTCCTTTAAGGTAAAAAATTTAGAATTACTGTTTTGGAATGATTGATTTTTTTTTAATAAATTTTAAAAAAAAATTTGTTTACATTGATAGGGATTTAGAACAAAATAAAGTAAAATATAAATGATAAATTGGTCTGAATAAATTGAAATGAGAATGAGAGGTCAGATAATAATGTTAAGTATAATAAGTTTCCAAAGGTATTGAAGATTATTATAAAGTTAACTGTGATAAATGAGAATAACGTTGATAGTTAAGAACTCAACAGGCCGTACTCCCTGTGTTTTAGCCTCTAATAAACGAAATAGCCCTTATTAGTTTATTGTTGGTTGGCTCTATATAGGTGACTTTCTATTTTATGCTTACGTATAAATTTGTAAAAGTTTAAATAAATAAAACACACACAAATATACCTGAAAGTATTTATATTTTTTTTTAAAAACAAAAAAATTGACATTGGAGAAAATTTTCACATATACACATATAAAATGGACGACACATAAACACATAAATCCTTCTATGTGTTATATGCATAATTGGTTATAAATTGGATTTTATACAACTTTTACTTGTAACATTCTTTACTATACACTCTAAAATCTTAAAAAAAACATTTGTTTGCATTTCGATATTTATTTCTCAATTATGCAGGTATTTTTTATTTTTATTTTTTAATTATGCAGGTAATTTTTTTTCTCATTAGAATTTGATAATGTTTCATTAATTTGAACTTCTTTCAATTGGTAAAATTAAAAACTGAAAACAAACAATAGTAACTCATTAATTTTATTATTTTCTTTTTTCATGCATATAACTATAAATTTATAGATAACTTTTTATCTATTATAATTAATTGTGTAAATTTTCATTTGATAGGCTATTTCAAATTTCAAATTTTGAATCAACAATTCTAATTGATTTGATATTAAACTCTGCTATCATGCAATAATGAAATGACATTAAAAGGTATAAGAGTATCTTGAGTAAAAAAAAAAATAAAAAAAATAGTTCTTATTATTTGTTTATGATATCAAAACTGGGGTGGAAAATCAGCTAATAATTAATAAAAATGAAAGTCGTGTCACATCTTTTTCACATATATTTTTTTTATGATTTCATTTTAGCAAATTTTTTCAAAAAAAATTGTTTATAGATATTAAATATTTCCAATTTTTTTTTATTTATATGATCAAACCACAATAAGAAATGGGAAAACAAGACTAAGATCTTTCAACCGTAACAAGCAGTCTTCGTCAGAGTCAAAAACCCAACTGAACACTAGATGCAGAAAACATCTGGTGAGGAGTTGAGAAGAGTGGGAGGGAAGAGTGGTATTTTAAAAGGGTGAAAGCGCAGGAAAGGACTAATGTAAGGTTGAAAGATCTTAGTCTTGTTTTCCCATTTCTTATTGTGGTTTGATCATTGATTGTTATTTCACGTGTTTATGTGAAACCATTTTATTTATGTATAATGTCACAAGCTATTTAGTTAAAAATCTATTATAA